>BSBK01007001.1:0-600000 GCA_027943335.1 Chamaecyparis obtusa
CCCATGTCCAAGTTTTTGGGAACTTCTAATGAAGATATATATCTCATTTTTGTGTAGCTAAATATTGGTTACAAACTTAAAAGCACCTAACACTCAATAAACCATTAGCTAAAGAATTTAGCTATAGGAGGCCATATCGAATGAGCCAACTAAACTCTCAAAAGTAGGCTTATTGCTTCCTAGTTGAAGCAAGTTTAATCCTTCTTTGAGTGATCATCAGATATACATGAAGGATTAGTGACTTGACTACTCCAAAATGGAAGATTCAAATGTAAGTGTAAATCTAGAAATGAAGCTAGAATGCAAGATTTAAGATAAAATAAGAGATTTAAGCTAGAATGGTTGCAAGAAACTAATATTCTAGAATGAGAATGCAAGAGATATGCTATGATTTGTTGGATATTGCTAATACATTGGGGGAGATTGTTGGATGCATTTAATATGTTTAATCACTATGTTGAGTGATATTGGAATTACTGTTGTTGTCATTCGTATTTTGTCACTGATGTCAACATATGTTTTTATGAAGAGAACATGATGGTTATCGTAGTGTACAAAAATAGTATAGATGATGTAGAATGTGCGAACACTGTCGTGTGTATAGAAAGGTGTTGTGATCTTATATCTAAGATCACATGATGTAATAATGTATATTGGTTGAGTTACAAAAGATTTAGTGAAGAATAAGTTAGAAATAGGGAATACTGAGAGGGGGGGTGAATCAATATTCTACAAAATTTTACTTTTTGCCCAATTATGGATATAACAGATTATCTTAATACATGCATAACATAGTAAACTAAAGAACATGCATAACAGTAAAGTAAATTAAGTCATAACACATTATTTGTTCTTGAGGAAACCCTGGCAAAGGAAAACCCCAGTGGGGATGGTACCCACAAAGATTCACTAATCAAAAGTATCCTATTAAGGATGTTGACCTTGTTAGGAGCCTATTACATGCATATAGTGTCTCAGTCCTGATTAAGGGACTTTAGGCCTTTTAGAAGCCTCAACCCTGCTAAGAGTTGGTAGCACAAAATATGATTACTAGATGAGCCCACTGCCCAAACAAGTAATGTACAATGATTATCAATTACAAAATAGGGACGGAGGTACATAAAAATTATGTTGCTTGCTTTGATTTCACAACTTTGCATCAATACCTTTCTCATATATTTTCGCTATATCATCTATATCATTACAATCCTTACTTCCACTTTGCATTTCAAATGCCTTACATTTATACAAGTTATTAGGATTAATAACTCTTATAGTCAACTTTACAAAAGCTTATTACAAAATACATATTTACCCAAGGGTTAACATCTAGGATGTCATCCCTTTATATTATTAAGACATTATTTTGATAAAAAAAAATAATCCCTTAACTCTTACCAATTTTGTCTTCATATTCTGTCATGTCGGGCTTAACACTGTCTTTGGTAAAAATGCCATAACTTCTTCTGTACATGTCATACTAACTTTCACTCTCAGGTGAGTCTTCAATTGTCATCATAGTATCTATGTTTAAGTACGCAAGCACTAAAATTATTCCAATCAACATCGCCAATCAAAACTATCTCTGGGTACACTGGGAAAATACTGTTTCACACTTAGACAATTTTGTTTTTGTGCTCTATTCTACTTACTCTCTATCATATGCAATCTTCACATAGACCATATGTTTCCATAATGACAACATCTAAATATCTAACTCAGCCAAATTGCCAAGAATCTCCCCCTTTGTCATTGGTGGCAACATATGAGAAAATTGGCTAAGTCTCAAAACTCCAAAAACTCAAAATTGTGGCCATAACAAAAAATATATCTTTATTGTCCTTATAACTCCATATATCTTATCTATATTATGTACTCCCCCTAAGAATATATTTCCTTATCATATATACATCAATTTTCTACTATATATCTCTCCCCCTCTGACAACAATGACAAAAAAAAGGTGCCAAAACTGTGTTCAAAAAGTTGTATACCTTGATTCAAAATTGCAGAGCTGGTAGGCTTGCAACACAATTTGTAAAATTTACTTTTATGCTCTCTATCTCCTTCTCCCATGCCTTCTTAATGGAATCTGCAACACTAAGTAGTGCACACAATCCATAAGATGCTATCTCACATGCTTGAAGGTTTACAAAACTAAACTTCTAAAAAGATGTCTTTGATGAAAGACATTCTTCCAACTATCCTTCAGCAATGCTTAACTTTATTGAAATGTGCTCTCTTAGAAGAAAAAATATTTTCAATTTCCTATCCTTTTCATCATTGAGAATACTTATTTCATCATTTATTTTGCTGATTCTTTTCTCAATGTCCAATATCTTCGCATTGGGGCTGGCTAGAAGATTTATCTCTGACCGAATTTCTACCTCATTGGACTTAATCTTCTCAATCACTTCAGAGACATGATTCTTAGATTTTGTACACTAAATGTACAAAGCTTTACCTCTGTCCAAGTTCATTCTCAAGTCTTTTATACAAATATCTAGATTATTAATATCAGTTTTGATATTTGGATTTATATCCTAAAATATTTTGGCCTCATAGGCTACCTGAGCCTTCATTGTAGCTATGTCTGATAAGTTAGTGAGCTCATTATCAAATGCATTCATAAATTTCTTAGCTCTTTCAAGTGGATCTACCTCAACTATCTAGTTAGTCACAACACTTTGTAACTTCTCTATTATTTCTAGCAATGATCCTTCAAGGCTTTTCACCTTCTTGTTCTTTCCAACTATTTTGTTCAAAGAAGTGATCAATTTCATTTATCAACATCATCAACTTCTTTGCCAAAGCTTTCAAATATTGATCCAATCTATGATTTCTTTGTAATCTCAGGTGTAGGACTAATTTCTTCTCTACTAGGGACTTCTTTCTGTCCTAGAATTTCTGCACTTGCTTGATTCTCTGTTTCCTTTTCTTCCTCTTTCCTTGTTTCCTTATTTCCTTCTTCACTAGCTCTATCATGTTCTTCTAGAGCCGAATTGTCAACAATGTTTTCAAGATTTTTAAAAGGATTATCATCACTATCCAAAGTGATCTTAGTTCCTTCCACATGCATTGATTCATCTTCAATGTTAGTTGATGGCAGAGAGGGACTTTTCTGATGCTCAGCTTCCTTAACTTTTTCTACTTGCTTTGCTACACTAGAGTGTTTTCCAACATAAGTTGTCATTACCTTAACTATTGCTTTCTCCATTTCTCTATTAATCTCTTCATAGTTTCCTCCCATTATATGAATGGTTCTTTTCTTTGTTCTCAGATGAGTTCCAAGTTCTTTCATTATTTCCTTAAAATATTCTTCATCTTTGATATCACATAGTTTTCTCACAAGATTTTCTCTGATTTTATTGTCTTCTTCTGTTTCTCTCTTTTTCTTGTCGACTAACTTCTCAAATAAATCATTAGGTATCTTACCTTGAATTGTGTCAAACTTCTTATCTGATAAGATCATGTGTCTCACAACTATATTCTCCAAATTCAATCTCTCTGAATAGTTATAAAGATCATAGTACTTGTTCATCTTAGAAAAGTCTCCATCATGAATGATTCGTTCATTTAATTTCTCAATCCTTGGTTTCCATGTTTTCTTTTTCACTTGTGTGTCTTCATCATTTTTTATTTCTGCTATCTTCCTTTGTACTAGTGGTACTATTGTTTTCTGCCTTTTCCTAGTCTAGTAGCAATCTCTTTCATTCTTTTACCAAGTGGAGTTGAGGATGATCTTGTGGATTTCCTAACTTCTTATTCTTTCTCAACTTCCTCCACTTTCCCCTTAATTTGAATGTCTACTGGCTATTCTACAACTAATGATAGGGGTGAAACAAAAAAAATTCCTTTTATCCAATGTCTCTAATAGCTATTGTTGTCTGCTTGGCGATCATAAACTCTTGTTTTGTCATCCATGTGTCCTTCAAATTTTTCTTTATTGTACTTTCCACTCTCTTCTTTGACTATTTTTCTTCTTGGATAGACTTTGCAGACTTGAAGTTCTCCTCAAAAGTCCCAAATTTGTTACTGTGTATGTCCAACTTTCTCTTAAGCAATCTATTCACATACTCTTCTATTTCAGTTTCAAAAATTTCATAGCCAAGAGGGTCTATGAACTCTACTCTAGGTTCTACCACTTAAATGAATGTAAAGTTAGTATCAACCATAAAACATATCTCATTCTTATACTTTTCAACTAATGACTGAGGAATCCTTGATCTTCTTTTCATCAAATTTTGAAATGTCTTTATTACCAACACTGCACTCTCATTGACCTTGTCAATAAGATGTCTCATGTACACTTTGTTTATCATTTCCATTGTGGTCTTACCATCATTCAATAATCACCAATAGTGTAAGGGAATCTTCTTAACAAATGAAAAAACATATAAGTGATTAATGATGAGAACCTAAACTAGGAATTTTTAGTCTTCTTTATCTTTTCCAAGTTCTCAAATAACTGAATTCTCAAATTTTCACACACATCTACTTGTACTTTATCAACAAACATTAAGTAGGCTACATGTATCATTCCAGCTACCATATCATCTTCTCTTGAATTAGCACAAAATTTAGTTGTAAGGATCTTGCACAAATACCTAACATCATCCTGTTGTATCTTTCTAATCACTATACCTCTACCATTGTAAGATGATTTAGTGTTGTCTAATACAGTTTTTCTCATGTTCTTCTCATTCAATGGTATAACTCTAGATTTAGACAAACCAGTTACTTCATGAATTAGGTCAGCAATAATGTCTATCACTCTGTCATCTAACCAAAAATTTTGATTATGAATTCTGCTCAAAATTATCTTAGTACATTCTTCATCATCAAATTCAACTATAAAGAATACTTTATGATTGCATTATCCTTCAAGTGTTCAAACCCTACTCTCAATGAAAATCCTGATTGTAAAGTTTCTCATACTCTTTAGTACAATCATTATCACTGAGGGTTTCAAGTTTGCATCCCAAATAACTTCTAACATTCTCTAAATAAATAACTCTATCTGGTATAGACAATAAAGCCAATTTAGGGTCTTCTTCCAAGGGTTCTACTAGTTCCCTTTTGATCTTAGGTCGGTTCTTATCTCTTACATTGTGAATCAATGAAACATCCATATCTTCTACAAATTCTCTAACTGACTGATAGATTTGCTTAGTAAAATACCTCAATTTCATGATTTAGGGCTTGCGTAGATCCGACACTAAATTCTTTCACCAAATCCTTGCAAACTACTTCCAATAATTGCTCCTTTGATCTCCTTAACAATTGTATTCGCCTTAATGATCAAATAATATTGATCATAACCTTTTAACCTTTCAATCTTACAAAATTCTGACATCACATTCAATTCCTTTTCCGCTTCTTTCCAAAAAGTTGTTCCTTCTTACTTGCAAAACTTAAAACTTTTTGCGATCTCGTATAACATCATATTATCTTATGCACTCTTAATCATAGCATCACTACATCATATACTACCTTGCATCAATTGCACAAGACTCAATTCATCCTATACTAACTTCTACACTATCCTAAGTTCCTATTCTACTATGTTTTTCATGAATTAAGTACTTTGAGATGGGTTGGGTAGAGATTCACTCTTACCATTAGATACTTCACCTTTCTGATTACCTTAAGTGTTGAATGTGTCTCCTTGATCTGAGGCTTTAACAAACTTTACTTCTTCTAAATTACTACAACATCCTTTTTTATTATTGCTTGCATTTTCATTTCTCCTTGCTTGACTTCTAGGGTTAGGGTTTCTCATGTTGTTCATCCTATAAAACCTTGTTGTATGACCAATCATGTTACATATTTGACAAACTATTCCATTGTTTCCATATCTCTTTCCTGACTGGTTGATTTGTGATTTGTAATTCTTAGAAATGTGTCCAACCTTGTTGCATCTATAACATACTATTCCATTTCTCCTATTCATATCTTTAGTAGGTCTCTTATCTACATGGTTAGTGTATACACCTAAAAATGGTCACCTAGACTATTAGCCCCCTTTTGCTAAATCATAAATTGCTTATTCTTGATCAAATCCTAGCTCTATCATTTATTCGATTATTTTCTATGGGCTAACCATCTTATCCTAAGTCTTTATTTATTAAAAGGAATATTCCCTCCCCTTTTAATAAATAAAAAGCCCCCACTTTTCTTCTTATTCTAAGTTGCACAAATAAAGCATTATTCTTATTTTATAAAAAGGGAAAAAACACTTTTTGTCTCATATGGACACAAAAGTCAACTCTTATTTTCCTATTGGAGGATACTTGTGCACATGGATTGCTCCTCTTTTAAGCTCCACCGTTGATTAAATCTTTTGCCTCTTAATCTCCATGGTCCATTCCTTCTCATTTCCTATAAAAGAAGAGCTCTCTTCTTCATTCTAGATCCCCAACTTTTTATGCTATTGTTATGCTACAGGTTTTCTAGGTCATCTTGGAGCTTTTGGAGACATTCTTGCATCTAGGGTTTGAAGATTTGGAGCATTGTTGGCATTCATCTTGGATCTTCATCAACACTCTATCTTCTTGTCTTCATTCTTGCATCATCATGGATTTCTTGCTTCATAGTTAGATTTCATTTCTTGCATAGTAGCTTCATTTTCATGACATTCTTAGCTTAGATTTCCTTTATGCTTTAGATTAATTCATCTAGTTTAACTAGGAGGCTTTGTAATACTTGCATCTTTCATTTCCATAGTTTAACTTGCATTTCCATTCTAGCATAGCATTGCATTGCATTTTCATTCTTGATTCTTGAGGATATTGGCATTCTTGCCCTTGTCTTCATTGAATCTCCCATTGCATGGTTTACTAGCAAGGTTATTGGCTAAATAGCTCTAGCTGAGAGCATTCTTAAAAACCCTTGCACTCCATGCCTAGGGAGCTATGGATCGATTTGTGATGGCTCATTCTTGAGTTTCCTTGCATGTAATGATCCATAGAAGTGTGGTCACATTTATAGCACACATTTTTGGCGCCCACCGTGGGGCAGAGTAGACTAGCTTTGTCCCTTCTTTTTTTGCATTTTCATCATTTTTCGTCAATTTTTCGGCAAGTTTTTAGCGCAATTTTTGTTCTCTGATTTTTTGTCTCAGAATATCGCGCGATACTTCTCAGGTATATCGTGCGATATACCTTACTATACGCGTGCGATACTTCGCGTCAGAGAAGAATCGCACGGTAGTATTGAGGTATATCGCCTGGTCTCGGGCAAAGTATCGCCTGGTGTCGGGCGAAATATCGCGCGGACTGAGAAGTATCGCCTGGTGTCGGGCGAAGTATCGCGCGATACTTCTCAGGTATATCGTGCGATATACCTTACTATACGCGTGCGATACTTCGCGTCAGAGAAGAATCGCACGGTAGTATTGAGGTATATCGCCTGGTCTCGGGCAAAGTATCGCCTGGTGTCGGGCGAAATATCGCGCGGACTGAGAAGTATCGCCTGGTGTCGGGCGAAGTATCGCACGATACTGTGTCTGAATGTGGCAGTGAGCTATTTTTGGGCTATTTTATCTATCTTGCAAGTTTTGGGTTGTTAGCTATCTTTTTGAAATTTTTTGAAATTTCCAGCGTTTTCAAATCCGTGCCACTCTGGAAAACGGGTGCCCATTTTTTTTGAAATTTTGCAAATGGTATCAAAAGTTTAAGTGTGATATATCGTTGGAAAGGTCTTTCCGAGCCCAATCCAACCATGATGGTTTCATTTTCAGATTTTATCATTTGATCAATTATTTTTGCAGATTATCAGATTTTTCATGTGCTAACCATTGTGGGTCTAACAAATTGTGGTTGTAGGTGCACTTGCTTGAGATATTTTGCCAAAAGAACGCATGTCAAAGAGGGCTACTAATGGTTTTTGTAGGGCTGCCCTAAGCATAAAAACTAAATCAAGTGCTTGTTTAATTGCTTTTTTTTTATTAAGTGCGACATATACTAGTTGTTTCATTTCATAGGCACTTAATACTTTGTGAAAAGAATCTTGGGGTGGTAGGAGAAGTATGCTCTTCACCTTTAGGTGAATCAGAAAATCTTGACCCATCTTGAGGTTTTGGAAGCAAAGGGGTAATTGGATCTTGCTTGGTGTGTTTGGGAGAAGTTTTTGAGATAGGGGAGTATGCTCTTCACCTTTGTGGTGAATCAAAAACCTTGAACCTCAAAAATCATTCATTCTTTGTTTAGCTTAGGATCCTTTAGCGGGCCTGCTCTTGAGCAATCAAGAGGAACGACCCAAGTGGGGACAACCTTGTCATCATTTTCCTTGGTGGCGAGTGATTCCAACTCACTATAATCTCAAGGCTATCGAGGACACAAAACCTTGGTAGACATAGTACTTATCTTTGCTTGATGTGAGTAACTTGTGGGATTGTGACCATGAGGAAAGCATTAAGAAAGAATGCTTAAGGTACTCTTGAGGCCGCGAGGTCCTAGTCCTTTATGAGGAGCAAGAGGGGTGCTATGAACGGAAATCCTTACTATGAACCATTAGATAGAGGCCACCTTATTTTAGCCGCTTAGCTTCGTGGTGCAAGGATTGATCCAAGTGGACTTACCCGGATCACCCCAAGACACTCACCATATGTGTTCCTTTGGTTGTGTTTTTGACACTTCCATGACAACGCCAATATCTCTTGTGGGCAACCACTTGGTGTGAGGCAAGGGAGCATCAAGTTGTGGGCCACGTTGCTAAGTAATGAGCCTTGTCCTTCTAGGTAGTAATTGCTTGAATTGTCTTCGATTGTGCTATACCAGTGTAAACGTTCTCAACATTCAAACACACGGTAGCGTTCATAAGGTTTTATATTTTGATATCACAAGTGCTTATCTTGGCAAGGTTTCTTTTGCCCTTGTTTCAAGTGTTCTATGACATGTTTGATCACCTACTGTTTGCAAACTTGTCTTTTATCTGTTGTTACTGCTTGCAATCTGAAGTTGATTTGTGTCACTTCCAGTCATCCTTGGTCAGTCCAGGTCAGATCTTAGAGGTTATTACATGTTTCTCGATATTCAAATGGACTTCAATGGTATCAATTTGCACAAAATGACTCTTGGTCTTCTTTTTTCCACATCTCCCATATCTTCCTAGTCTTCCATTTCTCTTCTTCCTTCATGCTTCTTTCTCTTCTTCCTAACCTCTTCATGTCTTCTTGATCCTTTTCCTCTTATTATCTAGTCTGCCTTCTTCTATTTCATCTCTTCTATTCATTTCTTTCATGCTTGATTCCTCCTCTTCTAGAATCATGAATTTCAACTATCTTGCTATAGAACCTCTCTTGAGAAGGGATGATCTCGAACTCATTGCTCAATTCGAACAGTATTATTTTTCCAAGCATCCCGCAAGTCATCAACTTAAGACAAGAGTAAACAAAAAGATGTTTGAGTCTGACGCCTTTGCTAGGATTATAGACATGATTCTCTCACAATCCCCTTCTTCCAAACACTCTTTTTCTTCTAGGTCTTCTCATCATTCTTCATCTTCCACATCCTACCATGCCTTTTCCAAACATCATTATCCTTCTTCATCTTACCATGACTCTTCTCAACATCATTCAAATTCTTCCTTAGCTAAGTTTTCTTCTTCCACTATGTCTTCATTTTCTCCTTCTTTAAGATCTTGTTCTTCTTCTACTTCCCCCAAGAGTCTTGCTTTTCTTCATGAGCCATACCATAATGAGAAACATGACAATCCTTGTAATACCTTTGATGACTATGATGATGGACAAAGTAGTGATACTTATGACACCTCTACTCCTCAGAGTCCTCGCAGACTCATGCTTACTGAAAATGGGTCATCCTATTGGATAGATTGTGATGGTGATCCATATGATTCTGATTTTGAAAGAGAGTTTAGTGATGTTTGTAGACAATACCTTGATGATAATCCATCTACTACTGCTGAGGACTATAAAATACAACGCGCTGATTATAAACGTTACTACTATGAGCATTTCTTCTCTAAGAATTCCACTGCTAAAAATCAAAATTGTACTTCTGAGCAAGATCATATTAATGTTGAACCTTTATCTTGTGATGGTCCCCTTCCATCCCCTACTTCCTCCAATACTCATACATCTCCTAAAGCTTCTGAGTCTTCCAAATCTTTCACAAATCCTTCACCCAACAAAGATCCTAATGCTTTTCATGCAGTTCCCTATAGTTATCCTCAAGAGCTACCTCTTCAAGAAACTCAAGCTAACCTTCACTTGGCTGAAAATAATTTCAATAATGCTAAACCTAAAGAGCCTAAGCCTTTATGCACTACAATGCCTACTTCAGCTAGTCCTTCACTATCTATTCCAAAGACTTCCATACAATTTCAAAATGCTTCCTTGTCCTTAGAAGTGGCTTCATGTCAAGAGGACTCTAAAAATGATACAGAAAAGAATATAAAGAAAGATCAAGATCAAGAACCATCCATGTCATCCAATTATTTTCATGATGTCTCTGATCCATTTCATGGTTCTTTTGATCCTCTATGCTCTTCTACATTCATTCCACCATGTCTTAAGTCTTCTCCTAAGCAAGATCAAGCTACCACTTGCACTATTGAGCTTGTTGATAATCAAAATAACCTTACTACACTTGCACTTTCCAAAGATGATACTTCCATTAAGGTTATTAAAAATGGTGCCGTTACTTCTGATGTTAAGCTTATTGAAAATCAAGAGAAAAATTCTACACTTATGCTATCCAAAGATCCTTGTCAAGATCAAAGTCTTCCATCTTCTTGTTCTACCACTCCATGTTCGCTTCCATTTTCTACTCTTCCTAAGTCTTTGCAAGCTTTGAACGATTCTATCAATGAATTTTCTCCTATTAAAGATGTTCATGATCCTATTGCAAATCCTAATGTTCACTCTAAAGATGCTGATGTCCTTGGTTGTCATATAGATGCTGATGAAATTATTGATTATCCTTTTGCATCTTCCACTTCCATCCTTGGACCTCTTCCACTGCTAAAGGCTTCATGCCTTCCTTCCATCTTGGGTCCTTATGTCCCTTCACTTTCCCCTCCTAACTCTCCTAATTCATCATCCATTTTGGGTCCTTACGTCCCTCCATCTCCTATCTTTCCTCAAGATCAATATAGATGCATACCCTTGAATCCTTTTCATCCACTCACCCATCTAAACCAGTCATATCTTCCTCCTTCTTCCACAAGTCCCAAGTCTTTTGGAAGTAACTTGAATGTTCAATACCAGAAAAAGAAGCAATACAAGAATCCATCAAAAAAAGATCACCATGTCTCCTCTAATCGACATGGGCACATAAAGTCAAAAGAGATATCTAAGAAGAAAACTACAAGACAAGTATGGGTTCCAAAATCCATCATTACAGATATTCTCTCTAAATCATCAAAAAGAAATAAAAAGCCTAAGGCTATATGGATTCCAAAATCTCTCTTGAAAGAGTCTTATGTTGAACAAAAAGTGAAGTTGACATTCAAGCTTCCAAAGGCTTCCACTTCATCTTCTTCCAAAAATGATCTTTCATTCCATGTGCCTGAACCGCAACCTCTGCTAAACATTCATCATATTCCTTCACGTATTCCTTTATTCATATTTCCTCCATCCTCTCGCCACCCTTCAAGGTGTGTGTCGATGTTGATCTTGCCTTCCTTCCCATCTACCCTTTCACAATCTTTCCATTCATTATCCTTCTACCTTCTATCCTTTTTCCTCATTTGCCTATTCCTCATATCTTCCAACCTCACTCGCTTTACATAAAGCCTTATCCTCCATTTTTCTCATCCATCTTCCTTTCCCTATCAGCATCTTTGAGCATATCATTTTGAATCCTTGGCATGTCAGGGTTTATCCTTTCAAGGAGTACTATCTAAAAAGCTTGCCTTCTTCCAAAAATAGAAAAAAGAAAAAAAAAAGAATGAAAAAATTGAAAATGTGCCATGGTGAAAACCTGGAAACAGGCGCCTTGGTAGCAAAAGTAAAGAGAAATAAATTCATCCTATGGTGACAACCACTCCCTTGTGGCACCTTGGATAAGTACCATGATGAAAACCTGGCAATCAGGCATCATGCGTAGTTCTTCTACATGTTTCATCCATTCCATCTTCTCTCGTTGATCTTGGCAATGTTCAGCTATACACGAATATTTGGCTATCTTGTGAGCTATCTTACGATGATCTTGCTTTCATTCCATTCATATTCATTCCTTCATTTTTCTCCATTCATTCTAGCCTTTCTTTATCCTTTTCCCCTTTGGTCTTGATCTAATAAAAAAGAGTAAAAAAATGATGCTATGAAGCCTCTTGACATGTCTACTCCTTTGGAATGCATCCTTTTCTTCTTTTGCAGTGCGCTTTCATGACTTATCCTATGCTGGCCTTTCATTGCTTGTCCAATGCGCTTTACATGATAATTTTTCCCTAGCTTGGGTACTCTTGAGGAGTTTGACCTTGAGGATTTCTTCCCTCCATTCACCTTCATTCTCCTTTCCTCCATCTCATTCATGAGCTTTCTCTCCCTCTTGTCCTCCACCTTGCTAGACTTTGGGACTACACGATGTGATCTTGCTCATGAGTTTGATGCCCATTTCTATCTAGGGCATTCTTTGTACATACTTTATGATCCTGAAAACATCCAAAAAAATTAAAAATTTCAAAAAATCAAAAAAATTGAAAAAGTGCCTTGGTGAAAACCTGGAAACAGGCGCCTTGGTAGCAAAAATACAAAAAAATTATACAAAAGTCCTGAAAAAATCTATCAAGTGGTGAAAACCTGGAAACAGGCGCTGCTTGAGACCCTCTGCACCTATGTCTATCAGTCTTGCGTGGCGCTCTTTCGCTCCACTTCTCGCTTTGCCTCTCCTAGCCTGGAATTGATTCTTGTCTTAGTCTAGGGGGCATATGTTTCTTTAAGCTTATCTTGGGTCTCTTTGTGCGTCTGGGTTTCTTGGGCAACTTGGTTCCAATGGTGTTTTTCAACACCACCCCAATGGTGTTTTTCAACACTACCCTTGCGTCGAGTGTTTCTCAACACTTATCAGATATCTTACTTGCAGTCTAGATGATGCAATATTTCTCATTTGTAGATGCAATACTCAAAGTTTGACTCTATGACCTACACACACGCACTTGACTTGCTGAGATTTGTTTGAATTTATTTCTTTGCATGCTGTCTATGATGATTTCTTTGCTGAGTGGTCTCTCCCTGAGAAGTTTTCGATGATACATAGCTAGAAGACTGAGGGTATGAGAACATGTTTTATTGCTTTTTCTTCTTGTGGGTATATCTTGTTGATCCTAACTGTCATGAGCATTTATGCTGGTCTTACTTGCCACTGTGGATTGACAGGGTATTATCCTTGACTGTTTTTGTACGAGTGCATACTTGTAGCCATCTTGACTTTCCTTGTGTCTCGATGCGAGTATAATCTTGCTATATCAAACTTAGGTAATCTCATTGCACTAGTCATCTTGACCTGCATGTCTTTGATGCCTAGGTGAGATTTCCACATTCCTATCTGATAAAGATCATATTCATATTCACATAGTTATGCTAGTGTGTATTGTATGATCTTGCGACGCTACCAATAACGCTCAATGATGAATATTAGATGTCTATTGGCTTTGTGACCTTGCAAGTAAACCACTTTTCATGTAGCTTGCATTCTTAAGTTCATGTTAGTTTAGTTTTGAATCTTGCATATGGAGAGAGCTCTCCTTTCATTTTTCATGGACTTGTTAATCAGCTGCGCTCACCTTTCACTTCTTCTTGATCATGTCTTTCACTTCTTGTCTTTCATATCACATCATTTTCCTTTCATTTCGGGATCAAAACCGAAATCCAAGTTCACCTTGATCATCCAAATCACCTTTTCCCGCTCTTCCATGCAGTTGGCTAACCTTTTTGAGGCCTGATCCTTCAATCTTCACTGGGGCATTCTTAACCTCTTCATCCCCATCTCTTTCAAACTTCTAGTCTTTCATTCACTTTCAAATCCCAAGTTCAAATTCTTCCCCCTCCGTGGTGTTTTCGGGTTGAGGGACCACTTGGTTCGTGCCCCGGGTCCCATGTGTGGGGCATATCTTCACTGCTTGATGGTTATTCTATTCTTTCATCTTCAATTATGATTTCTAGTGATTTGATCATGCTGCTCTTGCTTCTGCTTTCCCTCTACCTGGATTTCGCTTTTGATCCCGAGGGGGCAGACACATCATATCTTATTAGCTATCTCTTTCCTAAGTGTTCAGTACTGTCGCTACCAGGCTGACCATGCAGGATTTGCTATCTCTCTGCACTTCATTCTTTGGAGTCAGATCACTATTTGCTTGCCTTCTTGGCTACTTGCTTGCCTTCTTGGCTATTTTATTCTTTGACTGCATGTGATCCCAAATCGATCTCACATCTGTCAAAATCACTATTGCTTGCTTTCTTGGCTATCTCTTGCTTTCTTGGCTGATCTGAGTTGCTTTGTGATCCCAAATCGATCTCACATTTCAACTTCATTCTTTGACTGCATGTGTTCCCAGATCGATCACACATTAGTCAAAGAGGGGCAAATGTATACACCTAAAAATGGTCACCTAGACTATTAGCCCCCTTTTGCTAAATCATAAATTGCTTATTCTTGATCAAATCCTAGCTCTATCATTTATTCGATTATTTTCTATGGGCTAACCATCTTATCCTAAGTCTTTATTTATTAAAAGGAATATTCCCTCCCCTTTTAATAAATAAAAAGCCCCCACTTTTCTTCTTATCCTAAGTTGCACAAATAAAGCATTATTCTTATTTTATAAAAAGGGAAAAAACACTTTTTGTCTCATATGGACACAAAAGTCAACTCTTATTTTCCTATTGGAGGATACTTGTGCACATGGATTGCTCCTCTTTTAAGCTCCACCGTTGATTAAATCTTTTGCCTCTTAATCTCCATGGTCCATTCCTTCTCATTTCCTATAAAAGAAGAGCTCTCTTCTTCATTCTAGATCCCCAACTTTTTATGCTATTGTTATGCTACAGGTTTTCTAGGTCATCTTGGAGCTTTTGGAGACATTCTTGCATCTAGGGTTTGAAGATTTGGAGCATTGTTGGCATTCATCTTGGATCTTCATCAACACTCTATCTTCTTGTCTTCATTCTTGCATCATCATGGCTTTCTTGCTTCATAGTTAGATTTCATTTCTTGCATAGTAGCTTCATTTTCATGACATTCTTAGCTTAGATTTCCTTTATGCTTTAGATTAATTCATCTAGTTTAACTAGGAGGCTTTGTAATACTTGCATCTTTCATTTCCATAGTTTAACTTGCATTTCCATTCTAGCATAGCATTGCATTGCATTTTCATTCTTGATTCTTGAGGATATTGGCATTCTTGCCCTTGTCTTCATTGAATCTCCCATTGCATGGTTTACTAGCAAGGTTATTGGCTAAATAGCTCTAGCTGAGAGCATTCTTAAAAACCCTTGCACTCCATGCCTAGGGAGCTATGGATCGATTTGTGATGGCTCATTCTTGAGTTTCCTTGCATGTAATGATCCATAGAAGTGTGGTCACATTTATAGCACACAGTTAGTATCTATAAACATTCTACTATTATTATTATTCTCATTAAATTTAGGCTTCCTACATTCAATAGTTCTATGTCCAAAACCATGACAATTATAACAATATCCATTAAGAGGTTTAAATTTCTTACCTGTAAATTTTTCTTCATATGACCAAAAGTATTATGTGCAAAACATCTACCTTTAAATTCTCTCTACATAACTTTAGGTGATTCTTCTTGTTTAGGTGGTTGTTCTTCTTTAGGTATATCTTCAAATTTGTCAACTTCATCAGATTTCTTTTCTTCTATGCTCATAGGAACTTTCAGATCTGGTTCTTTTCTTTCTTCACTCACTTTAGATGAGTTAAATCCAAGACCAGTTTTATCATAGAATGTTTTTTGATAAGACATTTGTTCATCAATGTTCTCACTAGTGGAACATAGTCTCTCAAGTTGCTGCTTAGACTGAGTCAATTCACCTTTCACAATTGTATTGTACTTTTCAATTTTAGCATACTGCAATTTGGTTTTCTCAAGTTTAGATGTCACTTTACATAGTTTAGATTTCAGATCTTCATTCTCAGATTTTAGATTTTCTTCATTCTTTCTATTTCCATCTTTCAAACTCAACTTCAAATTAACTATCTTTAGTTCATATTTAAGGATCTCATTTTCTTTTTCCAAGTTGTCATCACAATCTTCAATTTGAATTATAGATTCCTTTTCTAATTTCAGATCTTCCAGCTTATTTTTTAGTTTCTCAATGAGGTTCTTTGCATCATCATATTTTTCTTTCAAAGTATCTCTTTCTTCAGTAAGTATTTCAATCTATTCAAGAGCTTCTTCAAGATTCTTTTGTAGCTGATCCATATCCATAGAGATCTTACTCAATTTGCTAGGCTTTCTCTGAATGATTCTTTTCTGAGTAACTAAGCTTTGATACCAATTGTTAGAAATAAGGAATACTAAGAGGGGGGCCAGTCAGTATTCTACAAAATTTTACTTTTTCCCAATTATGGATATAATAGATTATCTTGATACATGCATAACACAGTAAACTAAAGAACATGCATAAAAATATAGCAAATGAACTCATAACACATTATTTGTTCTCGAGGAAACCCTGGCCAAGGGAAAACCCTGGTGGGGATGGTACCCACAAAGATTCACTAATCAAAAGTATCTTATTAAGGATGTTGACCCTATTAGGAGCCTATTACATGCATATAGTGTCTCCATCCTGATTAAGGGACTTTAGGCCTTCTTAGAAACCTCAACCCTACTAAGAGTTGGTAGCACAAAATATGATTACTAGATGAGCCCACTTCCCAAACAAGTAATGTATAATGATTACTGATTACAAAATAGGGCAAGGTACATAACCTTATGCTGCTTACTTTGCTTTCACAACTTCACATCAATACCTTTCACATATATGTTCACTATATCATCTATATCATTACAATCCTTACTTCCACTTCGCATTCCAAATGCCTTACATTTATACAAGTTATTAGGATTAATAAATCTTATAGTAGGCTTTACAAAATCTTATTACAAAATACATATTTACCCAAGGGCTAACATCTAGGATTTCATCCCTTTATATTATTAAGACATTATTTTTATAAACAAAATAATCCCTTAACTCTTTACCAATTATGTCTTCATATTCTGTCCTGTCAGCTTAACATTGTCTCTGGTAAAACTGCCATAACTTTTTTTGTACATGTTGTAATAACTTGCACTCATGGGTGAGTCTTCAATAGTCATCATAGTATCTATGTTCAAGTGCGCAAGAACTGAACTTACTCCAATCGACATTGCCAATCAAAACTATCTCTAGGTACACTGGGAACATACTATTTCACACTTAGACAATTTTTCTTTGTGCTCTGTTATACTTGCTCTCTGTCATATTTGATCTTCACATAGATCATATTTTTCCATAATGATAACATCTAAATATCTAACTCGTCCAAATTGCCAATAGACTAATTACTAGACTATGATAGTAGAAGTTTATAAAGTAAGTCTCTGAGTTTTGGGTATATCTTACACATGGTGAGGATTTAGTGTATGTGAGCTTAAAGGATGATAGATAGTGTACTGAAGAATGTTCATTGATCTTAGAAAGGTACAGAAAGTAGGATGATGTCAACTATGGTGTGTGTTCTGGAGATGACCTATTTGGAAGCCGACTTCAGAGATGTAGTTGTATCATGTATGGAGAGTATGATTTATGTATGTTAGTCCTTAATTAATTAATTTTAATTATTTTATACTTGTTTTAGATACCATGTGTATCTTATCAAGGAGTTATGTAATTATTTGTATATTAGGAAATCCTAATTGGCCGAACTGATCATTTATTTTTTAATAGGGTATATATGTAAGATCTTTTCTTTTGAAAAGACATGGTAGAATGTATATGATGTAAAAGAGGATTGTGGAAGCTATGAGCTTGTATCTACTAGATATAGAGCAAGAGATAAATTATACTTCATTATAACTGATCAAGCAAATATAGTTGCAATCACATAGTTCAAGATTGTGTATATCTTTACACACTTGTGTTGCAAACAATGAGTTCTAAAGGTGGACATAACCTTCTTTAGGCAATGAGCCTACCCTTATTTTCTTGACTCCTAATAGGGTCTATCCTCTAACAAGGACTATGTAGTGTAATGTTTTAATCAACACCTAACAAGGCTAGATCTTCTAACAAGGATACTATACTCTCAATACATCATTAGCGGGTGTTAATTTCCACTGGGTTTTTACCTTTAACAAGGTTTCCTCGAAAACAAAAATTGTGTTATTATGTTGGCATTCATTTTGTTCATTTAATTTGATATTGTTGCTATTCAAATTTTAAAGTTTAATAATCTATCATACAACTGATTCACCGCTCTGTCAGTTGTATTGGTGAATTGTTATTCTTAACAATTGGTATCAGAGCTACTAGTCCTTAGAGAGAAAGCTTAGCAACTTGAGGTGATCTTGGAGATGGAATTCTATAGGAAGGATAGTCCAAAATTTGATCCTGAAAACTTTGACAGTTGGAAGAACAAGATGCGAACTCATTTGCTATGTTTGGGAATTGACTACTAGATGATCACAAAGAATGACAAAACCATGAAGGCTGAGGATGAATTGGATAAAGCTAATGATGAGGAAAATAAGATATTTTTCATATAACATGGTCACAAGGGAATCACTAATCAACACACTCTCTGAAGGATAATTTATTGAAGTTAAAGATCTAGATTCGACACACAAGATTTGGACAAGATTAGAAGTATTGTATGAAGGAGACAAGTTGAACAAGAAAGAGAAGTTATAGAACTAGAAAACAAGGATGGAGAAGCTACAAATTAAGGATGATGAAAATATTAAGGCTTATGTACAAAGCGTTAAAAAGGTTGTGATTGAAGTCATAAATTTTGGAGGCACATATGAAGAGGAAGAAGTCATTGCGAAGATCCTTAGATTATTGACACCAATCTACAAGACAAAGATTCAGGCTATAGAAGAAATTATACCTTTAACTCAAAACTTTAGCAAAGAAATATTGATTGCAAAGCTAACTACCTTTGAAGCTGCAAAAATTAGAGAATTTTTACCTAAAGTTGAAATAACATTTAAGGAATCTACACACATGAAGATAATATTTGCAATTCTGAGCACTAGTAGTGAGAACATAAAAGAAGAGCTTGGTGAATATGTTGATGAATGGGAACAAACATAAGAAGAAGAAAAAAATCTAGATGAACTTATGCAATGATCACTAGAAGAGAAAAGAGAGGTAAGGGTAAATTTGAAGGAAGGTTACCTTTGAAATGCTTTTCATGCAATAAGATAGGTCACTTTGCATCTAGATGTCCTACAAGAGTTCCTAAGCATAAACCTAAGTTTTTCAAGCCTAAGTATTCAAAAGAAAATGAATATTATTATGCTAGTGAAGGTATCTCTTATGATGATGATGATGATTGTGATTATGAAGAGACTAGATTTATTTCTTTTAAAGATAAAAAACTAGTACATGAGGAAAAATCTTTAGTATCACATGTTGATAAGAAATCTGAATGGGTTATAGACAATGGTTGCTCACATCATATGACTGGAGACAAAAAAAAGTTTGTTAAACAAATAAAGTATGACGATGGTGTTGTAAGATTTAGAGACAATGTTCTTAAACCTATCATAGGAGTAGGATCTATTTCTTTGGATGGAAGGACTAATACTAAAAATGTACTCCTTGTTGATGGACTTAAGCATAACTTGTTAAGTGTTGGACAACTGATGGAAAAGGGATATCAATTAAAGTTCATTGATGGGAAATATTTTATCAAAGGTAAGACAAGAAACTTGATTGCAATTGGTACTAAATCTAGAGGTAATGTATTTGAGTTAACGCATTTGAAGCTTCTTGCTTTGTTTCAAAAATAGATAGCAGTTGGCTATGGCACAAAAGATTTTGTCATGTCAATTTTGATAATATTATGTAGGAAAGCTTGACTAATGTAGTAAGAGACCTACTGAAGATTGTGAAACCATATAACACCATATGTAGAGAATGTGTTATGGGAAAATAGACTAGAAGCAATTATCAAAGTGAATTATATACAATAAAAGGAAAGTTGGATTTGCTATATACAGACCTATGTGGACCTACAAGGACAAGATCATACTTTGGTGAAAGGTATTTTATACTTTTTGTTGATGACTTTTCTAGAATGATGTGGATCACTTATTTGAAAGAGAAATTAGAAGCCTCTGAAAAATTCAAGATATTCAAATCAAAAGTAGAGAATGAATTAGGTCTAAAGATAAAAATGTTTGAGATCAGATAGAGGTGGATAATTTACTTAAGATCTATTCAATTCATATTATGAAGAGTGTGGAATACAAAGGAAGACATCTGATCTTAGGACTCCACAATACAATGGGATAGAAAAGCAAAGAAATCAGACAATAATGGATGTTGCTATAACAATGTTGCTTGAAGGAAATATATCCCATTTGCATTGGAGAGAAGTTGTTGGGATAGGAGTGTAAACATTAAATAGAATTCAAATCAGAGAAGGTACAAGTAAGAATCCTTATGAATTATGGTTTAATAATTCTCCTACTGTAAAATATTTCAAAATATTTGGTAGTAAATGATACATCAAAAGAGATGATGAGATAGGAAAATTTGATGCTAGAAGTGATGAAGGAATTTTCCTTGGTTATTCTACTAAAAGAAAGGCTTACAAATGTTTTAACCTAAGATTTAAGAAGATGATTAAAAGTAACAATGATAGATGAAAAATTTCAGATACAAGAGATAATGTATGATTGTAATTAGAATACAGAGATCAAGGAGGCTACTACTACAGAAGAAGAAGAAGAACTTGTTGAGACTATATGAGAAAATGAGAGTTGTGATAATGATACAAGTGAGGCTACTGAGATTCCTAAGACACCAAGGTATGTTAAGGAAAATCATCCTAAAAATCAAATTATTGGCAATACAAGTCAAGTAGTAATGACTGGATCAAAGACAAGGGAATAAATTTGTTTGATTTCTCAAGATTAACCAAAGACTACTAATGAAGCTTGTAGAGATGAATCTTGGATCAAAGCTATGAAGGAAGAGTTTGATCAGATAAATAAAAATAACACTTGGGAATTGGTACCTAGACCTAAAGATAAAAATGTAATAGGAACTTGGTGGATTTTCAGAAACAAAATAAATGAAGAAGGAATTATTGTAAAAAACAAAGAAAGATTAGTATGCAAAGGTTATTCAAAACAAGAAGGCATAGATTTTGAAGAGACATTTTCTCCTTTTGCTAGGATAGAAGCTGTGAGATTATTTTTGGCTTATGTTGCACATAAGGACTTCAAGGTATATCAGATGGATGTAAAATCTACATTTTTTAATGGGGATCTTGAAGAAGAAGTTTATATAGAGCAACTTGATGGATTTCCTCTATCTGAAGATGAAGACATGGTATGCAAGTTGAAGAAGGCACTGTATGGACTCAAGAAAGAAACAAGGGCTTGGTATGCAAGGTTATAAAAATACTTACTTTGCCTTGGGTTCAGAAAAGGTAATGCTGACAGTAACTTGTATTTAAGAACTAGTGAAGATGGAATTCTGATGATAGAAGTTTTTGTTGATGATATTATCATTGGAGGGAATGATGAAATGTGTAAGAAATTTTCTAAAGAGATGGAAAATGAATTTGAGATGTTTTTGATAGATGAAATGAAATTCTTTCTAGGACTGTGAATAAATTAGAGCAAAAATGGGATTTTTATTTCTCAGACTAAGTATCTTAAAGAAATGTTGAAAAAAATTAGAATGGAAGACTGTAAACAAATTGGTACACCCATGGTGACTGGTCACAAACTAAAAAATAATGATGAGATAAAGAGTTTTTTTTAGACCAAGTACAGATCAATGGTTGGTGGATTACAATATTTGACTCACACGAGATTGGATATTGCTAATGTTGTTGGAATTGTGGCTAGATATCAGGCAGAACCTAAAGAGATGCACCTAGTTGTTGTGAAAAGGATATTTTGATACTTAAAAGGAATAATAGAATATGGCTTATGGTATGATATAAATGATGACTTTGAACTACATGCTTATATTGATGTTGATTGGGTAGGGAATATTGATGTCAAGGGTACTAGTGGAGGTGCATTTTTCCTTGGGAAAAAGTTGGTTTCATGGCTAAGTAAAAAGTTATTAATATTATTTAGAACAACAGAGAGGGGGATGAATCACTTGTTCTCAAGTCCAGATGTGCCAATTGAACTTTTAAATACTTCAACAATCTCTGATCTAATCCCTAACACAGCTTGGTCTCTAAAGTATATATACCAGAAACATATAACATGCATTCCACTATCCAAAAGTAATTAACTTGCAGGATATAGAAACAAACATATAAAAATATTCACAAAAGTATAACACCAGGATTTATAGTGGAAACCCAACTTGGTCAAAACCACTTTGTAACATGTTACTAATATTTTCACTCTTCTAAAGTGAGCTCTATGAAAAGCCAACCTTGTTAAAGGTTTACAAACACACTGCTAGGTGTGGCCCTATTAAAGGATTTAAACACTATCAAAAGTGACTTGGTTAAAGGATTTAAGTACATTCCATTAGAATGCCACCTTGATTAAAGGATTTAAACAATTACTGTTAGGTCAAAATTGATTAAAGGATTTAAACTGATACAATGATTAGAAAGTAGTAGTAGTTTCTGATCTAAAAAAAACACAACTCACTTTGCAATAAAAAATCCAATTCACACATATATGTCGATTTACTGACTCAGTTGCATTTCCATCTCCATCACTGATACACTCATAATTCTCTTCAAGAAATCACAACTCTAATCAACTCCTTCACCTTCATCCTTTTGCTTAGACTTATTAGCCAATAACATCAACAACTTCAGCATACTCTGTAACCTCAGAATTAGGTTTTCCTTTATACCTCTTCAATCAAGTAGATCCATCTTTTTCCGCTTAATCTCCTTCATGGATCTTAGGTTTAGGTCAGATTCATCAAATCCTTCCAACATTTAAGTTCCTCATCCTTCTATATACATCTTCAAAATTCTCATTGAGTCCATAATAAAATGATTTACCATGCATTAAATTCTCCATACAATCCAATTAATAAAGTCAACACGATTTACATAACCCAAGAATTCAACTGTGTCGGCTGGGAATCTGAATTCTTTCTCCAAATGTAAATTACTGACACTCGGTCAATGTTGTGTTCATCTCCTAGGTCATTACTGCGTAACTTGATCATCTCTACAAACTACCTTCCTCGGCTAACACTATCTTGCTCGGTAATTTCTTGCCGCTTGACATAATCTGATGTTCAGTCAACACTAAATTTACTCGGCATATAATGGTGCTTAGTTGACACTAACATCACTCGACTTAAACTAGATTTCTTCACTTTTTCTTAGTTAAGGCTACTTCTTTAGTCTTTTTTCTTACTTAGATAAACAATACATTATCTTATCAATGTGCCAAATAATTAAGTACCCATTGAAGTATCACATAACTCAACCTTTTCTTAGGTCCTCTTGTTATCTCCCTTGCCCTAATCCTTTTAATCAATCAATAGATATAGTACTTTCTTAGATAGCAATTTTCTTACCAGTTAAGGTTTGACATCAATGAAAATACAAAAATTGTTTCAATTGTAGTTTCCAACAATTTCCCTCTTTGGCATTAATGGAAACACCACATGAACAACACATGATTTACCAACCAATCCAAAAAAATATATCAATGCATCAGAAAAATTAATAATATCCTTAGCTTCATTATGATTCATAACAACTTAGCCTTGCTTGACCGTTCATGCAATTACTCCCTCTAAATATATTTTGTATCTTTATCCCTCTGATTCTCTAAATCTCTGAATCTTGGAGCATATACCTCAGTGTTCTTTATTTATGTGTTTTCATATGAATCTCTCCCTCTTTGACAATAATGCCAAAGTAGAATCTAGCACTTACATCTTTCATATGTAAATATCATCTTGTCAGTTCAGTATCAGTATTTCTCCCTTTGTCATCTTTCGTATGATTGATTATCAACTTTCCTATATGATTCACAACTCTAGGAAGCTCCTAAAGTGTTACCTTTCCTACATCAATTTGTCAGATATTATGTCTAGCACATTTGATGCAGTGCTCCTAGTTAACTAGGCAACCTTAGTTAGGGGAAGCATCCCTAATTTACCTCTAAGATATTCATGAGCATCCTTCAATAAAGTATTTTTGAATATGTCTACAAGTGGTTCCTTTATATTCACATATTCCATTCTCACTTCTTTATCTTGTACCAATTCCCTCAAGTAATGATACTTGGTAGCAATATGTTTAGTCTTTGTGTGCATCACTAGATTCTTTGATATGTTGATAACACTTGTGTTATCACAGAAAATAAAAATCAGCTCAGTGATTTCCTCTTTCATCCCTTTCAACAATTTCTTGATCCATACCATATTTGAACAATTCACTCCTACATACTCAGCTTCTTCTGTAGATTGGGAAATGCAATTTTGTTTCTTGCTTTTATAGGAAACTAATCTCTTTCCTAGAAAGAATGCTCCACCACTTGTAATTTTCCTATCATCAACATGTCCTACCCAATTTTCATCAGTGTAGACTCTTAGTTCAAATTTCTCATCCTTCTTTTAGTACAATCTATAATCTTTTGTCCCTTTCAGATATCTTAGTATTCTCTTCATAGCCATCATATGATTTTCCTTAGGATTGGCAGAGAATCTTGCCACAATCCAAACTTCTAGGGCTATATCTAGTCTATTTTGGACAACATATTGTACCTTTCCAATCATGGATCTATACAGGGTTTGATTCACTTTAGCAGTATCATCAATTTTAGGTAGTTTCTATCTAGTAGCCATAGGAGTACTTACTGGTCTAGAATCCTCCATACCAAAAGTTTTCAGTATCTCTTTGACATATTTATATTGTATGATAAAGATACCTTTCTCCATTTGATAGACTTGTAAAAAAATAAAGAATTTTATGTCACCAAACATATGTTAGGAATGGGAACAGTGAGAGGGGGGGTGAATTAGTGTTCATTATATTTAATCTTTTTACTTTACTATTGAAGCTTAACTTGATTGCTTAAGTACTAAAATAAGCATTAATGCAAAAAAGATAAACAATCACATCACATAACACCAATATGGTTACGGGGAAACCCAAATAGGTAAAAACCTTAGTGGGAATTGACACCCACTAAGAATTGCAATAGTGTCTTGTGATCCTTGTTAGAAGATCTGTAATCTTGTTAGGAGTTCTTCATTACAATGTTTTTAGTACAGTGACCTGGTCAAGGGTCATAACATGTTAGGAGTCTTTTAAAATAACCTTATTAGGGGTGGGTACATACTATCCTAGAGCTCACTACTCAAGTGGTGAAGGCTACAACCTTTTGATCTTAGATACATACTATATTATTGGATGAATTGGTGTTGTGACACTGCTTGTTTGATCAGTTCCTTTGATGTGATGATGCTTCAACCTCTTGTGAATCTCTACAACATACTAAATACTCTTCACATACTTCTACTCTACTCTCCTTTTTCTATTTCCATGTCACTGCTTAATTACCAAGGTGCATGTGATATTTATACGTGATTACAAAATAATTAACTAGGTCAGCCCTTTAACAAATTACATACAATACTTCCAAGTGAATTATCTCAAGCGTATTTACAAAAAAAGATGTTTACATGTCTATAACCTAATTACAATAGGTGCATATCCTTTACAAAACATTATTATAACCGCTAATCAAAATAGAAATAGTCAGCTCCATGCTCTATTATGTTCTAGCATTCACTGGTTGTACCTCTTCAATTGTTTGTATCTTCGTCATACTTTCTCATCTGATCATGCAATCTTAGACTTACCATGTGTACATACTTACAAGCTTAAATTCAAGGGTGCATACCATAACTAGGTCATACGCACGTGCACTGATGCTCTGATCTATTGTTGCTCTGCTAACTGTCCAGTCTTCTATACTTAGCCATATTCTAACCTTATGATAATGTGCACTGACTCCAAAACTCTATATGACTTTTCTGCCATAATGACAACACTAAATATAGTCATATACTTTAGTATAGTCAACTTGTTAACAACATAGACATCTCAAACTCAGTTTGTATCTCATTTAAAAATTTCTGACATTGGGCATCTTATCCTCCAAATATGACATCATCCACAAAAATTTCAGCTAACAAAATCCTTTTAGCTTCTTTAGCTTTCATGTATAGATTGTTGTTTTCATTTTTCCTTGTAAATCCAATCTTTATCAAATAATTGTGCAGCCTCTCATACCATGCTCTGGGGGCTTTCTTTAATCCATACATCGCCTTGTTCATTATGCAAACCATATTTTTCTTGTTTGGATCAACAAATCCTTTAGGTTGTTCAATGTATACTTCTTCTAATATACCATTCAAATATGTAGATTTGACATCCATATGATATACTTTGAAGTTTCTATATGAAACATATGCAAGTAGAGTTCTTACTCCTAATCTTTCTACAGGGGAAAATGTTCCCCCATAGTCTATTCCTTCTTCTTGTGCATAACCTTTGCATACAAATCTTGCCTTGTTCCTTGTGACTTGTCCATGTTCATTAAGCTTGTTTTTGAATACCCATTGTGTTCTAATAACATTCTTGTTTTCTGGTCCCGACACCAAAGTTTGGGTATCATTCTTTTCTATTTGATATATTTCTTCATTCATAGCTTGAGTTTAGTCTTCATTCTCTAAAGTATCTTTTACTATCTTAGGCTCAAATTCACATAATAAACATGTAGGGCCTTTCAACTTACTTCTGGTCAAGACTCCAGATTCCTTATCTCCAATGATTTTCTCAGGCTTATGATGTCTTCTCACATGTTGTGCCAATGTAGGTTCAGATTTATTTTCTCTTTGATCTTTAGGTTCATCATGAACATTTTTAGTTTCAACTTCAGATTGCTCTACAAAATCCTCCTGATGCTCAACATTTCTTACCAATGACTCTGCATCTGGTGTAAGTGTGTTACTTTCCTCTCCTTCTTCCTTATAGACAAAAAGATCTATAATCTTTAGGTTCTTGTTTACCTTCTTGTTCGTTCTTCTCTGCATATTCATCAACTCTCACATTTGCAGTTTCCACAACTTTGTTAGTGCTAGAATTCAAACACTTATAAGGTTTTCTCTTAGTGAAATAACTTAGGAATATGCCTTCATCACATTTTGTATCAAAATTTCCATTTCTATTATCTTTTAGTATATAGCATTTACTCCCAAAGATTATAAAGTATTTCACATTAGGTGCATATCCATGACATAATTCATAAGGTGTAGCATTTTTACCTTTCTTGATTTGTACTCAGTTTAAGGTATAAACATTTGTACTCACAACTTCTCTTTAGTATTTTTGTGCAACATTCTTCTGAATCATTAGTGTTCTTGCACAATCCATAAGTGACCTATTTCTCCTCTCAGCTATACCATTCTATGGAGGTGTTCTAGGTGAAGACATATGTCTCTTAATTTCTCTATCATTGTAGAATACATTGAACTCATTTGATATAAACTAATTTTTAGGAATGAATGCTAAATGTTTGGCAGCCATACTGTAATAGTTATTGTTGCATTCATGACTATGATTGTCATTGATGTCAACACAATGATTTACCAGAGACTTGCAGAGAAGCAAATAGATTTTGAATTAGTGCACGTGGGATATTTTAGTTGGAGCTATGTGATCTTGAGGATATACTCTTTGATATGTTATATGTCTATGGTTAAGAGCACAAACAATAATTCTTTTATTCATGGAAGCTATGAGAATTTTGGTGGAAGTAGTATTCAGGTAGTGTTCCTGAGTAGTGGTTTGTAGAAATCGGATGATATCTCCAAACTGGGATGGAATCTAGTTTTGTGCAATTAAAGGGAAGTTGAAGACACATTTTTAGTGATGTGGATGATAGTGCAAACTTTGAGGTCACACGAGTGAAGAATTAATGTATTTGGAAGCTGACAGTTTTGTGTAATTTTGATGTAGCGTGTGAAACTTTTCTTTTGTAATTATATGCCGACTCATTTGTAATAAATTGAGTGTGGTATAAATGAAGGAATGTTTCTCCTTATTGTAGAGAAGTGGATAAATATGAAGTGAAGAAAAGAGCTAAATGTGAAAATGAATTGTGAAGGAAGACATGTGAAGTATAGAGATTTGAAATTCAGATCTGGTGTAACAGTGAGTGCGGTTTGGCACAGTCAAAGAAAAGGTAACATATTATTCTATTGAGAAATATAAAGATTATTTGGATAGTGTGTTCAATGATCTTACCTTGAAGTTTTTTGGGTAGTGGGTCCTTCTGTCTTCCATAAATCTTAAAAGGGTTAGAATCTTTTAATAGGGACTCAAAATCTCCTAACATGGATTCATGTGTACTGAATGTATTTCATAAGACTCCTAACAGAGTCCATCCTTTCAAAAGGAATATTCATATTAGTGCATCTATTGTCGGCATTATTCCCACCAGGGTTTACTCTTTAATCAAGAGGTTCCCTAGTCAACATATCTTGTGTCATTGTGTTATTGTGTATGAATATCTTTCTATGGTTGGTAATTATATTTCTTACATAGTTTAATGTTGTTGAAGTTGATAAAAGTTATAATTATCTGATAACTGATTCACCCCCCCCCCCCTCTTAGTTATCTTGGTAAAATTTACTTTCTAACAATTGGTATCAGAATGGCAGGTCCTTGAAAAAGAAGTTTAACAGCTTAAGGAGAGCCATGGTGAATTTTAGGAAAGAAAGCCCTAAGTTTGATCGAGTAAATTTTGACAGCTGGAAAGAAAAGATAAAGACATTCCTACTATGTTTAGGACCAGGATATTGGTTGATTATAAAGAATGATAAGACTATCATTGAAGAAGAAAATATTGAAACATGTACTGCAAATGAGAGAGATCTATTCATGTGTAACATACTTGTAAGAGAAGCACTTTTGACAGCCCTTCCAGAGAATGAGTACAGTTAGGTAAAATGTTTGAAAAAATCTCATGAAATTTGGAATGCATTACACTCTAATTTTGAAGGTGATGAACATGCAAAAAGAGTTAGATTACATAATTGGATATGTGCATTTGAAGATATAAGAATGTTGGAAGATGAATCTGTTAGAAGCTATATTGGTAGAATGTCAAAAATTGTTACAGGTATAAAATCTTGTGGAGGAACAAAGATAGAGAATGAAGTGATATGGAAAATTATGAGAACATTAACTCTTGTATTTAAGCAGACAACACAGATGATTGAACAATTTATACCTTGTACTACAAATTTTACAAGAGAGACTCTTCTTGGAAGATTCGAAGCAACAGAAATGAACCTGAGGTTATCAGGAGACTTACCTAGAATGGAGATAGCATTCAGTGCTCTTAGTGTTTTCCCTACTTTTTCAAGAAGCATCAGTGTGAGTAGAGATTATGCTAGCAGTAGTAGATCTAGAAATGAAGAAGACAAGAAGATTGAAGAAGGTATTGCCTTGCTTTTGAAGAGAGAACCAGACAGTAAGAAATGTTTTAAATGTTGGACTTGTCAAGAATATGGGCATTTTGCATCTAAATGTTCTAAGAGAGTTAAAAATTACAGAAACAAATTCAAACCTAGAAGATCTAAGGAATGTTCTTATGCTAATGATGAAGATCTTGAAGCTAGTATAGAGAGAACTCTAAGTGAAAGTGATACTGAGAATAATGATGACATAGGATTTGTAGCAACTAAAAAAGAGAATCTTGAAACTGATGTTAAGGAAGAAAAAGCCTTAGTTTCTCAAGTTGAAAAGAAAGCTGACTAGATTATAGATAGTGGTTGTTCACATCATATGACTGGAGACATGAAAAATTTCATAAAATTTAACGAATATGATGGAGGAGTTGTTAGAGTTGGAAACAATGCACCTTTCTTGATTAAAGGTATAGGATCTATTACTCTTGATGGAAAGACTAATACTGATGATGTTTATTTTATGGATGGATTGAAACATAATCTTTTGAGTGTTGTACAGTTAGCTGATAAGGGATATCAAGTTTGGTTTATTGAGAAAACTTGTGTGATAAAGGATAAAGATGGAAATCTGATTGGAACTGGATCTAGAACTAGAGGTAATGTATTTTAGTTAAATCCTACTGAGATGACATGTTTGATTACAAAAATTGATGACAGTTGGTTATGACATAGGAGGTTTTGTCATATAAACTTTGACAATATTGTGAAAGTAAGTACTACACTTGCAGTAAGAGATTTACCTAAAATTATGAAGCCTACTAACATGATTTGCAAAGAATCTATGATGGCCAAACAAAAGAGAATTTATTTTCCTAGTAAGAAGTTTACATCTATAGAAAAGCTAGAAATTGTTCATACAGATTTGAGCGGTCCTACCAGGACTAGAGAATTCTATGGAGAAAGGTATTTTATGATTCTTGTTGATGATTTTACAAGAATGATGTGGATTGCATTTCTTAAAGAAAAGTCTGAAGCATTTGATAAGTTTAAGATTGTTAAGAATAAAGTTGAGAATGAATCTGGAATGAAGATTAAATCTTTGAGATCTGATATAGGTGGAGAATTTACTTCTAAAGAGTTTAACACCTTTTGTGAAGAAAATGACATTAAGAGACAGTTCTCAGCCCCTAGAACACCTAAACAAAATGGTATTGCAGAAAGAAGAAATAGATCAGTGACTGAAGCAACAAGAGCTATGTTATTTGAGAATGATTTGGTGAAGATATTTTGGAGAGAAGCAGTGAACACAATAGTGTATACAATGAACAGAGTACAAATCAGAGTAGACACAGACAAGACACCCTATGAATTATGGTTTGGATATGCACCCCTAATTAAGTATTTTAGAATCTTTGGAAGCAAATGTTATATAAAGAGAGATGATGATTTTGGAAAGTTTGATCCTAGAAGTGATGAAGGTATATTTCTTGGATATTATTTGAAAAGCAAAGCCTATAGATGTTAAAATAAAAGAACTAAGACTATTTTTGAAAGTGCAAATGTTAAAGTTGATGAAAAGTTCAAAATTTAGTAAAGAATGCTTGATTATGAATCAGAGGAAGAAGCTCATCCTAAACCTAACACTAGATCTACTAAATTATTTTATGAGACTGATAGTGATTTGTTGAATGAAAGCCACAGTGAAGTCATTGAAGAACCTACACCTAAAGTGAGATTTGAGACAATGACACCTAACAAGATTTTATCAAGAAATCATCCTATTGGGAAAATTATTGGAAGCATCAAAAGAGGAGTTCTAACTCAGAATAAGGTACAAGAATAGTTATGTTTGATTTCTCAAATTGAACCTAAAAATACTAGTGAAGCTTGTGAAGTTGAAAGTTGGACTAATGCTATGAAAGAAGAACTAGATCAGATTGAAAAGAACAAGACATGGGAATTGGTCCCCAGACCTAAAGACAAGAATGTTATTGGAACTAAATGGGTATTCAAAAACAAGATGAATGAACAAGGAGAAGTAGTAAGAAACAAAGCAAGATTGGTATGTAAGGGATACTCACAGCAAGAAGGAATTGACTATGAAGAAACCTTTGCACCTATTGCAAGAATTGAAGTAGTGAGAATGTTTTTGGCTTATGTAGCTTACAAAAAATTCAAATTATATCAGATGGATGTGAAGTCAGCATTTCTGAATGGAGAATTGGAATAAGAAGTTTACATTGAGCAGCCTGAAGGTTTTCCTTTGACTCAAGAAGGAGATATGGTATGTAAACTGAAGAAAGCTTTATATGGACTAAAACAAGCACCTAGAACTTTGTATGCAAGACTGGACAAGTATTTGTTAAAGTTGGGATTTGCAAAAGGAATGACTGATAGCAATCTATACATGAAAGAAATTGAAAATGGTTTGTTGGTTATAGTTATTTTTGGTGATGACATTATTTTTGGAGGAGAAGATGAAGCTAGTGATAAATTTGCTGATGAAATGAAGACTGAATTTGAAATGAGTATGATTGGTGAAATGAAATACTTTTTGGGATTGCAGATAACATAGAACAATGATGGTATCTTTGTAAGTTAGACAAAGTACCTGAATGACTTGTTGAAAAGATTTGGAATGGAGAATTGTAAAATAGTTGGAACACCTATGGTAACTAGACATAAATTATCTAGCACAGATGAAACACTGATAGTTGAACAGAAGAAATACAGATCTATGATTGGAGGATTGCAGTATTTGACTCATACAAGACCTGATATAGCACATTCATTTGGAATTGTAGCAAGATTTCAAGCTGAACCTAGAGAATCACATTATGCAACAGTAAAGAGGATATTGAGATATTTAAGAGGCACAATGGACTATGGATTGTGGTATGAAAAATCTGATGATTTTACCCTATGTGCATATACAGATGTTGATTGGGGAGGTTGTGTTCATGATAAGAAAAGCACCAGTGGTGGAGCATTTTTCCTTGGAGGAAGATTGGTTTCTTTGTTAAGCAAGAAGCAGAATTGTATCTCACAGAGCACAACAAAAGCAAAATATGTAGCAGCAGCAAACAATTGTAACCAGATAATTTGGATGAAGAAAATGTTGAAGGATATTGAATAAAGTTTGTTGAACCTGTTGTCATACATTGTGACAACACCAACACAGTTAGTAGCTCTAAGAACCATGTATTACATTCTAAGAAAAAACATATAGAGATTAAGTTTCATTTTGTAAGAGAGAAATTTTTTGAGAAGGAAGTCAGACTTGAGTACATAAGTACAAAGGAGCAGATAGTAGATATATTTACAAAACCTTTGCCTAATGATACATTTGAGTATCTAAGAGGTATGCTTGGGGTTATGCCCCAACCTACTTTTGAGAAGTGATGCAGTTGGTTGCATCCATCCATTGGTATATGAGCCTTATCTTTCTTCTAGACTGGATGTTGGTACTTCCTCTATGGGGGAGTATCTATATTTGAGCTGAGTCATGAGGACTCTAGTGAATGTATTTTCTGAATAGTGTCTTTTGACATTGGATTTGTTGTTGACATAATGATGAAATTTTTGTGATTGTTGTCAATGGGGGAGAAGTGTACATGAAAAAACTATTTGGACTATCTGAACAGGAAAATGAAGCAAGATTTGATTGATGAAGAGGACTTGAAGCAACAGTGTTGCAGTATTGGATTTTTGGAACATTGGATGTTTCTTCATCTATGTTGCCATCAATACCAATGGGGGAGATTGTTAGGAATGAATGCTAAATGTTTGGTAGCTATTCTGTAATAGTTGTTGTTGCATTCATGAGTATGATTGTCATTGATGTCAACATAGTGATTTACCAGAGACTTGTAGAGAAGCAGACAAAATTTGAATTAGCGCACATGGGATATTGTAGTTGGAGCTATGCAATGTTTAGGACATACTCTTTGATATGTTATATGTCTATGGTTAAGAGCGCATATAGTAATTCTTTTATTCATGGAAGTTATGAGCATTTTGGTGGAAGCAGTATTCAGGTAGTGTTCCTGAGTAGTGGTTTGTGGAAATCAGATGATATCTCCTAATCAGGATGGAATCTAGCTTTGCGTAGTTAAAGGAAAGTTGAAGACACATTTTTAGTGATGTGGATGACATTACAAACTTTGAGGTCGCACGAGTGAAGAATTATTGTATTTGGAAGCCGATAGTTTTGTGTAATTTTGATGTAGCATGTGGAAACTTTTATTTTGTAATTGTATGCCAACTCATTTGTAATTACTTGAGTGTGGTATAAATGAAGGAATGTTTTTACTTGTAGAGAAGTGGATAAATATGAAGTGAAGAAAAGAGCTAAATGTGAAAGCGAATTGTGAAGGAAGACATACGAAGTACAAAGATCTGAAATTGAGATCTGGTGTAACAGTGAGTGCAGTTTGGCATAGTCATAGAAGAGGTAACATATTATTCTATTGAGTAATACATAGATTATTTGGACATTGTGTTCAGTGATCTTACCCTGAAGCTATTTGGGTAGTGGGTCCTTCTATCTTCCATAACTCTTAATAGGGTTAGAATCTTTTAACAGGGATTTAAAATCTCCTAACAGAGATTCATGTGTACTGAATATATTTCATAAGACTTCTAATAGAGTCCATCCTTTCCCAAGGAATATTCATATTAGTGCATCTTTTGTGGGCATCATTCCCACCAGGGTTTACTCTTTGATTAAGAGGTTCCCTGTTCAAAATATCTTGTGTCATTGTGTTATTGTGTATGAATATCTTTCTATGGTTGGTAATTATATTGCTTATATGGTTTAATGTTGTTGAAGTTGATAAAAGTTATAATTTTCTGATAACTAATTCACCCCCCCCTCTTAGCTATCTTGGTGGACTTTATTTCTAACACTATCCACCCTGGTCAGATCTCAGACATTTTTGGCTCTTACCTAATTCTTTTTCAACTTTTTCCAAGTACCACTTAAACAAATGAAATGCATCAAATTTTTCTTTCAAAAACATTATAGTCATCATCCTAGTGTAGTCATCAACAAACAAAACAAAGTATTTAGTACCACAATAACTTTGTACACCCATAGGTCCACAAAGGTCAGTATGAACCAAATCAAAAATATTTTTAGAAGTAAATGTCTTGCTCTTGAAACTAGACTTTGTCATTTTACCCAACTGACACTATTTACACATCACATTATCAGGTTTCTTCAATCTCAACAAACCTCTAACTTTCTTCTTTTTACTAATATTTATCAGATTGTCAAAGTTTACATGACATAGCATCTTATGCCATGACCATACACCATCAAATTGTGCAAACAAACATGTCTCTTTAGATAGATCTAGATAGAACAAGTTACCTCTAGTTTGTTCTCCACTTCCAATTAGTTCACCACTAGCATGAAATATTTTAGCCTTTCTATGATGAAACTCCACTCGGTAACCCATGTTGTTAAGCTATGTAACACTCAAAAATTTTTAGTTAATACCTTTAACCCAATAGGTGTAATACCCCAAAATTGGCATATTGCAACCTTAACCAATTTTGTTGCTTTTAGTCTCATTATATTAATCTTTGAATCATCAAAGTCCTATTGTACTAGGCAAATTTGTCTTCTAATTGACTTTACTCAACTTAGTGTCAAATATAGAAAACCCTAAATCTGCATCAATCAAATATCATATTTAATTCCTAAATAACAACTACAAATTGGCTAAATAAACCCTATGATTGATTAATTTAATTATAAAGTCCTAGTACTTTAATTAAATTAAATTCACCCCCTTTGGCTAAAATATACATGAAAAGGAATTAAATAAATATATGGTTTTAAATAAATATCCTCATCTCAATAATTGAATTTAATTATTTAAATAATTGAGAAAATCCATTTATGAGGCAATATTATATTATTTAATCAAATATTCTCTCTAAAATCTTCTCTTCAGTTTAGAAAAGGAAACTTTGAGTTAATTAAGAATTCAAAAGGGGAATAAAATAGTTAATTGTTCCACAAAACCAAATGAAAAATACTTGACTATCGCTTTGTAGGAAACTTTCTAATCTAGACTGAACTCTTATTCAATCTCCATCGTTCATCTGATTCAATCTTGACCATCGATTGAAACCAAGATTCTATAAAAGAACCCCCATTCCTCATTCAAAGGATCTGAATTTTTGAGCAATGAAGTGTTGTCGCATTCTCATTGCTTCTTATTTACACTCAAATCTTTCATTTGCATTGTTAAGTTGATAATTATCTTAGATTAATATATCATGTTTAGCTTAAATATGCACTTCATTTCTTAACCTAGTTTGCTTTCAAAGTTCTTAGATTAATGGCATATTTCATTTCTTAGATTAATGCTCATTTCTCATCATTTCTAGATTAATTGCATACTCATTTTAGATTAATCTTGCATATTCATTTGTAGATTAAACTGGATAAATCCTCCATTTTAGTGCTAGTCTATGGTTTCTAGACTCTTGAATCTAAGAGCAATCCTGAACCCTACCGAGATAGGAGGCAATAGGTCAAATCATTGAGACAGGAAAGATGAATAATCTCACATTCATTCATGTTTGTAGCTGGTGAACAATGACTATTGTAAAGTGTCAGGCTAAATTAGAGGCTCATATTTAGCTTATATATTTTTGGCACCCACTGTGGGATAGAAAATCAATGTCTGGCCTCATCTCATTTTAACTTTTTGTCAAAATTTTACATTATGTCTGTACATACGTACACCTCTGTATGGATTCTCATGCAAAGATTCTCACTGTATCATGTGAAGTTGTTCTGGTCTTAGTACTTTCTCACATGAAAAAGGTGTTTTATCACATGAGATTGTACACAATCTCGCAAAATCTGACACTAGAGCTTTAAATTTTCATAGTTTTTGTACTTACTGTTCCTATTTTTCTGACATTCTCTGCTTTGCTATGATTTTCTAGTTTTCATTTTCTGACACAACATAAGAGTGGGCTGCAGGAGATTTGTCAAAGACTCCCAAAACACAACCAGACATATTTACTGACAATTTGATTGTAGGACGCTTGCCAAAGATGCTTGTCAAAGTCATTTAAACCCACTCAAACATTCTGTCTATTTTATTTCTTTCTTCACATAGTTTAAATAAGGCCTTGTGAAAATATCTTAAGAGTCCTTATAGTAGCATAGGGTAATAGGATCTTCATTACATGGATATGATGATCATGGATGAACCTGAGATCTAGATGTTGCTAGAATGATAGATACCTGGGGGAGTAAGGAAAGGTAATGAATCTTTAGCACGTTCACTAGTCAGGGCATTATGCTCTTCTCTTATTGAGAGACCCAGAAATCCAAAAGATTTTGGATTAGTTGAAGAGGAGTTATCTCGGTGATAGACATGTCTGGTGTGTTTGGGTAAGGTGAAGAGGTAGAGGATTGTGCTCTTCTCTCTTTGTGAGAATCAAAAACTCTGACCCTTGAATTTGAGCCAACTCTGTGTCACCTTTAGAGGGCCTGCTGGAAGTTGAACCTTTGGGAATGACCCAAGTGAGTACACACCTTTTACCAGTGATTCCACCTCACTATAATAAAGTATTTTTGTTGAGTCTCAAGACTCCAAAGCCATGTTAACTTATTTCTCTTGATCCATGACTATCATCTTGAGAAAACTTTGTATGTTGTACTGAGTGGCGCCGCTCCTAGCCCTCCTTGCGGGGGTGTACACTCTCAAGTGTTGTTGTGGCAATGAGGCCCTAGCCCTATATCAAGGGTAATGAAGGTTAGTGTGAATGGAAACCTATTAAAAAGTATCTTAGTTAGTTGCCTACCTAGTTCACCTCTAAAAGGAGACATAATCTTCGCGCAGGGAGGCAGAATAATCTCTCCCATAGATTCTCACCATAGGCATGCACTTGGATGTTTGAAGGTGGTATATGACATTGGCACCTACTTCAAGAGTAACCTTTGAATATATATTATTGAGTCCTTGGAAACACCAAAAACACGGACGCCCTCTAGGGGTGACACGAGTGTGTGAGGTAAACACATGTGCATAAGTTGCAAGGCATGAATTTTGTCTTCTCTACCATATTCTTTGTAGGGATAACTAAGTGTTTATTTTGAGTCTTCAAACAATCCAATATGATCAACACTTTGTCAAGATTCTCATGTTTCTTTTGAGTTTCTTTGTCCTTGGTAGAACTATTTTTGACTATTAACTGTTTCACATCTGCCTGCTAGTCCAAACTTTATGCTTGTTAAATGATTGATTGAAACCTTAAAACTGAGTTTTCTGATCTAAACTATCTTGAATCAATTCATACACTGAACATTCTCCTAGAGAACAGCCTAGGCTGTGTCTCGTAAACCGGTCATATCTTAAAAAATGGTCCAAAACTTTCTGATCTGGTACTTTCTCGCATGTTTTAGAGTACAATCTCATGGGAACTTTTAGCTTTCTGTATATTTTCTCATGTGGGATTTCATATCCTTGTGTGAAGTTTCATACCAATCTATCAAAAACCTTGCCTATCATTTTACCAGTCTGTCCCTACACTTTCTCATGCGAGACATCATATCTTCATGCGTAGCCTGGCACTTTCTCATGCGAGACTGCACTTCTTCTTTTGAGACTGTACCAAGTTAGTCAAAACAACATGCTATTTCCCATCTACTAGTCAACTTTCTACCTGATCTAATTCCTATTTAGGGTCTACCTATCTATTTTCCTTCTTGTACTAGTCTCAAACTAGATGTCTCAGGTTGAGAATCATGTGATGACCACTTAGACTCATTTTGTCTCTCTACTATCTACCTGTTCTACTATGTTCTTGTACCTTCTGGCACTATAGTCATTTCTCATTTGTTCTAAGCATACTCTCAATAATTCATGCCATGCGCATCTCACTTTTATCACTCTTTGCTTTTCCATAGACAGAGTTCCAAGCATAGTCCTTGTTCATTCTCATTACTTAATCCTAGTCTATGACTATTGCGACTCAAAGTGGCAACGTGTTCCCTTCACATCTCATTAGATGGGGTAGAGGTAGACCTCGCAATTGAGGAAGAGGTCATTCTGAGCTTGCCATACAATTTGAGTGTTGTAGGGGATCTTCACATTCTTCCTCAGGCACATCTAGAGAGGAGTCACCCTGTACTCCTTCGCCTATCATTCGACCTCATGTCAAACATAATTTTACTGTGAACTTTAGTCAGGTCAAGAATCCTTTGTTTTGAGAACACCAAAGCTCTGAAGAGTCACCATCTGAAACTAAACCTCTTGATGAACCAAAAGTCTCCTTTGCCACAACCTCTCAACATACTGCTCACCCTCACACTGAGTCTGTTCATATGCACACGATGGATGGTTAATACCAAAAGAGTGAACATAGTAGGGGTTACGATTAATCTCAAAATCATGGGGATTAATCTGAAGCTCACAATGAGAAAGATAAATTCCAATCCCCAAGCATCTTTGAAATCCTAGGTAATGATGATGAAGAGATAACCCTGCAAGACGTTGAGGCTGCATGATCTAACAAAAGCCTCCGTAAGATGATGGAAATCCTAATGAAAGAAGAGAAGAAGAATACTTTCTCAAATTGGCCAAGCAAGGGGCCAAGCTACCTCTAAACTATAAGGTTGAGGATCTTGTGGTCAAAGAAGAGGAAACAAAGGCCACTAAACTAAAAAAACTATTTCAATACATGTAAGACCAGATTGGACAACTCATGAAAACCAAGGACAAACTAGCAAACCAGTTCACACTAGACAACATCTATCCATTCCTGTTTGACAAGAGTCTTAGCATGCTACCTTTTCCCAAAGGTGTAGGATTTCCCAAATACAAAAAATATTTGGGTACCTTTGATCCTCAAGATCACTTGAGAGATTTTGGTGCTCTATTCATGGAGTTTATACATGATTTGACTTATCTCATGCATCTCTTCCCACATATTTTGGGTGGATCTGCTATGGAGTGGTTATCTCGACTTCCAACTAGCATCAATTCTATTGATAAGATTCCCAATATGTTCCTCCATTACTATTCAATTAACGTCCAGCATCCGATTAATATCTGTGATCTTTGCAATCTGAAATAATGACCTGAAAAACCTTTCTTGACATTTCTCTAATGATGGAGATAACTCTACACCAAATATACTCACAAAATACCAGAATCTAAGAAGCTTGATATCTTTTTAGACAATCTTCTTCCTAATTTTGGGTACCAAGTATAGCTACAAGGTCCTTTGACCTTTGATGATATGATTAAACAAGTTGTGAGAATCAAGGCATTCATGGTCAACAAAGGAGAGCTAACCCTACACAAAGATAACAAGCAAGGTTCCTCCTGAAACAAAGATAAAACTTAAATTATTAACAAAAACTAGGATGTTTTGAAAGATGGAGTCATTGACAATGTGACTCCAAAGCCTCCAAAGGTTTTTTTCAATCTTACCTCCATTATGCAAGTAGCCAAAGCCACTAAAAAGGCTATGAGAGATACTCAACAACCTTCTAGGTTTTCCAGAAACAAACCTTAGGCACCTCGACCCAAACTTGAGTTCACTTCCCTAGGGGAACCTCTTGACGTGGTTTACAAGAACCTCTTGCAAAACCAAATACTCACACCTTTGGATAATTTACATCCTTATGATCCCCAACCATGACCCACTTGGTGGAATGAATCTGCATACTGTGACTACCATCAAAACAAGGGTTATAAGACTTCTACTTGTATTCATCTTTGACATAAGATCTAGGATCTTATTGATAGTGGTGATGTTGTTGTGGGTGGTCATAACAAGAACTCAAATCACCAAGCATTCCAAGACCCCTTTCCTCCTCACGAGAAGGGTGAATCTTCCAAGACTAAGAATACCAACAACAAGGTCAATTATACATACAATACTAATGACAATGTTATTAATTTGGTTGAACTATCAATGTTGAATACTATGATGTGATCATCATCAAGGGGAATGAGGATGCTCCTAGACCCAAGATTCCATTTATCATGCAAGGCCCTGTGTCTCAATCTTCTGAATTAGAACAGTCTCTGGTTTGTGCGAATGTTGTCACTCAATCTCACACAAAGATCATTCTCCAAGGCCCCAAGCCTTCTACATCTACACTAAAACAACTTGTAGATACAATTGTTGTTGGCACTACCAATAAAAATTCAAAATTGGTCCCCACACCTACTAATGCTAATTACAATATCCTAGACCAATTACAATGTACCAATGCTCAGATCACTACCTTTGAGTTGTTGAAGATCTCACCTTCTTATAGGAAGATTCTTGATAAAGCCCTCACTGAGGAAAATGTCCCTAAGGATCTTGATCTTGATTGGTTTCAAACCATGGTGGGTCAATTGACCACCCCATTACATGTCTTTCTCTAAGGAAGATGATCATTCACTGAGTCATCTGTACAATGCTCCTCTACATATTGAAGTCATGATAGGCCAAAAGCAAATCCATCGTGTCCTCATTGATAATAGTGTCGATCTTAATATCTGCTCTACTAAATTGCTCACCCAGTTAGACTATGGTGAAGATTGCATAGATGCTTGCAAAATGATCACTATCAAGGCATATCATGAAGAAGAATGCAAATCCAAATGGCTAGTTGTATTACCAATCTGATTTGGTCCTAGAGAGACGTCATATGTCAAGTTCTGGATATTCCTCTTGCATACAATATACTATTGGGAAGACCATGGATCCATGAGATGAAGGAAATTCCTTCAACATACCATCAATGCATCAGGTTCCCATTTCATGGAGCAGAAGTAACAGTACCTACCAACATGAGCTATTCCTGTAATATGTTCATACAATCTGCTAACATTTTTGTCCCAACCAACGGAGAGTCCACATAGTTCTTCAATGCTAAACTCAAAGAAATGGAAAAGACTCAAAATAAAGGATTCTAGTATGGGGGAATATCAGATGGAGCCTATATTGTAACTGACAGCTCTACCTCTATCTCCACATTCCTATGAGAGACCCTCTAAGAGCAAGAAACCTTCTACCATGTCCCCTCAAGTAGTCTATGATGGCACCTTTGTACGGGCCACAATGCCATTAGAAGATGAGGATGAAAATAGAGCCATTACAACTTGGATTTATAAAGGGAAGCACACATCTGGACTAATCACCTTGAGTCATGATATAGAACATGAACCAAACAACAAAGGTTTCAAGATCATGAAATGCTTTGGCTATAAAGGGAATGGCCCTATAGGGGTGAATAATAATGGATTACTTGAACCAATTGAAGCTACATGATGATGAAAAAAAGACACTACTGGTATAGGCTTCAAAAAGATCCCCTTCTATTTAGGGATTAATAAATTTTTACTAGAACTAGAATGCTAGCCAACATCTAGGGACATCGTTTTAATTGAAAACTCAAAGGTTAGTTTAGATGAGGATACCTTTCCTTATCTTATTCCTCTAGATCTTTCCATGCTCTTCATAGATCCAAATGATTTTGTGGAGTGTATCAAACACCTTGAAACTTATAGTGATTCTGATGACACTGCCTCAGTTACTCCATTGACATATGATCAGTTAAGGAAAATGGAAATGAATCACCCTAACTATCAATGAGAATTGTACATATTGTCACCTTTCCAAGAATAGTTCAAGCAGGAACAAGCCATTAATGCTAAAAGAGATCAGAATGAGTTAGATGGTACAAGTATTGATGGGCTTCCTATATCAATTATTATATACTGACATGAGTATGACTTCGATTCTTTGTCTGACGCAACTTCTGACAAAGACAGAAATAGTACACACATTTGAAAACCTTCTCAAAGTAGGTGAAGGGTCTAGTGGTAGGATGACTGAGTGCGGTTCTACTAACATTAACATACCCTCTACTTCTGACATGAGACCTCAAAGGGACTCAAACACATCTCTAGATGAGATCACTTTAGGTCTCGACTTCTTGTCCCTGCTTTTGATAACTATACCATGAATGCACTTGAACCTGTCACTCTCTTTCACTCCACCATCCCAAGCTGATAAACTGGAACCCTTCCTCTCCATCCAATGAAGTCCTTATGTTCCAAAATGATTATGCTCTTTATTGCTACCTTAACATTGTCAAACCTATCATGTCCTCCACCAGTGAAGATAGTGTCAACACGACTAAGGATGATATCAAGTATCTCAGTCATAAAATTAAAAGAAGAAAATAGAATAGATGCACTAATGGTGAAAACCATATCGTGGTAGTATCAGAGCCAAAAAAAGTAAAAACAAAAGATGTATCAAAGGGTGAAAACCTCTCTAAGGTACCCAAGGATGGGATACTTGATATGTTTCCAAGTCATTTTCTGGAAAGATCTTCAGTACTGATTGAACTGACTCAACCTATGAACTTGGGCATAGAAGCTACACCTCAGATTATTCATTCGGCACAATCTTTATCCAGATAAGAGAAATAGGACTTCACCAGTTTCTTTTGAAGCAAGAAAATCAACTTTGCATGGACCTATTCTAATATGCCTAGATTGTATCCCTATCTGATCATGCATCACTTGTCTATTGCACTAGGCGTCAAGCCTATTAAACAGAAGATTCGTAAGATGCATCCACATGCGGCACTATTAGTCAAAGATGAACTGTAAAAATTTCTTAAAGTTGGCTTCATTAGAGAAATCAACTATGCGGAATGGATCTCCAATATTGTTCCAGTTACTAAACATGACAAATCTATCAGAGTTTGCACAAATTTTTATGATTTGAACAAATATTGTCCCAAGGATGATTTCCCGCTACCCAACATTGACATGATTATGGACATGACATTGGGCTATGAAATGTACTCACTAATGGATAGTTTCTCTAGCTACAACTAGATCAAAATCATGCCAGGAGATGAAGAGAAGATTGCCTTCACATGTGCTTGGGGAACTTTCTGTTGGAATGTCATGCCCTTTGGACTTAAAAATTTTGGAGCCACATATCAAATAGTTGTCACCACTATCTTTCATGACATGATGCATAAGATGATGGATGATTATGTGGATGACACATTAGCTAAGAGCATGGAACAAAAAGTACATCTTGTAGATCTAGGTCCTATACTAGATCAAATAGAACAATTCAGTCTAAGACTCAATCCAAAAAAGAGTGCATTCGATGTTACATCTAGCAAGCTACTCGATTACATCATATCGATGAAAGGCATAGAAGTAGATCCTAAAAAAGTTCAAGCCATCATGGAAATGCCTCCACCAGATGAGAGGACTTTAGGGTAGACTAAAATCCATTCAACGCTTCATTTCAAAATTTCCTAACAAGTCACAACCATTCACCAAGACTTTACATAAAGGTGTGACTTATGAATGAACTAAAGAATGTGATAAATGACTTACACAAATCAAATAGTACCTAGAAAATCTATCAAGAAGATTTGAACAACAAAGAAAGAGTTATTTACTACATTAATAGAACTCTGGTCTCATATGAAGAAAACTACTCCATCATAAGTAAAGCTTGTTTAGCAGTGGTGTTTGCTTCACAAAAACTAAGGCACTACATGATCACTCATACTACAAGACTCATTGTGGATCCTCTAAAGTATTTACTTAGTAAAGCTCCCCTCACAAGTAGATTGGTAAAATGGGTCATGATTCTCAATGAATTTGAGATTGAGTACGTAGAGAGAAAGGCCATTAAAGGGTAAGCGATCACAGATCAGTTGGCAGAGGAACCTCTCAAAGATCACCAAACATTGAACATTTAGTTACCCAATGAGTCCATAATGCTTCTCACACATCAAACATGGACTATGTTCTTTGATGGATCATTCACCCAATAGGGGTCAGGGGCAGGAATATTTTTCATCACTCCACAAAGGTACTCATTACCCAAGGCATACAAGATATTGTTTCCTTATACAAACAATATCACTGAGTACGAAGCCCTAATCAATGACATGAAGATAGCCATTGAATGATGAGTGGATGAACTCAAAGTCTTCGGAGACTCACAGCTGGTCATAAATCAAGTCAATGACATCTATTAGACAAAGGATGAAAAACTAGTTCCTTACAAATAGATGGTCGATAATTTAAGAAAATGCTTTGCACATGTCACTTTCCAGTAGATTCCAAGGGTAGATAGAAAAGTAGTTGATGCCATGGCTACTCTTACCTCTATGCTACAAATTCCCAAAAATGATTTTTGACATGAATTCCTAGTGAACACGTTACACTACCCAGCCTATGAAACTCCTAAATCTAGGATGATCTATTTAGTCATTGGACATGATTCATCCCGCTAGCATCATATATATTCCTACCTCCATGACCTGATTGTTCTAGACACTTACACCTAGAATGAGAAATGTCACCTAATCCGTAGTGCTTCATGGTACATCATCATAGCTGAGGTGCATGAAGACATCTATGGATCTCACTTGAGCCGTCTGATACTGGCTTGTAAACTTATTAGAGTTGGTTACTATTGGCCATATATGGAGAAGGAAGCTAAAAACTAGGCTAAGGCTTGTAAACAATGTCAACTTCATGGGAATTTGATTCATGCTCCTGCAAAAGAGCTAATTCCATTCATCACTTTTTGGCCATTTCAACAATGGGCCTTTTATTTAGTGGATCAGATTCATCCCTCTTTATCAAATGGACACAAGTTCATTATCACCGCTATAGACTATTTCACTAAGTGGGTCGAGGCATTCCCTCTGACAATAGAAAATGGAATATTTGTAGCCATGTTTATACTAAATTACATCATCTAAAAGCATGGTGTACCCTCCTCAATAATCACTAACAACGGGTGGTAGTTCAAAAACAAGGATTTTAAAGAGCTTTTATCTAAGTTCAAAATCATGCAACATTGGTCTTTGATCTATTATCCCCAAGGTAATGGATAGGTAGAAGCATCAAACAAGGTGATCCTTAAGATCCTGCACCACACAATTCATAAATTTGGATGAGATTGGCATCTCCAAATCAATTCATCTCTCTGGGCTTACTGCACAAGTATAAGAACACTGATAGGGGCCATGCCCTTTGTTTTGGTTTATGGAGTGGACGTTGTCCTACCTATTGAGGTCAAGATTCCTACTTTGAGAGTCTCTCTAAAAGGCCTCATCACATATGATGACATTAGAATATCTCAACTAAAAGAGCTAGAACTACTAGATGAATGTCGGCAAGTGGCATTTGATCATCTCTAAGCATATCATAAATAGATTTCCAAGAGCTACAACAAGAAAGTTAAACCAAGGGACTTCCAACTGGGTAATCTCATTCAGAGAGAGAACCCTAAGAATCAACAATAGTGGATCTAGAAGGGAAAGTTTGAACCAAATTGGCTTGGTCTGTATATTGTCACTATAGGGTTTGGGTCTGGTGCCTATCAACTCTCTACTACTGAAGGAGAATAGCTCAAAGATTCGATCAACACTCTACACCTAAAGTGGTTCTACAACTAAGACATCTTTAGAATGCTCCATGTACATACATATACTCTGAGAAAATCCTAAAAATTGCAAAAAGTCCTAAAATGATCATCTTAGTGAAAACCTGGTAGACAAGCGCTTTGATGCATCAACCAAAAAAATAGAAAATTCCAAAAATACAAAAAAAAATCAAATATCTAAAAATACAAAAAAAATTGAAAAAGAAGAAAATGTGCCATTGATGAAAACCTAGAAAATAGGCATCATGGTACAAAAGGCAATAAGTTCTACCAAGAAGGTGAAAATCTAGTAAATAGGTGCCTCTTGTTCTACAATGCCATATCTATTACAACACTACTTGGATCTATACAGTTGCTTTCCTGCTTTCCCTCTTTCCTTCTTTTAGTTTTCTCGCTCATATACTTGCTCTCAGATACCTTCTAGACTATGCTCGACTCTACTTGGATTGAAACTGGTCACACTTGGGGGTACCCTTCCTGGTCTAGGGGGCACTGTCCTATCATTTTCAAAGTATTTCTTACATCATTCACCAGTGGTTCTGACTACCTCTGCCTATTTATGCCTACCTAGTTCTAGGATTTCTCTCTTTGACAATCTTCCTCACATCAGTCACCAGTGGTTGTCACTGCATTTGCCTATTGATGCCTAGATAGTACTAAGATCTCTCTCCTTGAGGATCTTCCTTGCATTAGTCACCAGTGGTTCTCACTATGTCTACCTACTGCTGCCTAGCTAGTACTAAGATCTCTCTCCTTGAGGATCTTCCTTGCATCAGTCACCAGTGGTTCTCACTGTGTCTATCTACTAATGCCTAGATAGTACTAAGATCTCTCTCTTTGAGGATCTTCCTTGTATATGTCACCAGTGGTTCTCACTGCATCTACCTACTGATATTTAGTTAGCACTACGATCTCTCCTTGAGACTCTTTCTCATGTCAGTCACTAGTGGTTCTCACCATGTCTGTCTACTGTCATCATCCTATTGAGACTTTTCGCATACAACATATACTTTTGATCCGACATCAATGCACTAAAATTGAAACTATACTTGTATCTCTCTGAGACATGTTGAGATTTTCAGTTTGTGTGCTTGTCTTTATGCTTTATCATTCCTCCTTGAGCAACTCAAAGACTTCTATCCTGACTGAGAGATGCAAAGATTGGGGGCATGATCTTTTATTTTCATTCTATTTTCTGGTTTAGTTCCAATGATCCAATGTGCATTCTATACAAAATGGGTGTCTGCTATGAGAGCCTCTATCTTGTGTTAGATGGCCATGTGTACCTCGACTCCTTTTATATGGAGAATTTGGTGAGGTTGGTTCTTCTCCTTGTATGTTTGAGTGACTTCTTTTTGCAACAAGTGAACTTTCAAATGCTCATCATGCAAAGTGAACATAACGGTACTATGAGAATTCTTAGTATTCTTCTCAATCACTTAGCAAAAAAGGGAACTCTCATGTGTCTAGTATGTTTGTACACAAGAAACATTCAAGTCATCCTATCAACGGTGCTTTGATGTCTATGTTAACTTGCTAAATCAAAAGGAATAGGTGTTCAGGTCATTATGGCTTCTTGTGCCTTAATGTTTACACCTCATTCTGACAAATCTAAGACTAATGTCATATTCATATTCTCATGATTGCAATATCAGTGAGAATTTTATGACATCTCATGATCATCTGATACTAAAACCTTTGTGATGATAACTATATAATGGGTCCAGAAACCAAGTCCTAGAGATTGCATCTAGCTTAGGCTTGCATTATCATTCTTGGTTTGCATTTGCAATAGTGCTTAGAGGCTCATTTCATTGTCTTCTCCTAAATAGGTAGGAGGGGGTTCTCATCTCACATCCTGGGATCGTCATGACTGCATAAGTGTTTGATCCTCACTCTTAATGTTTGAAGAAATTTCTTTTGGTTAGTACCTATCATTTATTATGATATCCTACATGAGATGATTAGTACCATATACATTGCATTTCCATTGCATTCACAAAGTACATTGCCATAACTCATGTGCATACATCTACATCTACATATGCATATACATGTGCATCCATTATAAGCATAAATCAAAGAATACATTGCATTTATTCCTCTACCATCTATCATTGTATTTTACATTACATAGATACATAACAAAAACATGTGCATTTCATCCATACATATAGGAACCATGTGCATCCCATACATATTCACCTACATAATCCATACATTCATCATTTAGGATACATCTCATAAAAAATAAACATTAAAAGCATTTACATCCAAAATGACACATGCAATGATACCAAAAGATGAGCTCATATCTATATATTGATCAAAATGTCAGTGTACAAAAATGGTGCTACTCAAGCACAGTCTATCAAAAGAATGGGCTACAATAAAGATGCATATGCATCAGATACATCATGATATACTACATCAATGCTCTAATCTAGCTCTGGCCATCACCACCTTGAGGAGGTGTTGGAGGTGGGATATCTAGCTAAGGCGATGCCTGTGGAGGAGGTCCTTGTGGTACCTTTGGTGCTCTAGCATACTTTGCAAATCATAGCACTAGGTCCACTATCTCAAGAACTACACCAATGTAAGCTACATAATAATAAGTTGTCTATGTAGCCTCATATTGAGTCTCTATCCAAGACCTTGCTAGATCCTCCCATAGCTCCATGATCTCCCTATCTCTTTCCACTACCTGGGTATCTCAGATGGTGACCTATATGTGGAGATCACCCAAATCTCTTTGGGCTAGCCAAACCCTATCTCATCTCCTCCGTAGTGCATCCTATAGCTATGTGACTACATCTCTTGGAGGGGGACCATGTGTAGCCTGATCCTGCATAACCTCATCATGTGTCTCCTTCTAAGGAGCCTACTATGGTATCTCCTTTGTCCTCTACCATGCGGATCTCTCTTGTGCACCACTACTACCTACCCTATGATCTACTCTCATCCGTTGAGTGGGGATGGCTATCAGGGTCACCCTCTATCAAGGTACCTACTACTGATCTTATTGTTGTTGTGGCAATGGATGAGGTACCTACTGTTGCACCACCTACTATACCTACTGGCCCTTGCAAAATGGATCTTTGAACTAGGGGAATGGATTGATGATTAGATGATCTCAATATGCTGGTGTTATCCCCCTATCTACCATTACTGCCATATAATCCCATCAGGCTAGCGCTACTCATACCTCAATCATAGATTAGCCATGATCTAACCTCACCAACCACCCTTTCAGCTCATCCATGAAGTGTGCATAAGAATAGTACTCCTATGATATGTCATGTGGGCTACCAAAATACCACTGGACCCATGATAATGGAAAGCTAATGAAGGGTGCTCCCCTTAATACCACAAACACATAACAGAAACTGAGAAACAAGAATAATTTGCAAGAACAGAAAATGGGCTTCTTATTATCTACACAAATGTGGAATTACAAACTTTTAGAATTACAATATGCAAAGCCACATGGGCATTCCCCTTACAATATTCTATAGGATAAAGCTTGGAATCATTACCCAAATCTACCCAGAATTGCCCTAGACAACACTATGGGCCTTCTTTATATAGGCAATTTCCACCACCTGAGAAGGTTCCAAAAATTTAGCCCATAGGGCCGACCAAACTTAGAATTATTTTATTTTTCAATTTATTACATCAAAGTCGGCTCAATAACTTTTGAAATCTAAACAGAAATTTTGAAGGAAATTTATTTTCTACCCTTTCAGGTGGTTCGACTTCTGGAGACCATAAGTCACCACCCGTTGACCCGATTAACTATTATGACCCCAATTCAGAAAGGGCACAAGGATCCCCATAGTGCCTAACTAGCGCAAGCTTCAGTCAGCTAAATTTTCAACCTCATCCAGGGCCTCTAAAGCCTTTTTAACTGAGTTCAAAGTTTCTGTACCCTGCTACCAATAATGAAAATCTTCAATATCTACAAAACTAGACTTGATTTGGCAATGAAACTTTACTGATAGGTTGATATGACTAAGATTAAATATGACCAAGTTACAAAAAAATAGAAAGTTTCCATAAACAGTAGCTCTGCACAAGATAGCCCTTATTGAAAAGAAACCAAAATCATTTTTTGGTGATGCAAGATTGTTCTTACACCTAGGGTAATTTGAGAAGTGACCCCATCATGTCATATGTGTGAAGAGGAAGACCAAGATGGTTAACCTCCTCCCTTTTCAGCCATGATGAATCTTCATCAGGTCATCCTTTCCACTTGACCAAATATTCTTCATATGTCCTGTTTCGCATGCTTCTACCAACATGACTGTCTAGTATATCCTCAATCTCCTTGATAGCTAAATTGGTTGCAGGAATACTCCACTGTGCTACTGTGATCTCATCTTCAATGCCTCCATCATGATACTTTGTCATATGTGAAATGTAAAAAACTAGTGAAATATTCAGCTCAGTAGGAAACTTGACCTCATATGCATTTCTTGAATCATGCTTCTTCAATATCTTACATGGACCAAACTTCTTCATTTTCACCTTGTTATATGTACCAACTAGAAATCACTCCCTCCACAAATGAACCCTGACTACATCTCCAACCTAAAATTCCTTATGCCTCCTTTTCTCATCTGCCTTAGCCTTATACTGCACATTCATCTTGGTAATATGCTTCCTCACCTCCTCATGGATGTTCTTCAAACACTACTTATTTCTCCTTTATCTATCTTTCTCAACTGTCCACCAAGATAACTGAGAGGGGGGGGGGGTGAATTAGTTATCAGATAATTATAACATTTATCAACTTCAATAGAATTTAACCATGTAAACAATAACACAAGATATGTTGACTAGGGAACCTCTTGATCAAAGAGTAAACCCCACTGGGAATGATGCCCACAAAAGATGCACTAATATGAATATTCCTTGTGAAAGGATGGAATCTTTTAGGAGTCTTATGAAATACATTTAGTACATATGAATCCCTATTAGGAGATTTTGAATCCCTGTTAGAAGATTCTAACCCTGTTAAGAGTTATGGAAGACAGAAGGACCCACTGCCCAAACAACTTCAGGGTAAGGTCATTGAACACACTATCCAAATAACCTCAATATTATTTAGTAGAATAATATGAAATATGTTACCTCATTACTGTACCAAACCGCACTCACTCCTACACCAGATCTCAATTCCAAATCTCTATACTTTGCATGTCTTCCTTTACAATCTCGCTTTCACAACTTCATAGGCTCTTTTCTTCACTTCATGCATACATTCGCATCCAATCATACCATGCCCATATTATTTTTCATTACCACACTCCATCCAAATAAGGAAAAACATTCCTTCCTTTATACCACACTCAAATAATTACAAATGAGTCAGCATACAATTACAAAATAAAAGTTTCCACACGCTACATCAAAATTACACAAAAACTGTCAGCTTCCAAATGCAATATCTCTTCACTCATGTGACCTAAAAGTTTGTGTAGTGAACCACATCACTACCAATGTGTCTCAAACTTCCCTTTAACTTCACAAAACTAGACTCCATCCCAATTAGGAGATATCATCTGATTTCCACAAACCGCTACTCCGGAACACTGCCTGAATACTGCTTCCATCAAAATGCTTATAACTTTCATGAATAGATGAATTTTTGTTTGCACTCTTAACCATAGCTAAATAACACATCAAATATCATAACCTCAATGTCATATAATCCCAACTACAATATACCATGTGTGCTAATCAAAACACTATCTGCTTCTCTGCTAAACTCCAAAATATCACTGTGTTGACATCAATGACAATCATAGTCATGAATGCAACAACCACTGCCATAGAATGACTACCAATCATGAAGCATTCATTCCTAACAATCTCCCCCATTGACATTGATGGAAACATAGATGAAAAACATCCAATTTTCCAAAAATCCAATACTACAATACTGCTGCACTGACAAATATTCATCAATCAAATCTTGCATCATTTTCTTATTCAGTTCACTCCAATAGATAGTACACAGGGTTTTTCATGAACACTTCTCCCCCATTGACATCAATAATAGAAATTTCATCACTATGTCAACAACAACTCAATGCCAAAAGACACTGTTCAAAAAATACATTCACAAGAGTCCTCATGACTCAGCTCAGATACACATACTCCCCCATAGAGGAAGTACCAACATCCAATCCAAAAAATAGATAGGGCCATATACCACTAGATGGATGCAACCAACTGCATCATTACTCAAAAGTAGGCTAGGGCATAACCCCAAGCATACCTCTCAGATACTCAAATGTATCCTTAGGCAAAGGCTTTGTAAATATATCTGCTATCTGCTGCTTTGTGCTTATGTACTCCAGTCTAACTTCTTTCTCAGCAACTTTCTCTCTTACAACATGATACTTGATCTCTATATGCTTAGTCTTAGAATGTAATACAAGATTCTTAGACATACTAACTGTACTGGTGTTATCACAATGTATAACAATAGGCTCATCAAACCTAATTCCAATATACTTCAACATTTGCTTCATCCAAATTATTTGGTTACAATTGTTTGTTGATGCTACATACTCTACTTCTATTGTACTCTGTGAAATACAAATTTGCTTCTTTCTTAGCCAAGAAACTAATCTTCTTCCAAGAAAAAAGGCTCCACCACTGGTTCTTTTCTTATCATCAATGCTACCTCCCCAATTAGCATTTGTATATGCGCATAGGGTAAAATAATCATATTTTTTATACCACAATCCATAATCCATTGTGCCTCTTAAATATCTCAGTATTCTCTTTACTGCTGCATAATGTGACTCTCTAGGTTCAGCTTGAAATCTTGCTACCATTCCAATTGAATGTTGTATATCTGGTCTAGTGTGTGTCAAGTACTACAATCCACCAATCATGGATCTATATTTCTTCTACTCAACTACTGGTGTTTCATCTTTTCTCGATAGTTTCTGTCCTGTAACCATAGGTGTTCAAACTGGTTTATAGTTCTCCATTCCAAATCTCTTCAGCAAATCATTCAAGTACTTTTTCTAGCTAACAAAGATACCATCATTGTTCTATGTTATCTGTAATCCCCAAAAAAATTTCATCTCACCAATCATGCTCATTTCAAATTTAGTCTTCATTTCATCAACAAATTTGTCACTAGCTTCATCATCAACAAAAATAACTATAACTAACAAACCATTTTCAATTTCTTTTGTGTATAGATTGCTATCAGTTGTTCCTTTAGTAAATCCCAATTTCAACAAATACTTATCCAATCTAGCATACCATGTTCTAGGTGCTTGCTTTATTCCATATAGTGCTTTCTTCAGTTTACATACCATATCTCCTTCTTGAGTCAAAGGAAAACCTTCAGGTTGCTCAATGTAGACTTATTCTACCAATTCACCATTCAGAAATGTGGACTTCACATCCATCTGATACACTTTGAATTTCTTAAAAGTTGCATAAGCCAAAAACATTCTTACTGCTTCAAGTCTTGCTACTGGTGCAAAAGTTTCTTCATAGTCAATTCCTTCTTGCTTTGAGTATCCCTTACATACCAATCTTGCTTTGTTTCTTACTACTTCTCCTTGTTCATTCATCTTGTTTCTAAATACCCATTTAGTTCCAATCACATTCTTGTTTTTAGGTCTAGGGACCAATTCCCATGTCTTGTTCTTCTCACTCTAATCTAGTTCTTCTTTGATAGCATTTATCCAATATTCATCTTCACAAGCTTCACTAGTAGATTTAGGTTCAATTTGAGAAATCAAACATAAATGTACCTTATTTCTAGTCATAACTCCTCTGTCCAAACTTCCAATCACTTGTTCAATAAGATGATGTCTTGATATATACCTGTTAGGTGTCATAGTCATAGATCTTTCTTCAACTGTAGATTCTTCTCTAGATTTCTCTCTGGTTTCTTCTGTAGTATGATTCTCATTCAACAATTCACTATCAGTCTCATAGAATAATTCAGTAGTTTCAATGTTAGGCTGAGGATTAGCTTCTTCATTAGATTCATAATCAATCATTCTTTCCTGAATTTTAAACTTCTCATCAACTTTAACATTTGTGCTTTCAACAATAGTTTTAGTTCTCTTATTGTAACATCTATATGCTTTGCTCTTCAAAGAATATCTAAGAAAGATTCCTTCATCACTTCTAGGATCAAACTTTCCAATATCATCATCTCTCTTTATATAGCATTTACTTGCAAAAATTCTAAAATACTTAACTGAGGGTGCATGTCCAAACCATAATTCATAAGGTGTCTTATCTGTGTTTTCTCTAATTTGTACTCTATTCATTGTATATACTATTGTATTCACTACTTCTCTCCAAAATATCTTTGCCAAATCATTCTCAAATAACATAGCTCTCGGTGCTTTAGTCACTGACCTGTTTCTTCTTTCTATAATACCATTTTGTTCAGGTGTTCTAGGGGCTAAAAATTGTCTCTTAATTCCATTCACTTCACAAAAAGTGTTAAACTCTCTAGAAGTAAATTCTCCACCTCTATCAGATCTCAAACATTTAATCTTCATTCCAGATTCATTCTCAACTTTATTCTTAATGATCTTAAACTTCTCAAATGCTTCAGATTTTTCTTTCAAAAATGCAATCCACATCATTCTTGTAAAGTCATCAACAAGAATCATAAAATACCTTTCTCCATAGAATCCTCTAGTCCTGGTAGGACTGCTCAAGTCTGTATGAACAATCTCTAACTTCTCTGCCAATGTGAACTTCTTACTAGGAAAAGAAAATCTCTTCTATTTAGCCATCACACATTCTTTGCAAATCATGTTAGTAGGTTTCATAATTTTAGGACAATCCCTTACTGCAAGTGTAGTACTTATTTTCACAATGTTATCAAAGTTTATATGACAAAATCTTCTATGCCATAACCAACTCTCATCAATTCTAGTAATCAAGCATGTCATCTCAGTAGGATTCAACTGAAATACATTACCTCTGGTTCTAGATCCTGTTCCAATCAAATTTCCATCTTTATCCTTTATCACACAAGTTTTCTCAGTAAACCAAACTTGATATCATTTATCCACTAACTGTCCAACTCTCAAAAGATTATGTTTCAATCCATCAACAAAGTAAACTTCATCAGTATTAGTCTTTCCATCAACAGTAATAGATCCTATACCTTTAATAAAACAAGGTGCATTGTTACCAACTCTAACAATTCCTCCATCATAATTGTCAAGATTTATGAATTTCCTTTTATCTCCACTCATATGATGTGAACAACCACTATCTATAATCCAATCATCTTTCTTTTCAACTTTGGAAACTAAGGATTTTTCTTCCTTAACATTAGATTCAGAATTTTCTTCTTTAATAGCTACAAATCCTATTTCATCAGTGTTCTCATTATCACTATCACTCAAATGTCTTTCAGTTCCTACTTCCAAATCTTCATCATTAGCATAATAACATTCCTTGGTTCTAGGCTTGAAATTGTTTCTATATTTTTTAACTCTCTTAGGACACTTAGATGCAAAATGACCATATTCTTGACATGCCCAACATTTAAAAATTTTATTACCGTGTGGTTCTCTTTTCACAAGCAAGGCAATACCTTCCTCAATCTTCTTATCTTCTTCATTTCTAGATCTATTGTTTCTGGCATAATCTCCACTCACACTGGTACTTCTTGACAAAGTAGGGTGGATACTAAGAGCACTGAATGCTATCTCTATTCTAGGTAAGTCTCTTGATAACCTCAGGTTCATCTCTGCTGCTTCCAATCTTCCAAGAAGAGTTTCTCTTGTAAAGTTTGTAGTACAAGGTATAACTTGTTCAATCATCTGTGTTGTCTACTTAAATATAGGAGTCAATGTCCTCATAATTTTCCATATCACTTCATTCTCTATCTTTGATCCTCCACAAGATTTTATTCCTGCAACAATTACTGACATTCTATCAATATAACTTCTAATAGATTCATCTTCCATCATTCTAATATTTTCAAATGCACATATCCAATTATGTAATCTAGCTCTCTTTGCATGTTCATCAACTTGAAAAGTACAGTGTAAAGCTTTCCAAATTTCATTAGATTTCTTAAAACATTTTACTTGACTTAATTCATTTTTCGGAAGAGCTGTCAAAAGTGATTCTCTTGCAAGTATGTTACACATGAATAGATCTACCTCATCTTTAGAACTTGTCTCAAGACTACCTTCTTCAATTATAGTTCTCTCATTCTTTGTAATCAACCAATAGCCTGGTCCTAAACATAGTAGATGTGTCTTCATCTTTTCTTTCCAGCTGTCAAAATTTAATCCATCAAACTTAGGGCTTTCTTTCCTGAAATTCACCATGGATCTCCTTAAGCTATTAAACTTTCCTTTCAAGGACCTATTGCTCTGATACCAATTGTTAGAAAGTAAAGTCCACCAGGATAATTGAGAGGGGGGGTGAATCAGTTATTAGATAATTATAACATTTATCAACTTCAACAACATTTAACCATGTAAGCAATGTAATCATCAACCATAGAAAGATATTCATACACAATGACATAATAACACAAGATATGTTGACTAGGGAAGCTCTTGATCAAAGAGTAAACCCCGGTGGGAATGATGCCCACAAAAGATGCACTACTATGAATATTCCTTGTGAAAGGATGGACTCTGTTAGGAGTCTTATGAAATACATTCAGTACATATGAATCCCTATTAGGAGATTTTGAATCCCTGTTAGAAGATTCTAACCCTGTTAAGAGTTATGGAAGACAGAAGGACCCACCACCCAAACAACTTCAGGGTAAGGTCACTGAACACACTGTCCAAATAACCTTAATATTATTCAGTAGAATAATATGAAATATGTTACCTCCTTACTATGCCAAACCACACTCACTGCTACACCAGATCTCAATTCTATATCTCTGTACTTCGCATGTCTTCCTTTACAATCTTGCTTTCACAACTTCATAGGCTCTTTTCTTCACTTCATGCATACATTTGCATCGAATCATACCATGATCATATTATTTTTCATTACCACACTCCATCCAAATAAGGAAAAACATTCCTTCCTTTATACCACACTCAAATAATTACAAATGAGTCAGCACACAATTACAAAATAAAAGTTTCCACACGCTACATCAAAATTACACAAAAATTGTCGACTTCCAAATGCAATGACTCTTCACTCATGTGACCTCAAAGTTTGCACAGTGAACCACATCACCACCAATGTGTCTCAAACTTCCCTTTAACAGTACAAAACCAAATTCTATCCTGATTAGGAGATATCATCTGATTTCCACAAACTGCTACTCAGGAACACTACCTGAATACTGCTTCCACCAAAATGTTTATAAATTTCATAAATAAATGAATTTCTATTTGTGCTCTTAACCATAGCTAAATAACACATCAAATATCATAACCTCAACGTCACATAATCCCAACTAAAATATCCCACATGCGCTAATCAAAACACTGTCTTCTTCTCTGCTAAACTCCAGAATATCACTATGTTGACATCAATGACAATCATAGTCATGAATGCAACAACCACTACTACAGAATGACTGCCAATCATAAAGCATTCATTCCTAACACTACTCACATATATAATCTAGAATGTTGATTTACCATCACTCATGTTGACAGAATTATTATATGCAAATTCCGCCTATGGTAAAATTAAATCTCATCCTGTTGGCTTATCTCCAACCAAACATCTCAACAAATTTCTCAAAGTTCTATTCACCACCTCTATCTATCCATCAATCTGTGGATGATGTGATGAACTAAACTTCAAATCTATCTTCAACTTCTTCCACAATGTGCGCCAGAAATAGCCAACAAATGTAGTGTCTTGATCTGAAACTATGCTCTTTGGAAAACCATGTAGTCTCACCACTTCTCTATGAAATAATTCTGGTACATGAACAAAATCATTATTCTTCTTATAGGGAATGAAATGTGCCATTTTAAAAAAAAATTCATCCACTACAAATATTCAATCATGTCCCCGCTGAGTCCTTGGCAAACCAAGAATGAAATCCATACTAATATCCTCCCAAGGTTTCTCTAGTACAAGTAATGGCTGATACAACCTAGTATTTTGCTTCACTCCTTTCACCATCTGACATACTCTACAAATCTATACAAAATTCTTGACATCTTGTTGAAACTGTGGCCAATAATAATTCTCACTAACTAAAGCAAGGGTTTTATCATGACCAAAATGTCCTGCCAATCCTCCGCTATGTTTCTCCTTAATGAGATTCTCCCTCATAGAACTTCATGGAATGCACAACTAGCTTCCTCTGAATAACATATCATCTTGAATGATGAAATCCATCCACTTCATTCTATCTAGAGTAATAGGTTCTTTACAAGCTTTCCAAGCTTCACCAAAATTAGGATCCTTTGCATACAAATTCTTGAGTTCCTTGAACCCAACCACCTCAATCTGCATCTCTGTCAGCAATAGTTGCCTTATGCTAAGTGTATCTACAACCTGGTTAGACATCCCACTCCTATGTTTCAAAACAAATGTACAACTCTGCAAAAACTCAACCCATTTCAAATGCCTTTGATTCAACTTTCCTTGACTATTCAAAGATTACAAAGCTTGATGATCAGTATACAAAACAAACTCCTTAGGAACCAGATAGTGTCTCCACTTCTTCAATGTCTAAACTATAGCATAAAATTCCTAATCATAAACATAATATTTTCTCTTGGCATCATTTAACTTCTCACAGAAATAAGTAATAGGTTTACCTTCTTGGCTCATAACAGCTCCTATTATAGTACCACTAGCATCACAGTCTACTTGAAACACCTTATTAAAATCTAGAAGTGCTAAAACAAGTTGTTCTATAACTTTTTGTTTCAACAGTTTAAAACTCTTATTTGCCCTAGTAGTCCATTTGAACTCTTTTATATCCCCTCTCATTATTTCAGTCAAGGGTCCACAAATACTGCTAAAATTTTTGATAAACTTTCTGTAAAAGCTAGCCAAACCATAAAAATATCTTACCTCAGTTGCACTCCTTTGAGTAGGTCATTCAAGGATAGCCTACACTTTCTCTGGGTCTATTTTTAGACCTTTTGCTGAAACCACAAATCCCAAATACACTAACTCCTTCTTCACAAAACTACACTTCTTCAAATTAATCAAGAGTTTCTCATCTCTTAACTTCTCAAACGCCATATGAATATGCATCATATGCTCCTCCAATGTCTTACTAAAGATCAAAACATCATCTAGGTAAACAATGACAAACTTACCCAAAAATTCTTTTAGAACCTCGTTCATGAGCCACATGAAAGTGCTCGGTGCATTGGTTAGCCCAAAAGGCATGTCTAATGACTCATACAGTCCTTCCTTTGTCTTGAAGGCAGTCTTCCATTCATCTTCTTCTCTGATCCTAATCTGCTAATATCCACTCTGTAGATCTATCTTCGAGAAATACATAGCTCCACTCAAAGAGTCCATAATATCATCCATTCATGGCAATAGAAACCTGTACTTGATTGTGATCTTATTTATTGCCCTAGAGTCTATACACATCCTCCATTTTCCATTCTTCTTTGGTGCTAATATGGCTGGTACAACACATGGACTCAAGCTCTCCCAAATCAACCCCTTCTGTAACAACTCATGTACTTGTTAGTTCAACTCTTCACTTTCTGCTAGTGTCCTTCTATGTGTTGCCTTATTTGGAAAACTAGCTCCTGGAATCAAATCTATCTGATGACTGATCTTTCTTATCGGTGGTAATCCATTAGGTACATTATCAGATACAATATCCTGAATCTCATTCAACAAATCTACAACCTCTATAGGTACATCCTCTACTTCCTCTTTACCAGCTTTTGGAATTAAAGAAAAACACACATGCTCATGCATCATACCATGTAGGAATTTTCTTCCATCAACAAAAGTTATTCTTGCATTACCACATACCTTTTCTTCGGTCTCCTTTAATGGCTTTAGCTTATGTTGCACTCCATCCTTTGTCATGGAATAGGTATTCACATGACCATCATGTACATCACATTTGTCAAACTACCATGGTCTACCCAGCAACATATGACATGCATCCATAGGTATGATATCACATAGTACCTCATCATGGTACCCACCAATCTTGAACTTTACTAGGCACTATTCACTAACCATGACCTTGTGTTCATCTTGTACCTAGGCAATCTGATAAGGATGTGGGTGTTTCTGTCGCTTGAGCTTCAACTTTTTGACCATCTCTTTTGACACCAAATTTCAGGTGCTTCCACTATCAATAATCACATCACAACATTTACCCTCACACTTGAATCTAGTGTGAAACAAGCTCCTCCTTTGCTCAGGTTTGTTCTCACCACTCAGTAGGACTCTACTATTAATTAGCATTTCTCTTCTTTCAGCATCTTCAAAATGTGATGATCTAGCATCTTCATCTACATGTGAAACCCTATCCTAGCCTTCTTTTCTCTTGTCTATCCTTCCTTGGCATTAAGGACATTCAAATGCCCTATGACCTTCTTCTCCACAGTGAAAACATGTTCCATGGAATCCTCCTCTTTCGGATCCTTGTCCTCTTCCTCTTCCTCTCTGATCTCTATTACTCTAATCCTCAAAGTGATTGGAATTATTTCCTCTCTGATTCTAGCTACTACTAGCCTCATCCTTCTTTTTTGGATCTTCATTTTGGCTACCATATCATCGTCCACTAGATCTTCCACCATGACCTCTTCCATTTTGTCTACTCTCGAACTTTTTATTTAAATTTTCCTCTACTTTTAGTGAAAATTGGTATGCCTCTTCAATATTGTTCATTCAAACTAGATTCAACTCCTCCTGAATGCTCGGCCTCAACACATTAAGGTAATGGGAAACTTTCTCTTTATCAGCTTCCGCATGGCCTATTCTAATGAGGCTTCAATGGAACTCCTTTGTATACTCCTGAACAGATCTTCCTACTTGCTTCAAACTTTGCATTATCTTCAGTAGGTCAAGCTCATAATTAGCAAGAATGAATTTTCACTTCAATTTATCCACCATCTAATCCCATCTTGTGATTTTATCTTTCCCTCTTGTATTTCACTCCAATTGAATCTCTTGCCACTAGATCTTTGCATGACCTTTCAGTCTGGCCTTCTCAAATTTGACCCTATCAGGATCCTCAATATCTTCATACTCAAAATATTAGTCACATTCATTGATCTATTCAATCAATTCTTCTAGGTTAAGATTTCCTGAAAATGTAGGAACCTCAATCTTAGGTCTTTTCCCAATCTTGGAAATGGCCTGAAAAAGTCTTTCTTCCTCTTGGTTCAAGATTTTGACTTCTCCTTCCTGATTAGAATTTCCTTCTCCCTCAGCTTCATCCTCACTTTTGTCTCTAACATCAAGATTCATTCCTCTATGAATCTCCTCTTGCAATGCTCACATTTGTCTCTATACTACCCTAACCTCAGGTGTTACAACACCATCTCTTCTGCCACACTCCCTTTGTGGAGGCATTTTCATGCTGCTCGCTGAAACCCTAAACCACGGTCCTGATGAAAACTTCCTCATACTTGGTGATATTTTTACACACTTCAGAACTCCCACTCTGATACAACTTGATGAAGGGTGATCCCCTTAATACCACAAACACTTAATAGAAATGGAGAAACAACAACAATTTAAAAGAACAGAAAATGAGCTTCTTATTATCTCCACAAATATGGAATTACAAACTTTCAAAATTACAATATGAAAAGCCACATGGGCATTCCCCTTACAATATTTTGTAGGAAAAAGCCTTGAATCATTACCCAGATCTACCCAGAACGGCCCTAGACAACACTATGGGCCTTCTTTATATAGGCAATTTGCACAGCCCGAGAAGGTTCCAGAAATTTAGCCCATAGGGTTGACCAAACTTAGAATTATTTTATTTTCCAATTTATTACATCAAAGTCAGCTTAAAATAACTTTTGAAACCCGAACAAAAATTTTGAATGAAATTTATTTTTCATCCTTTCAGGTGGCCCGACTTTCGGAGACCATAAGTCATCACTCCTTGACCTGGTTGACTATTATGACCCCAATTCAGAAAGGGCACAAGGAGCTCTACAGTGCCTGACTCATGCAAGCTCCAGTTAGCCAAAGTTTCAACCTCATTCAGGGCCTCAAAAGCCTTCAAAACTGAGTTCAAAGTTTTTGTACCCTGTTGCTAATACCGAAAATCTTCAATATCTACAAAACTAGACTTGATCTAGCAATAAAACTTTACTGGCAAGATGATATGACTAAGATGAACCTCGAGCTGTGAAATCAGAACATTTTGAGATCGTATGACCAACTTACAAAAAAATAGCCTATTTTCATAAATAGAAGCTCTGCACAAGATAGCCCTTATTGAAAAGAAACCATAAATATTTTTGGGTGATGCAATATTGCTCTTACACCCAGGATGCTCCTACAACAAAAGCACTCAATAATAGATATGGTATGACTAATCAGGGGGCATAAACAAAACATATACTAAAGCTCATGTCTGGCATTATCCAAGACCTCTGTACCTATCAATGGCCACCATGTAATTGCAACCATGTCATCCAATTGAGCCCACCACTTCTCAATCTTATCTAGCACTGATTGGGTCATAGGGCCACTATAATTGTAAATGTATGGCTCCAAGGGCTGTCTGGTGTCCTAGGACACTCACCTACAAATGAGAAGATGTTCTTAGGCCCATATCTGAAGTACAAAAACTCCTACTTCCATACTCCAAGAATCTCAATACATGATGTCGTGCATTTCATGATACATCTATGCCAACATACACTGGCCCCATCCATAATGCACGGGCGACCGCTCTAACATCCGTTGTAACATCTAGCCCTAGCCACACTCTAGCCCATGTTGTCCTCTATTTGGCATGAGATAGAAACCCATAAATGCTGCTAGTACCACTACTAACCTATGCCCAGGTCCATAGTCTCTAATCAGATCCTCCTACAGGATTGACCATCCCATCACTAAATCATCCTAGAAGATCACCTGTAGTGCTATAGTGCCCACTCTTGGCTATGTATCATACTCCAAGCATGGCCCATGGAATGGTACTATGAGGATCTGATATATGTCCTCTAGCATCACCATCATCTCTCTCTAGGGAAAGTGGAATGTGTTCGGTTTTGAATGAAAATGCTCGACAAGTGCCCCCAGCAGCCCATTATTTACCTAAATTTCAAGTACATTACACAAGTATGATAGACCTAATCCATCTATATGGGTAGACTCTACATCATCTAACTATCACACTAACTCACCAATGACTAGATGGTGAGATCGAAACATAATGTCAAGGAAGTCCACCTACAATGCAAGCGACAACACATGATCAGTATCTCAATCATGATGGTTTTCAAAGAAAAAAATAGAATTGAACCTATCCTAAAACTAGCTATCTAATGATCTACTTGGCTTGTTTTTACAAAATCTAGTTTACAAATTTTGGGTTCTCTGCTATAGATTCCCACACGAGGAAGTAGGAATCTCACAAGAGATTTCTCTGGCGTGCGAGCTTGTGCTTTAGTTCACTCAAGCGATCATCCCAAAGAAGGGTTTCCCATGTGATCCCTGGGTCCATTTCGCATGAGTCCATGGAGAGATTTATGTGAGGAAGTAATCTTTTTGTACATTCTCACGTGAGACTCCTCATCGGCCCACGTGAAGAACCCATTTCCTTGTGCAAGTTCTTCTGGGCAAGTCCTAACTAGACCTAGAATCCTCTCTAAATCTACCAAAATGCACTAGGAAATTGAAATACAGACTAAGTTCTCAACTACTCATAGGTGGGTCATACGTGGTCGACCAATTGTGATGTCAGGAGCACTCAAACCTATGTGATTTGATTGGCACATTCTCCATTTTCACTCAGAGCTCTCTTTTCTCACAAAGTCAAAGGTTTCAAATGAATTGAAAATGACCCTCTCGGGCCTTATATTGGTTTTGACCTAATTTTCAAAAGTCCTCCATTTTGTGTGAAAACTTCACCCTTGGCTAAATCAACCACTCTAATTCAATTTTTGGGATCAAAATCAAAATTTGGCACTCCTACATAGCTCAATTTTGCATTTAAAAATTTATTGGACCGATGTGATCAAATGCTTGTGCAGTCAACCTTTTGATGTCATATTCTTGACAAAATCACATCTCATCATCATTTTCTTGACTTCTTCATCTTTTTTCATTAAAATTCAACTTTGGTCAACTTTGGTCAATTATAATCAACCTTGGTCAATAGGACCTCCAAATCACTCTAGATTGCTTCTAAATCTCCTATATTCTTCTGTCATTTGTTCTGAGTTCTTCTAGAACTCTGATTCTATCTCTATCTGTAACCTATTATTGTCAATCACCTTTATGATGTGTTATCCTCTGATTTCACTCCTAAGGGGGAAGGATGATTACATCAGTGAATCTTATTAGTCTTGAATCAATGTGATCTAAACCAAAGTCCTCATCACTAGGGGCATCTCATCACTTGGGGTATGTTCATTTTTTCATACCTCACAGTCAAAATTGGATGTTCCATGATCTTGAATCACTAGGGGAATCTATATACTTTACATCTTGTCATCATACTACTAGGTATCTGAGCAATCTAACTGAGATTCCTAAGGATCAAGCTTCGTTCTGGAGATGGTTCTCTAAATCTATCTATCAGGTATTTGAGAAATCTAACTCAGATCCGTGGGAATCAAGCTTCATTCTAGAGATGGTTCTCAAAATCTCTTTAAGTATTAGGGAAATCTAACCTCGATCCCTGAAAGTCAACCTTCATTTTGGAGATGGCTCTTGAAAGCTCTTTTTAACTGGTATCTAGGCAATCTAACTTGGGTCTCAAAGGACTAAGCTTCGTTCTGGAGATAATCCTAAAAATTCACATTAGTTATCATTTAGTTGATGGGTATTGGGGAAATCTACCTCTGACTCCTAAAGATTGAGCCTCATTTGGGGGACAGTCTTACTAAAAGTGGTAATCTGACCAATGTCTTCACAATCTAACTTAGACTTTGGGGAATCAAGCTTCATTCTAGAGATGATTCTACAACTCGATATAATCAGTGTCTTGGCAATCTAACCTTGACTTCCAAGGGTTAAGCTTCGTTCTAGAGATAATCCTAAAAATCTCATCAACTGTCACGTCAGACTATTCTTTGAATCAATGTGTTGCTCACACATCAATTCAAAGAGGGGCAAAATGTAATACCCCAAAATTGGCATCCTACAATTTTAACTAATTTTGTTGCATTTAGTCTCATTATATCAATTTTTGAATCATCAAAGTCCTATTGTACTAGGCAATTCTATCTTCTAATTGACTTTACTCGACTTAGTGTCAAATGCAGAAAACCCTAAATCTGCATCAATCACATATCATATTTAATTCCTAAATAATGACTACAAATTGGCTAAATAAACCCTATGATTGATTAATTTAACTATAAATTCCTAACACTTTAATTAAATTAAATTCACCCGCTTCAGCTAAAATACACATGAAAAAGGAATTAAATAAATATTTGGTTTTAAATAAATATCCTCATCTCAATAATTGAATTTAATTATTTAAATAATTGAGAAAATCCATGACAATATTGTATTATTTAATCAAATCTTCTCTTTAGTCCAGAAAAGGAAACTTTAAGTTAATTAAGAATTCAAAAGGGGAATAAAATAGATAAATACTCCACACAGCCAAAAGGAAAATAGTTGACTGTCGCTTTGTGGGAAACTTTCTATTCTGGACTAAACTCTCATTCAATCTCCACCGTTCGTCTGATTCAATCTCAACTATTGATTGAACCCATGATTCTATAAAAGAACCCTCATTCCTCATTCAAAGGATCCAAATTTTCAAGCAATGAACTGCTATCGCATTCTCATTGCTTCTTGTTTACATTCAAAGCTTTCATTTGCATTGTTAATTTGATAATTATCTTAGATTAGTATATCATGTTTAGCTTAAATATACACTTCATTTCTTAACCTAGTTTGCTTTAAAAGTTCTTAGATTAATGGCATATTTCATTTCTTATATTAATGCTCATTTCTCATCATTTCTAGATTAATTGCATACTCATTTTAGATTAATATTGCATATTCATTTCTAGATTAAACTGCATAAATCATCCATTTTAGTGCTAGTTTATGGTTGTTAGACTCTCGATTCTAAGAGCAATCTCAAACCCTACCTAGATAGGAGGCAACAGGTCGAATCATTCAAATAGGCAAGATGAATAATCTCATATTCATTCCTTTCTATAGTTGGTGGACAATGACTATGTTGAAGTGTGAGGCTAAATCAGAGGCCCATATTTAGCTTATACAATAGCCATTTTCACATGTGATCTTATCTATTAGCTCAATTGATCCTTTACCTCTCATAGAATATGGTGTATCATTACCAAACTTAACACTTCTACCTTTGTAATTATCTAGGGTTTCAAATTTAATTTTATCACCATTCATGTGATGTGAGCAACCACTATTAATAATTCATTTATCACCTTTACTAACATAAGAAATAAGTGCAGTTTTCTCATCTTCATCAGAATCATCTTTTATAGCAACATAAAATACTTTAATGTCAAAATCATCACTATCATTGTCAGTTTCCCCTTCAGCAATATAACAATATTTCATACCTTTTTCCTTGTAGTCTTTGTACCTTTGGTGATCTCTATGATCTCTCTTATCCTTGTACTTTATTTCTCTTTCCCCATCATTGTCATTCTTGTTAGGACATCTTGCTGCAATATGGCCAACTTTGTTACATGAAAAATAGATTATAGTAAGTTTACCTTTATATTTTCCTTTTCCTCTTTTTAATCTTCTAGCCATGAGTGCCTCAAGATCATCTAGTTCCTCATCAGAAGTGTCACTGTCACTTTCACTGTCACTTTTGTTAGGAATATTCCCAAGAGATAATTGAGAGGGGGAGTGAATCAGTTATCTACAAGATTCAATTCTTTATCCAATTAAGTAAACAATAACATTAAGCACATACACAATAAGATAGCACTTAATACAACACCACAATTTTGTTTACCCAAATAGGTAAAAACCTCGGTGGGAATTAGTACCCACTATAAACTACACTAAAGTATAATCATCCCTGTTAGAAGATCTTACAACCCTATTAGGCATTGATCTTTACAATGCATGAATTATAGTGACTTGGTCAAAGGTCAGACCCTGTTAGGAGTCTTTTATAAATAATGTTGTTAGAGGTGAGGACACACTGTCTGGGAGCACACTACTCAAATAGTGAATGTTGTAACCTTCTAGATAACATATACACACTATATCTAGATCTTGGTGAACTGGAAAGTAGACCTTCTACCTTGATCAGTTCCAATGAATAGCATATACTCTCCACTTCTTCACATAGATCTTCAACTGATGATTGATTGTCTAAGTACATTCACATCTTCTTCTCTGCTCTCTCAATCACACTTAATAATCACAATTCACTAGCTATAAGTATCTATCTCCAAATGATATAATCAAGTTGTTTGATTAGAACCTTCTTGAAATCATACTAGAGAAATAATATAACTCTTCAATAATATCTCCAATGGCTAAACCAAGCATGCAACACAAATAGGACCGCGCAACTCAATATGAGTAGACACATCGCTTCACACTATCGGCTCCACCAAATTAACAAAAAATTTACTTACAAGCTGAAATACATTATGCACTCTTAACCAAACATTCCTAAATCATCACCAAACATGAAAAAAAACACACATATCAAAATTATAAGCGCAACTGTTGAAACAATATAACAATATCAACTCCATCAGACAATCTTAGGAAATTGTAACTAGAAAATAGAAACATTATAACTTGACTTGAACTACAAAAATACCTCTACATCCATAAACATAGCTCCAAAAATATGTCTACAACACAAACATAAATGCACAAGGCTCCATCATAACCATACTGAGAATCATATGCAAAACTCTACCAGTAACACTGTGAGGAACACTACTGATACAAATAACTACACAACTGTCAGCACTCTGAATCAACCTCTACGTCTATGATATTATGCTGATAACATATCTCAAAACATATGCTCAAGGCTCTCTATATAAGACTTCAATGCATGCTTCTTACCATATGTTGTCATCAATGACAAACATACAGTTAACATTGGTTTTCTAGAAAATCTCCAACAATCTCCCCCTTTAGCATTGATGGAAACATATGGAATGAAAAACACCACCAATCCAAATGTACAATTATTTTATAACATTCTCCATTTCCTCAACAAAAATCCCCCAAGGATGAACTCTCCAAAAATTTCATTTTCTTACTATATACTACCCTTACTTCATACTCCTCAAATGCATTATTTTTTTTATTTTTATGACTATACACTCCCCCTTTGACATCAATGGAAAAGGGTGCCAAAACAAATAAGCACAAGTACTACTCTTGAAGTAGAGTAGTCGATCATTCATCAGTCACCAAGGACTGGAACACTACTACAAACTCTAATTAGATCTAGGGAAGGGAATTACTCCCAACTTCTCCCTTAGATACTAAAATGTATCATTCGATAAAGGCTTTGTGAAGATGTCTGCTAGCTATTATTTTGTACTCACATAATCTAATTTTACTTCTTTCTCTACAACTTTCTCTCTTAGGAAGTGATATTTTATCTCAATGTGTTTTGTCTTTGCATGCATCACAGGGTTCTTTGACATATTGATAGTGCTAGTGTTGTCACAATGAATAACAATAGGATAATCAATCTGGATTCCAAAATCCTTTATCATTTGCTTGATCCACATAATTGTAGAACAATTTAATGCTGCTACTACATACTCTACTTCTATTGTGGATTGAGAAATACAATTATGCTTCTTTCTTGTCCAAGTAACAAGTCTATCTCCAAGAAATACTGCTCCTCTGGAGGTGCTCCTTCTATCATCAACACAACCTACGCAATCTGCATCTGTATACACATGAAGTTCTACATTCTCCAAATTAGGATACCATAAACCATAGAGATAGTTCCTCTCAAATATATGAATATCATCTTTACGTCCATAAGATGACTTTGTTTAGGTTCTGCTGCAAATCTTCCAACAATACCAACCACATTAGAAATATATGGTCTAGATGGAGTAGGATATATGAGTTTACCAATCATATACTTATATAGGGTCTTGTCTACTATTGTAGAATCATCTTCTTTGGAAATTTTTCTTCATGTTTGACGAAGGGTTCTCCCCTTAATACCACAAACACATAATAGAAATAGAGAACAACAATAATTTGCAAGAATAGAAAATGGGCTACTTATTATCTCCACAAATGTGGAATTACAAACTTTCAGAATTACAATATGCAAAGCCACATGGGCATTCCCCTTAGAATATTCTGTAGGACAAAGCCTCGAAACATTACCTAGATCTACCTAGAACTGCCCTAGACAACACTACGGGCCTTCTTTATATAGGCAATTTTCACCACCTGAGAAGGTTCCAAAAATTTAGCCCATAGGGCTGACCAAACTTAGAATTATTTTATTTTACAATTTATTACATCAAAGTCGGCTCAAAATAACTTTTGAAACCCAAACATAAATTTTGAAGTAAAATCATTTTCTGCCATTTCAAGTGACCCAACTTTCGAAGACCATAAGTCATCGCTAGTTGACCCGATTGACTATTATGACCCCATTTCAGAAAGGCCACGAAGTGCTCATCACCCAAATTTTTGACCTCATCCGGGGCCTCTAAAGCCTTCAAAACTAAGTTCAAAGTTTTTGTACCCTGCTACCAATATCGAAAATCTTCAATATCTACAAAGCTAGACTTGATCTATTAATGAAACTTTACTGGCAGACTGATACGACTAAGATGAACCTCCACATGTGAAATCAGAACATTTCAAGATCATACGACCAACTTACTAAAAATAGCAAGTTTCCATAAATAGTAGCTCTACACAAGATAGCCCTTATTGAATACAAAAATAGAAATATTTTTGGGTGATGCAAGATTGCTCTTACACCCAGGATACTCTTGCATTAATGTTATCATAGGGGCACTTATTATCTTGCAATCATCCATCTTGAATTTCTTCAATATCTCTTTCACATACTTAAACTGATTAATGAAAATACCTTTGTCTATTTTTTGCACATTCAATCCCAAAAAGTACTTGATAGGTCCAATCATGCTCATGTCAAATTTGCTCTGCATCTCTTTAGGAAATTATGCACTAAGCTTGTCATTACCACCAAAAATAATGTCATCAACAAAAATAGCAACTAGTATTAATCCATCAGGTGTCTCTCTTATGAATAAGTTACAATTTGCTTCTCCTTTCTTGAATTTGATCTTTGTCAAGTAACCATCTAGTCTTTCATACCATACTCTAGGGGTTTGCTTAAGTCCATAAAGGGATTATTTTAGTCTACATGCCATATCTGGTTTGTTTGATAAAGTAAATCCTTCAGGCTTCTCTATGTAGAATTCTTCCTTAATCTCTCCATTCAGGAATGCTAAATTGACATCCATCTAATATACTTTAAATTTTTTGAATGTTTCATAGGATAGAAATAACTTAATGGCCTCCAATCTTCTTAAAGGGGAAAATTTATCAAAATAATCAATTCCTTCTCTCTGGGCATATCCTTTACATACTACTCTTACTTTGTTTCTTATTACTATACCATCTTCATTCATCTTGTTTCTGAATATCCACTTGGTTCAAATCACATTCTTGTCACTAGTTCTAGGGAACAATTCTCATGTATCATTCTTAACTATTTGATCTAGCTCTTCTTTCATTGCTTCATCAATTGTTGAACTTTTTGCTTTTGATCTTGTCATGACTTTTCTATTTTGATCTCCAATGATCTCCAATGATATCTTCTTTTGTATGGTATCTAGATGTGAATTTTGGAATATTAGGTGTGACTCTCTCATCTATCTTTTTTGTTTCTTCTTGACTTAATTCAAGATCATTGAGTAATACATCAATGTTGTCAAACATTTCTTCAACAACTTCTTCTCTACTGGTAGGACTAGGTTCTTCTTCAATCATATGTGCACAATCATGATATCTCTCTTGAATCATGAAATTTTCATCAATCTTTACATGTGTACTTTCAATTATCTTCTTCAATCTTAAGTTAAAACATCTACAAGCTTTTCTTTTAGTAGAGTAACCAAGAAAAATACATTCATAGCTTCTTGCATCAATCTTTCCAATAGCTTCATCTCTCTTGATGTAACACTTTCTTGCAAAGATTTTGAAGTATTTTATTGTAGGTAAATTCCCAAACCATAGCTCATAAGGTCTCTTGTTTGGACCTGGCCTTAATTGAATTCTGTTAATAGTATAGACTACAGTATTGACTGCATCTCTCCAATAGGTGTGTGTGAATTTTCCTTCAATCATGATAGTGTGCGCTATGTCAAGTATGATCTTATTTCTTCTTTCTATAATTCCATTCTGTTGAGGGGTTCTAGGTTCACTTAGTTGTCTCTTTATCCCATGTTCTTCACAATACTTGTAAAATCTATCAGAGGTGAATTCTCCTCCTTAGTCTGATCTCAAACATCTTATCTTTAATCCAGATTCATTTTCAACTTTAGCTTTGAATATCTTGAACTTCTCAAATTCTTCAGATTTATCTATTAAGAACACAACCCACATCATTATAGAATAATCATCAACAAACAAAATAAAGTACCTTTCACCATAGTATGATCTTGTTTGATTTGGTCCACATAAGTCTGTATGTACCAAATCCAATTTGTTCTCTGTTGAATTATGCTTTCTTCTGAATGAATTCCTCACATATTTTTCCATCACACATTCCCTACATATTGTATCAACTGGTTTTGTAATACTAGGGAGGTCTCTTACTACTTTTACATTTCTTATCTTTACTATATTGTCAAAATTGATGTGACATACTCTTGTGTACCATAACCAACTGTCATCTACCATAGCAACAAAACAACTTGCTTCAGAATTAAGCTCAAAAACATTACATTTTGTCTTTGAACCTGATGCGATCATTACTCCTTCTTTGTTATTAATGATGCACTTATTGTTTTTGAATTCCAGCTAATATCCTTTGTCAAGAAACTATCCAACACTTAGTAGGTTATGTTGCAAACCATCAACATATAGAACATCATCAATGTTATTCTTTCCATCCAAGGTGATGGCTCCTCTACCTATGATAGGTTTAGGAGTGTTATCTCCAAATCTAACTATGTTGCCTTTGTACTTATCCAAATGTACAAATCTATCTTTGTCTCATGTCATGTGATGTGAACAACCGTTGTTAATGATCCAATATGTTTTGATGTCTTCTTTTGAAATCAATGCTAACTCTTGTGCTTTGTTTTCATCTTCAATATCCATCTCATCAAACATTTTCTCCATATCTTCAATAGAAATGAATCTAATTTCATCTTCTGTTGAATCTTCATCTGATACTCCATCTTCAGCATAGTAAAATTAGTTTGTATACTTAGGCTTGAAATTAGTTTTAAACTTCTTGACTCTTGTAGGACACTTATATGCAAAATGACCAATCTTGTTACAAGAAAACATTTGAATGGTAACTAACCTTCATATTTTCCTTTTCCTTTTCTTTCTTTCTTAGTAATCATAGCAATGAATTCATCTAGTACTTTATCCTCATCTTCATTATCAAAGTTACCAGAAGTGTTCAAGGATTTCTTACCATGGACTGAGGCTTTAAAATTTGTTTCACTTTAAGGCTCTATCTTCAAACTTGATATCTCAAATGCTGAAATCTTGCTGATTAAGGTTTTTCTTGTGAAGTATTTTGATAACTGCATAGTCTCATCTAGGATTTTAATCTTTCTCTCATATTATGTTGTCAGAGTAGTCATCAACTTATCCATTATGTCTTCTTCCAAAATTTCTCTACCATTATTTTTGATTCCTGTAACTGTTTCATTAATTCTTTGATTATAGGCTCTGATGTTCTCTTCAAGTAGCATCTTCAATGTATTGTATCTTTTCTTCCATGTCTTTCTACAAGCATTCTTAGCTTGGATATCTCCTTCAAACATGTCTTTTAGAAAGTTCCATATTCTATAGGCTTTATCTACTTTCTTAATCTCTGAAAACTCACTCTCAAATAAGGCACTGATAAGGGCTTCTTTGGAAATTGCATTTTGAGTGAACATTTATAGTTGCATCTTCTTTTACAAGATCTAATAAAGAGGGAATTTGAACCTCTCAAGTAGCTACTTCAAAAATCTCAAAACTAATGTACTACAAATATGTTGTCATTTTGTTCTTCCAGTCTACATAATTCTCTCCATCAAACTTAGGACCTTCTTTTTTAAAGAATACCATCTGATCAACCTTAAGCTGTTAAAATTTCTCTTTGAGGCACTTGGCTCTAATACCAATTGTTAGGAATAGTCCCAAGAGATAACTAAGAGGGGGGGGTGAATTAGTTATCTACAAGATTCAATTCTTTATCCAATAAAGTAAATAACAACCTTAAGCACATACATAATAAGATAACACTTAACACAACACCATAATTTTGATTACGGGGAAACCAAAATAGGTAAAAACTCTAGTGGGAATTAGCACCCACTATAAACTACACTAGAGTATAATGATCCATGTTAGCAAATTTTACAACCCCATTAGGAGATGATCTTTACAATGCATGAAGTACAATGACCTGGTCAAAGGTCATACCCTGTTAGAAGTCTTTTACAAATAACCTTGTTAGATGCGAGGACACACTGTCTGGGAGCACACTTCTCAAACGGTGAAGGCTGCAACCTTCTACATAACAGATACACACTATATCTAGATCTTGGTGAACTAGAAATTAGACCTATTGTCTTGATCAGTTCCAATGAATAGCATATACTCTCTCCTTCTTCACATAGATCTTTAACTGATGATTGACTATCTCAGTACATTCATATCTTTTGATCTGCTCTCTCAATCACACTTAGTAATCACAACTGACTGGCTATAAGTATATTTCTCCAAATGATATAATCAAGTCAAAATGTTAGAATCTTATTGAAATCATAATAGAGAAACAATATAATTCTTCAATAACATCTCTAATGGCTTCACCAAGCACGCAACACAAATAGGACCACACAACTCAATATGAGTAGATGCATCACTTCACACTATCGGCTCCACCAAATTAACTAAAACTTTACTTACAAGATAAAATACATTATGTGCTCTTAACCAAAGATTCTTAACTCATCACCAAACACGCATATCAAAATGATAGGCACAACTACTGAAACAATATAAACAATGTCAACTCTATCAGACAATCTCAGGAAACTGTAATTGGCAAATAGAAACATCATAACTCAACTTGAACTGCACAAATAACTCTGCATCCATAAACATAGCCCCATAAACATGTATACAACACAAATATAAATGTGCAAGGCTCCATCATAACGATATTGAGAATCGTATACAAAACTCTGCTTGTATCACTATCAAGAACACTACTGATACAAACAACTACACAATTGTCTGCACTCTGAATCAACCTTTGCATCTATGATATTATGTTGATAACATATCTAAGAAACATATTCTCAAGCCTCTCTACATAATAATTCAACACACACTGCTTACCATATGTTGTCATCAATGACAAACATGCAGTTAACACTAGCTTGCTGAAAAATCTCCAACAACTTTCACTTTTTACACATTTTTCTTTTTCTCTCATAGATTTATGTAAAACCACTTGTGACTTGAATGTAGATTCAACATTAGGAATAGTGTAGTTATCATAGTTGGATAGCTCAAAAGAAGTAAGCTTACCAACAAGACTTTCCAAAGTTAGAACATTACTAGGGTTACATTTCAAAAGTCTCCAACAAACTTACTATCTTGATTTGAGATGATACTCCTTGGTAATCCATGCAATCTAAAAATTTCCTTAAAGAAATGATTTTCTATATGTACTGCATGTGATGTCTTTCTACAGGGTACAAAATGTGCCATCTTATAAAATCTATCTACAACAAGAAATATAGAATTATTACCTCTTACTGTCTTCAGTAAGCCAAGAACAAAATCCATATAGATATCAATCCAAGGTTTCTTAGGAACAAAAATCAGTGTATACAATCTAGTATTCTAACTTAATCCATTTGTAACTTGATAAATTCCACAACTTTTCACAAATTTTTGAACATCCTTATACAACTGTGGTCAAAAGTATTTTTCCTTAAGCAAGTAAAATGTCTTGTCAATACCAAAATGTCTAGCCAAACCACTACTATGTTTCTCCTTTATCAAATTAGTTTTTATTGATCCCCTCAGTATACACAACTAAATACCTTTAAACAACATACCTCCTTGAATTAAATAGTCTTCCAATTTAGTACTCAATTGATCTTGAATAGGTGCTTTGCACTTTCTCCACAGCTTAGATAAATCGGGATTAAATTCATACGAATCTCTCATCTCATCAAAACCAAGAACTTCATTTCTCATCTCAGTCATCAAAGATCTTCTACTCAATGCCTTAGTAACCTAGTTAGTGACTCAACTCTTATGTTTTATCACAAATGTATAACTCTGCAAATATTTGACCCATATCATATGTCTCTAATTCAACTTATTCTAACTACCCAAATACTATAAAGCTTTATGATCGGTATACAACACAAATTCACTCAGTATAAAATAATGTCTCCATTTCTTCAGAGCTTGAACAATAGCATAGAATTATTGATCATACACAGAATATTTCCTTTTTGCATCATTCAACTTTTCACTAAAGAAAGCAACAGGTTTACCTTCTTGACTCAACAGTGCTCCTATTGCACTACCACTTGCATCACATTCAACTTGAAATACCATATTGAAATCAAGCAATGCTAACATACAAAATTCAGCAACCTTCTGCTTCAGAGTCTCAAAATTTTTATCAACTCCATGTGTCCACTTAAATTCTCTTTTGTCTCCTCTCATAGTCTTAGTCATAGCATTAAAAATTGAACTGAAATTCCTAATAAAATTTTGGTAAAAACTTGCCAAACCATGAAATTATCTTACCTCACTAGCATTCTTAGGTGTAGGCTAATTCAAAATAGCTTCAACCTTTTCAGGATTCATTTTCAAACCATCAGCTGAAACCACAAATCCCAAATACACAATCTCCTCTTGCATGAAAGAATAATTTTTTAGATTTATCAGCAACTTTTCTTCTTTCAACCTCTACAATACTTGTTTAACATACAAAAAATGTTCTTCTCTAGTCTTACTAAATATCAGAATATCATCTATGTATATAATCATAAATTTACCTTAGAATTTCTTCAAAACTTCATTCATCAATCTCATAAAAGTACTCGGTGCATTAGTTAAACCAAAAGGCATAACCAACCACTCATACAAACCTTCTTTTGTCTTAAAAGAAGTCTTCCACTCATCACCTTCTCTGATTCTGATCTAATGATATCCACTTTTCAAATCAATTTTGGTAAAATATTTTTCTCTAGTCAAACTATCCATTATGTCATCCATTCTCGGTATAGGAAACCTATATTTCACTATTATTTTGTTGATTTCTCTAGAATCAGTCTTCTTGGGTCCCAACAAATCTGGTACTGCACAAGGACTCAAACTTTCTTAGATCAAACCTTTCTGCAATAATTCTTGAATCTGTCGATTCAATTCCTGATTCTCACCAGGTGTCAACCGATGTGGTGCCTTATATGGTAAACTAACTCCAAGGATAAGATCCATAAAATTATCAATGCTTCTCTTTAGTGGAAAACCATCAGGTACATTATTAGAAATGATCTCTATATAATCAATGAGTAACTTATCAATCTCTTTAGGGATACTACCCTCTTTTTTCTTACTCAATTTGTTAGGAATCATAGCAAAACATATATCATTCTTTTTCAAATCCTTAAAAAACTTTCTTCCTTCCATTAGATAAACTTTCACATATGTAAAAACACTATTAACAGGTCCTTCAATCAAAGGTAACAAAATTTGTCTTCTCCCATTATCCCAAATGGTATATTTATGCAATCTCCCACCATATATAGCATGTCTATCATATTGCCAAGGTCTACCCAACAAAATATGACATGTTAGGAATAATCCCAAGAGATAACTAAGAGGGGGGGTTTAAATCAGTTATCTACAAGATTCAATTCTTTATCCAATTAAGTATAGAAGAACATTAAGCATAAACACAATATAAGAACACTTAACACAACACCACAATTTTGGTTATAGGGAAACCCAAATAGGTAAAAACCCTGGTGAGAATTGACACCCACTAAGAACTACCCTAGTGTATTATGATCCCTATTAGAAAATCTTACAACCTTGTTAGGAGTTGATCTTTATACTACAATATAATGCAATAAGTATAGTGACTTGGTCAAGGGTCAGACCCTGTTAGGAGTCTTTTACAATTAGCCCTGTTAGGGGTGAGGACACACTATTCAAAGGGGTGAAGGTTGCAACCTTCTGTTTAAAAGATACACACTATATTTGGATCTTGATGAACTATGCTTAGACCTGCTATCTTGATCAGTTCCAATGAATATCATATACTCTCTACTTTGTCGCATAGACCTTCTGCTGATGTCTCAACACTTGGCACCTTCTGCTCTATTGTTCCCTTTTAACTATCTTCCATACTTAGCAATCACAAAATGACTACCTATAAATATCTTTCCTCTAAATGATATAATAAAGTTGGCATGTTAGAACCATCTTGAAATCATATTATAGAAACAATACAACTCTCCAATTATATCTTAGTCACGCAGCACAAATTAGGACCCCCCAACTCAATATGAGTGGATGTGTCACTTCACACTGTCAGCTCCACCAAATTAATTGATACTTTTTTCTCATGCTAAATTACATCATGCACTCTTAACCAAAAATTCTTAACTCTCCTCTATATACAAATCCAAGGACACATATTGAAATGATAGGCACAACTACTACAACAATATAAACAATGCCTGCTCTTACCAAATAAACTTAGGAAAATGTGACTGTCAATTGGATACTTCATAACTCAACCTGTACTACATATTTGACTTTGTGTCCATGAACATAATGTCATACACATGTTTGCAACATAAATACAAACATGCAAGGATCCATTACAACCATACTATAGATCACATATAGAACTCTTCCTGGGACCTGTCAAGAACACTTACTGATATAGATTACTATATTACTATCTTTACTCAGAATCAACCTTTGCGTCCATGATATCATGTTGATAATCATATCTAAGAAAAATATACTCACAACTCTCTCCATTAGGCTTCCTTGCATGTTTCTTACCATATGTTGTCATGAATGACAAACATATAGTCAGCACTCTGACTTGCTGGAAAATCTCCAACAATCTCCCCCTTTGGCATTGATGGCAACATATGGAATGAAAAACACCACCAATCCAAATACACACTCATTTTATAATATTCCCCATTTCCTCATCAAAACTCCCCCATGGATGAATCATCCATCTCTTACTATTTTGTTTATGCTTGCTAAATGCTCACTCCCCCTTCCTGCAATTCTTTTATAACATTCTCCATTTCTCATCAAAAATTCCTTAGGGATGAACTACTATATTATTTACTATTTTTCATGACTATATGCTCCCCCTTTGACATCAATGGCAAAGGGTGCCAAACAATTAAGCACCGATACTACTCTTGAAGTAGAGTAGTCAAGCTTTCATTAGTCACTGAGGACTGATGCACTCCTACAATCTCTAATTAGATTCAAGGAAGGGAATTAATCCCATCTTCTCCTTGAGATACTCAAATGCATCATTTAGGAAAGGCTTTTTGAATGTATCTGCTAGCTGATCTTTTGTTCTCACATAGTCCAACTTCACTTCTTTCTCCACTACTTTCTCTCTTAGGAAGTGATATTTTATCTCAATGTTTTTTTGTCTTTGCAGGCATCATAGGGTTCTTTGACATGTTAATAGTGCTAGTGTTATCACAATGAAAAAAAATAGGATAATCAATCTAAATACCAAAATCCTTTATCATCTTCTTGATCCACACAATTGTAGAATAATTCAATGCTACTACTACATATTTTTCTTCTACTATTGACTAAGAGATACAATTCTTCTTCTTGCTTTTCCAAGCGACAAGTCTATCACCAAGAAATACTGCTCCTCCTAAGGTACTCTTTCTATCATCCATGCATCCTACCCAATCTACATCTGTATATACATGAAGCTCTACATTATTTGAATTAGGATACCATAAACCATAGTCTATAGCTCCTCTCAAATATCTAAATATCCTCTTTACTACCATGAGATGACTTTGCTTAGGTTCTACTGTAAATCTTCCAATAATACCAACTGCATTGGAAATGTCTGGTCTAGTTTGAGTAAGATATATAAGTTTACCAATCATAGACTTATACAAGGTTATGTCTACTGTTGGTGAATCATCTTCTTTTGAAAGCTTGCATCCTATTATCATAGGGGTACTTACTGGCTTGCAATCATCCATCTTGAATTTCTTCAAGATCTCTTTCACATACTTAGTCTGATTTAAGAATATACCTTTATCTGTCTACTACATATTCAATCCCAAAAATTACTTGATAGGTCCAATCATGCTCATTTCAAATTTTATTTGCATCTCCTTAGCAAATTTTGCACTAAGCTTGTCATTTCCACCAAAGATAATGTCATCAAAAAATATAGCAACTAACAATAGTCCATCAGATGTTTCTCTTGTGGATCAATTACAATCTACTACTCCTTTCTTGAATCCAATCTTTGTCAAGTATCCATAAAGTCTTTCATACAATTCTTTAAGGGCTTTCTTAAGTCCATAGAGGGCTTTCTTCAATCAACATATCATATCAGGTTTGTCTGATAAGGTGAATCCTTCAGGCTGCCCTATGTATACTTCTTCCTTCAGCTCTCCATTTAGGAATTTTGACTTAACATCTATCTAGTATAACTTAAATTCTTTGAAGGTGGCATAGGCTAGAAATAACTTTATGTCTTTCAATCTTCTTATAGGGGAAAATGTATCTGAATAATCAATTCCTTCTCTTTGCGCATATCCTTTACACACTAGTCTTTGTTTATTTCTTACCACTGTTCCATCTTAATTCATCTAATTTCTGAATATCCATTTTGTTCCAATCACATTCTTATCACTAGGCCTAGGTGTTTATGCCTGAATATGGACCTTAAATAACGATAGACCTCAACATGGTCATTTCTCAATGAACAAATTATGACAATGAATATGAATTATTGATTTCGCAATCTTGATTGAATCAACCTGTTGCCTCCTATTTAGATGGGGTTTTTGAATTATTCTTAGAATGAGAGCCCAGCAACCATAGACCAAGCTAAAATGGAGGATTTGAATGCTAATAAAATGATTGAATTGAAATGAATTAAGCTAAGAATGAGAGTGCAAATTAAGCTACAAACTTGTAATAAAGATGAGAATGTAGATTTAATCTAAAGCTTGAAATGAAATGAGAATTAAACTAAGAACATAATAAGTAAACTAGATTAGAGATGAGAATGCAAGATTATACTAAGAAATTGAAACTATTCTAAATATGTAATGTAAAAATCTTGAGCAATATGAAAAATGAGACAATAATTTTCTATAGTTTCAATACTCTAAAATTGCCTCCTCAAATGAGGAATGAGAGGTTCATAATATAGAAAAGTCCAGGTGGAGAGTGAAGAGTTTCTTGGAAGGAAATGACTGACTCTTCATCTCCTTGGAGGAAGATGAGACAAATTGGAGAGTATTATTTAATAAATTAAATGAAATATCGCCACATGGGTGGCTTTTCAAATTATTTGAATTATTAAATTCAAATGGGAGTATTTCATTTAAAGAACTAAATAACTATTTAATTCCTTTTGATGTGTATTAGCTAAAGGGGATGGAATTAATTTAATTAAAGAACTAGGACTTTAGAATTAAATTAATTAATCATAGGGTTTATTTAGCCAATAAATCTTGATGATTAGAATTAAATATAGTATTTAATAAATGCAAATTTGAGGTTTTTTGCATTTGACACCAAGTCAAATAAAGTCAATTAGGAGACAGAATTACCTAGTACAATAGGACTTAGATGATATAGAAATTTGAAGGAATGCACCAAAATTGATTAAGATTGCAAGGTGCCAATTTTGGGGTATTACATTTTGTGCCTCTTTGAATTAATGTGCAAGCAACGCGATGATTCAAAGAATAGTCTAATGTGATAGTTGATGAGGTTTTCAAGATTATCTCTAGAATAGAGCTTAACCCTCTGAGACCTAGGTTAGGTTGCCTAGATAATGGTCAAAAAGAGTTTTTGAGAGCCATATCCAGGATGAAACTTGACTTTCAGGAATTAGGGTTAGATTTCCCCAATACCAAATGAGATTTCAAGAACCATCTCCAAAATGAAGCTTGATCCTTGAGGATCCAAGTTAGATTGCTCAGATACCTAATAGATACATGATAAGATGCAAGGCACAAAGATGCCCCTAGTGATTCAAGATCGTGGGACATCCAATTTTTATCATGAAGTACGAAAAACTACATATGCCCCAAGTGATAAGATGCCCCTACCGATGGGGACTTTTGATTTAGATTAGACTGATTTGAGATTTGATTCAATAAGATTCAATGATGCAATCATCCTGCCCCCTCAGAAGTGAAATCGAAAGATGACACGTTGGAAAGATGATTGATAGCAATAGGTTGCAGATAGAGATAAGATCGAAGATCCAAAAGAACTCAGAATAGATCAAGGAAGCATTGCGAGGATGCAGAAGCAATTTGGAGCGATTTGGAGCTCATTCTAACCAAGTTTGGCCATGGTTGACTAGGATTGACTAGAGTTGACTTTTGGATGAAAAAGTTGAAGAGGTCAAGCAATTGATAATAAGATGAGATTCCAGAAAGAAAATGACCTCAGAAAGTTGATTGCACAAGCCTTCGATCACGACGGACCCAAAAATTTAAAATGTGATTTCGAGCTATCTAGAGATGTCAGATTTCAATTTCGATCCCAAAAATGGATTCAGAGTGGTCGATTTAGCCAAGGTTGAAGTTTTTGTGCAAAACAAAGAAATTTTTGAAAATTAGGTCAAAGGCTTTATAAGGCCCGGAGGGGTCATTTTCAATTCATTATACACTTTTGTCTTTAGTGAATTAGAGAGCATAAAGTGAGATGGAGGGCATACCAGTGCATTTGCATCAATTCGAGCACTTTCGATGACACAATTGGCCACTGGAGTATGATGCACCTATAAGTAGTCAAAAACCCAGCTTGCATTTCAAGTTTTATCACTTTTAGTTGATTTAGGTAGATTTTAAAGCTTTTTAGGGCATGATTAGGAGGTTTGCATCAAATCTTGCATGAGAGAATATTTTCCTTGCATGGGCTTTCATCACCTCTCACACGAGGAAGTACCAAAAGAGGGCTTCCTCGCATGAGGCACCTCTGTGAGCTTGCGCGAGGTGCATGGTGATGTCGCACTAGATGTCATCCTTAGTGATAAAATCTCATGCAAACAGAGATATCATCTCATGCGACAGTGAAATCACGTGTGGGGGAACAATTTTCATGCGAGGGAATCTACTACAACATTTTAAAGTCTTTGTCCAATTTTTCATAAAATTAGCCAATTAGAGCATCCAAGAATCATGTTTAGGATAGGTACATAGTTCCAATTGCTTGTTATTGTTTTGAAAAACCATCATGATTGAGATATTGATTGAATGTCATCACTTGCATTGTAGGTTGACCTCCCAGATATCATGTTTCGGTCTCATCATCTAGTCATAGGGGAGCTAGTGAAACATCTAGATGATGCAGAGGGTGTGTACATCGATGGATTAGGTATGTCATACTTGACTGATATAACCAACATCTAGGTAAATCATGGTTTACTAGGAGCACTGGTTGAGCATTTCCACTTCAAGATGAACACTTTCCACCTACCACAAGGAGATGATAGTCACTCCTAAGGACATATATAGGATCTTATGAGTACCTTTTCATAGGCCTTGTGTAGAGTATGATACCCAGTCGAGAGAGGGTACTTTGGCACTGGGGGCCATATTTTGAGATGACTTAGTGATAGGTAGGTCCATCTCATGGGATGATCTGATCAGCCAGTATGGAGTAGGTCACATGTTGGTGGTTGTATTAGAAACATATCTGGGCTGCTATCTGATGCCAGATCAAGAACAACACAATCTAGAGTGCAGCTAGGGGTGCATGCTACTAAGGATTTTAGATCAGCCTCCAGTAATATTTGGATGGGGCAAGTGCATGCTTGCATAGATGTACCATGAGATGCATGACATCATGTATCATAGTGCTAGGAGCATGACATCAAGTGTTTTTGTATTGTAGATCTAGACCTGGGAGCATCTTCCTGTATGTAGGCTGATTTTCCATGATACTAGGTAGTCACTAGAGCCCTATCTATATAGGTATTTAGGGCCTATGACTTAGCCAACACTGGGTAAGACGGAGCAGTGGCGATGTCAGATGGATGATATGATAGTAGTGATTTGGCGGCCATGGGTGGTGACAGAGGTATGGGATGACACTAGGCATGAGCTCCCTCACATGTTCTTTTCATGTCATTTGATTGTGCATACCATTAACATTATTGAGTGCTTCCCACTTATATGGATTCTGAGGAAGTTTGGTAGGCCTTAGGATGTTTCACAAGAGTACTACATCTATGACCACTTTTCTGACAAGGTGAATGTATGAAAATTAGATGTCTAATAACTAGAGATGATAAATTAACTATTGAAGCTAATAAATCAATCTAATGCAACACAATGAAGAATACAAAGTAACTATAAAATGATGAAACTAAATCAATTACCTTCACCTACCATGAAGCTTGTCTCCATTGTCCTCCTAGCCTTGATTTCATGAAGAGGTTGAGCTCTCAGATTTCCAAATGAAGCCTTTTTCCCAAGATGCTACCAAAATGTGGAGATTTTATGAAATGAATGCACAATAGCTTATGCAATCTAATGGATGGAATGAAAATGAAATGATGATAATATGGATTGATTACTCTTAGAATGCTTGGATGCTTGATTTCTTGAATGCTTCAAAAATACCTATTAGCTATTATCCTACAAAGGGAAAATGTGGCTCCTTTTATAGAGTTTTGGAGGATCTTGGCCTAGGTGGCACAATCCTATGGTTGAGAATGAAAAGTGGAAGATCCTATGGCTAGGATTGACTTGGTTAAAAGAGTTGAGAGAAAGGAGGATGTAGTTGGAATGTGAGAGGAAGAATAGGGATGATGTTCCTCTCACATTGACATGGAGGAGGAGAAGGTGGAAGGGAAAGACACATGTCAAGTGTCTCACAAAGACCAAAGAGAGAAAGAGGGAGAGACCTTTTCCTCATGAGGACTCTTTGTACAAGTGTTCCATGAGTCACCTTTGACCCTTAGAGGTGGCTTGAGAAGCCCCTTAGGAATAGGGAATGTCTCTTGACTTGGTTGTTGAGAGGACATGTGGTCATGAGACCAAGTCCTATGAGGCCACCTAGCCCTTAAGAATATGACATGTGTGGGTGAGGATAATTATTAATAAATAATTAATAATAATTATTTATTTTAGACAAGATGATGTGTCAAGTGAGTGGGTAGATGAGGTGGACTAGGGGACTTAGTCATATTTAGGTGATTGTATATTTAATTAAATTACTTTAATAAAACTAATTAGAAGACTTAGGATAGAAGAATGAACTATAGTGAATTTAGTAAATAAATTGAATAATTTATTTAATAAATAGAAGAATAATTATTAATTAAATAATAAATATTTAATTAATTTATCAAGTCAATATCAATTAAATAATAAATATTTAATTAATTAATGAATCCATTTTTTAGTGTATACATTTTGCCCCTCTTTGAAATAATGTGCTGGTCACATTGTTTCAAATAAAAATCAAGCATTTTGCCCCTACCCTAGACAATGTCTTAGACATCCTATGCATGCCCCCTTGAGAGATTGATTGACAAAAAAGATGATTTGATTTGACTTTTTTGTTTGTGTTTTTTTTTTGTTTTTGTTTTTTTGAGTTGTACAATCAATCTCACAAAAGAACAGTAGAAAAGATGGAGGAAAATGAGGTGGAATGGAAGAAAAATGGGAGAGAGGGTCCACACACCTAGCACATTGGGTCCACAGGCTATAAATTGGGCTAAGGGGTCCACAATAGGCTCATTATGCACACTTTTCATTTGGAGATTAGAGCATGAGAGAGAGAAGAGTGGAGCTGCCCAAATGTCATTCTCATTGTCAGATCACCATTTCGAGAGAGTTAGACACTTCCAGTGACCACCCAATTTGGGTGAACTAGTAGGTTACCCGATCTTGCTTTCTGATTTCATGATTTAATGCATGCTAGAGTAGAAGTTTAGCATGTTTAGGATAGATTGAAGAGTAGATTAGGTTTTAAAAAAATTTATGTTTCTCATGAAGGATGAATGCGCAGTTGCGGCGCATCAATGTGCAGCAATTAGTGACATTTGCGTAGAAATTCAAAGTTTTTATGCATGCATTTATGACAACTGTACATTCATACTAGAGGAATGTTAGAGCTACATGATTATGAAATAAAAGCATGCATACGTATTTGCTATGCATTTGTTCAGATTTGTTGCACAAATGTGTAGGAAAATCGCGCAAATGTTAAAGAATGTTGCACATGCATGATTCAATGTTGCACATGTGTTTTAGGTAGTAGAATTTGGGCAAATGAGATAGTCAAGTAGGTCAAACTTGATGTCGATAAGCCGATTTGATCTGCGGTGATTGATTTTAATTGATTCGATCAAGATAGGCAACATTGTAGTAGGTTCACTAGTTAGCCAGTCTTGAACCTAGATAATTGATAGAATTATCTGTTGAAACACATGATAAAAACATGTTTGAAATTTATATGATAGGATAGATAGATTGATAGATCAGTTTATCAAAATCTAATAGGTTGATTGTTGTTGACTTGAATAGGAGGATATTACAGATATTTTGATGTTATGGGAGAGATATCCCATCACATAGAATCTAAGACCAACACTGTCGGAGATAGACATACTGTTGATTAGAGCATTTGGGTTATATTATGTGATTTACATGCCCGAGATTAGGGAAAACCTGAGTATGATGATTGCGTTAGCAGAGAGATGGAACTCAGAGATGAGTACCTTCCATCTTTTGACAGGGGAGATGATAGTGACACTAGAGGATGTATATCACATCCTCTGGCTTCCCATCACAGGGAAGTTAATTCAGTATGATCGGCATGGCGGAGTCACAGAGTGTAGAGATATTTTTTGGGATGATGATATTGAGGATGGGGAGATTAGTTGGGAGGATATGGTCGATTTATATGACCCTCTTCCAGTGGTTCTAGTAGGGGTGATTGGGGGATCGTAGGTCACACAAATTCATAGTTGGATAGGGTCGCACGTTACAGCGGATGATGGAGGGGACCCGATTTGCTTGGGGGGTGTGTTTATTAGCGCATCTTTATGATGATTTGCATCAGGTGGTGTACCATAGGGGTGCATCTCTATCAGTAGGTGTGACGACACTGGTCCATGTTTGGGCATGGGAGCATATTGTAGTGACTAGACCAGTAGTGATCAGATTCTAGGGTGCAAGATAGCCCTACATACATCTATACTCCTCAGTTTTATCTCAGGCAAAATTGGGACATTTAGAGTTTTGTAGTACACCTTTGATACTTTAGACATAGTGACATGGAGACCCTACCTAGGCTATGAGCCTTGGGATGATGAGAGACTATTGGGCTTTTGTTTTGAGTCACAATGGCTGATAAGGTAGACACCCTTTATTATTGAGAGATAGCTAGTTAGCTAGGTTCTGCGCCAGTTTGGCAAGATCCAGGGCATGCCCCAGGGAGTTACTAAGTTTGCTAGGACTCATCAGGAGAGACAAGATTGGGAGCCGATGCTTTCATTTGATGTAGCGAGACAGGATTTTTTTGGACATACCATTTTAGGCATGGTCCATGAGATAGATAGTTGTAGATCCAGGGATGACTACTGATTTAAAGTAGTTTTTGAGAGATTTTCCCATACCATGGATTACAGATCTAGTAGCTAGGCCTCTAGAGAGTGATCCTGCAGAGACACGATAGGGGAGACACTGAGGGAGAGGTAGGAGGGGATGAGGGAGAGGAGGTAGAGGTGATGGTGGAGATGGAGGAGATGGTGGAGATGGTGGTGGAGGAGATGGAGGTAGGGCTGGTCCACGGATGAGAGGAGGTGGTGTGAGGCAGAGGGGATTGATGCCACCCCTGACTAGATAGGGATGGAGACAGCCTCCGACATAGCTAGCATAACTAGTTGTAGGAGCTCCTCTATAGGTACTAGTTGCTTAGGTACAGATACTAGCTGCTACAGTATAGGGAATAGCTGCATAGGTACAGGGATAGGTGCCACAAGTACAGGTGGGGCAGGATGAGGGAGATGTGTTATTAGCCCAGGGCAGTGCTGTATAGGGTGGATAGATCCACAAGGATATATAGGATGAGCAAGATGCTGAGATGCTAGATTTGGGGGCACAGGATGAGCAGGCTAAGATGGACATCAGGGGACAGGGTCCCTATTTGCAAAGAGATGTTGCTGAGGAGGAGCCAGATATTGATCCACTACTAGTTCGACTAGCAGTTACACAAGTACAGGTAGACCGGGTTCTAGGTTTGGAGAGACAGATTGAGAGGCTAGAGAGCTAGATGGATGTTCTTAGACATGAGCAGGATGTAGCTATTGAGAGACTTTGGGAGTCTGAGATGCTATTGGATGAGCTACAGAGGACAAAGGATCTAGGTCCCCATGGAGATAGCTTGAGAGCCATGATACAAGTTGGGAAGGAGATATCCTACTGGTGAGAGGCATACAGACAGGTAGTGCTAAGAGATCAGTGGATTGGGAGTTATAGGGAGAGCTCAATTGGCATCAGGACAGTAGTATATGAGTGACAAGCACCAGCTGGTAGTGGAGGGGTATCATCATGTCCTCCTAGAGCACCCACAGGTTCAGGAGATCAGGGAGAATCCTTAGGATTAGGTGGTTTAGTAGCACAGGGCCTCATTGTAGTTCACAGATAGTGACAGACAGATTCAGGAGGCATTGGATCATAGATACCACTTGTATACATATTTTTGTATCATATTATCATTGTATCATTATATATTGACTTGATAGACATAGACTTTGGACACATTGTTATTGATTATATATCATTGGACATTGGGACATTTTGTTGTGTTTATGGACTTTATATGATTGATGCAGTTCTATCATGATTTTCTATGATGTTTATATACATGTGCGTACTGACATATGCAAGATGTGATTATTTACTTTTATATGCATAGAATGTATGTCTTAGAATGCAAAATGATTTATTTTCTAACATATGATGTTAATCAATAAATGCATGTCTTAAATGATGTTGACAAATGCTATACTATGTGATTACTAATGCAATGATATAAAACAATGCAGATAATGGATAATGAATGGATACTTAATGAACAATGTAATAAAAAATAAATGCATGATGATAAAATACATGTAATGGATAATAAATGATGGTGTAATGCAAAATTTTATTGAATGTAATAAATGAGAATATACCTAAGATAATTGAATGAGATGAAATGATAGCTATAATAAATGGTCAAATCATATACAAATGAAGACACTTAAGTGCAAAATGGAAAACGCAAAATGTCTTAATGTTTTTGGTTGTCCAAATATCCTCAACTGAAATAACAATGGTTTTGACACAAGAAGAATGGACTAGGAGAAATAGATAACCTAATGAGAAAGATAACCCACAAAACCCTATAAAAGGAGCACTAAGATGCAATTCATGAGATGGTAAAATGCAATGAAAAATGAAATATGAAATGAGTATCTCCACAACTTCATGTAACATCTTAGAACTTCATAATAACTGGAATTTGATTTTCATGATTGAGCTCATTATGTTGCAAGAAAATGCAAGCATCAAGGTATAATTAAACCAGGATGACTTGAGCACTTCTTGCATGGAGTTTAATATTGCAAACTTGACAAGTATCTAGGTATAATTGAACCGAGATTACCTGAGTTTCATTTGCATAACAGATAAGGAATATTCCCCCCCTCCATCGGGGAACAAATATTTGGAGTCGAGGTATGCAATGGCGTATCACCATAAATAGTATCTGCAGAGAAACATGATTTGTATGTTGTCAATACTATGAAATGGATGAAGGCACTTATACACAGACACGCCAATTTACTTGTTCCTTTGATTTCATCAAAAAATACCCCACAAACAACAATCAAATAAAATACCATGCCCCATCCTGGCTATTCTAATCAATGACATATGGGAGTTTCAAACTCATGTCAAAGATATCCTGGAATAACATAGGAAACATGATAACAATGAAATCTAGATATGAATGCATAATCTACAACAAACCATTCTAGCATGCCTACCATGAATATACATTTCTTTTTCCAAAAGATAGATTTAAGATATGTTGATCAGATCAATTCATGATGTATAGTCAAGATGTATAGATAAGCGGTCACGTTTCGAAGAGTAGATCATAGATTCTGATTTGGCATGAAGAGACCATTGTGAAAGAATGTTTGATTGGGTTTTCTTTCCTAGTGAAAATACTCCATTCTATCCTCTAAGAGTCGCAACTATCATAGATCCACTTTCCAAACTAGGTTGAGGACATGCCCCCAGCTAGGTGATGGACTAACTTATTACGGATGAAGAAGGATGCAAAAAGACTAGGATGAAGACCATGATAAAAGATCAAGATATGATGGGGTTTTATTATGGGTAAATACAATGGATGGTGTATGAACTGGTCATTTTATTATGATATATACATGGTGGTGATGGTGACTGACTAGCCACTTTATTGCGGATACAGACAATGAACGGACACACTAGAAGAATCCTAATAGATAGAGGAGCAAACTTGTCACACATAGTGCCTGTTGCTAGGTTTTCACCACATGTTTTTATTGCAATTTTCTTTTGATTTTGTGATTTTTTGGTATTTTTTATTTTTTTTGTATTTACAGAATATATACATACTATATACATGCCCAGGTTACATTGGGATTTCAAGGATAAAACTTCTTGAGATGGATACTATTAAGAGGTTCATCCAAGGGATCCCCTTCAAGTGTAGATAACTGATAAGCCCCAGAACCATAGACTACTATAATCACAAAAGGACCCAACCAATTAGGTTTGAACTTACCCTTCTTTTCACAATGCTGTTGATTCTTTGGATTTTCTTGAAGGACTAGGTCACCCAACTAAAAGTCTCTGATCTTTACCTTGCTATTATACTAACAGGATAGGCACTACTAATAGACTCTCAAATGATCATAATCTCATTGATGGCATTCATCCAGTAGTTATAGTTCAGTCAGGCGTGAAACTCTATATTCTTCATCAAGAATCAAATCTTTAAGAGTGACACGAAGTGAAGGCAACTTGACCTTGAGGGGTAGGACTGCTTCTGATCCATAAACAAGGGAATATGGAGTGGCTCCAGTAGGAGTACAGATGGAGGTGTGGTAAGCCCATAAGGCTAGATTTAGTTGGAGATGCCAGTTGTGTGTGTGAAAATTGTACCTGATCTGTAGACACAACACTCAGTAAAACATTAGAGGTTAGCAAAAATCAAAATCGTGCAAAATTGAAATCTAATCTAACCAAGCGATTTACTGCCTTCTAGTAGGTGCGAGATTAATGTTCTCAGATTATTATCGAGATCAGTGACCTAGACGACACCTAAATGAAGGATTTGAATGCAATTGATCTAGATATGAGATTGAATGCAATTATTCTATTTTTTTGGATTTTTCTATGCAATAAGAATGATAAAAACTTGATATGAATCTATGCTATTGAAAACTGATATGCTATGCTAATCTAGAAATGATATGAAATATGAATCTAAATGAATGCAAAAAAAAAATAAGATTGATCTCACAAAGATGTCGATTCGCAAGAGCTTTGATTCTTCAATTCCAATTCTCCAGCATGATTGTGCAAAATATGAGATGATTTGTGAAGAGATAAAGCCTTAATTTATAGAAATCCAGGGCTTTGGAGGTGCATGGGAAAAAGCCATAAATCACTCAAATAACTCAACTTGATTTTTGAGTTATTTTTAAATAAAAGATAATTAACTCACAAAAACATGCAAAAGCTAAGTTTTAACTCAAAATAGAGTTTAGCTTTAATTGATAATTGATAGTTGTCTGCTTTTATGATTGTGCATGTTTTATTTATGAATTAATTTAATAATAAAGTGATTTATTTCCAACTTAACTGCTTTTAAAAATAAAATAATTGATTTATGGGTTAATCAATTATTTAATCAAACTTTTATTAAAAACTATATTATTAAATAATGACAACTTGCTTTAATTAATTAAATAAGAATTTAATCAATTATTCATATGATATTAGATTTATTGTCAAAATTAAATAATACAATTAATAATAGATATAATTAAATTTAATTACACAATTAAGTGGCAAATATTAAATCTAATTAATTAAATATGAAAATATTCAATTAATCAAACTTTAGGATAAATGTGATTTATTGCCAAATAATTATAAAATTAAAGATAATTAAGATAATTAGGAATATTACTAGGAATATTCCCCGATGCAAAATTTAAGATAATCAATTAGATTTGATGATGTTTAGATGTGCCTTAGATTAGGACTTTGATGTCGATTTCATATGATTTGATGATATAGGAGGTTAATGAACTTATAGCCCATTTTTAGGGTATTACATTTTGCCCCTCTTTGAATTACTGTGCGAAGCGTAGTGGTTCAAAGATAGTTTGTGTTTGATAAAGATATGAAACTGATGTTTGAAATTGATAATTGATATGAGATAGAAGCTGATTGATATTGAATTGATATGGAGATAATAGGTCTTGAATGACCAAAGATAATGTTCACTGTAGCAGAAAATGAACCTATGATTGCGAAAAAGAGTCAAAATGCCTGATTCTGAACCTTAGGATTGATAAGAAGTGAGTGACCCGTTCTAGACTCGATTGTCTTAGCAGAACTAGCAAGTATCACATCCAAATCCTTCAGTTGCCGAAGAACCAAGGAAAGAACACTATGATCCGATGGTTGCAAAAACTGATACAGTTTACAAGATTAGGAGAATACCAGATTGATATGGATCTTGATGAATCTGATATGCCCCAAGTGATGATAGATTTGCCCTGAGTGATGAGGACTTTTTGATGAATCAGCGACTAGACGTGATTGTTGTCTTGATCACTGATGAAAGATATTGATAAATTTGATTTACAGACTTTGAATGATGTGCAATACCATGCCCCCTTCGGGATGAAAATTAAAATCTGACAAGAAAAGTCAATGTTGAGAGTTCAGAAGCATGTTAATTGATTTGAGAAGTGGTTAAAACACGTCTGTGAATGCATTCTGCATCGTTGGAAGGTCCCAAAAGACCAAGTTTGACTAGGTTTGACCATGAGTTGACCATGGTTGACCAAGTTGAAATTTTGATAGTTTGATGTAAGATAATCAGTTAAGTTGAATACTGGATTTCTGTGATGATTGAAGGTTGATTATGCAAGCAATTAATAATATGAATGATCTCAGATTTCAATTTTGATCCCGAAAAAGGATTCTACTTGCTGTTTCGTTGGAGGAACCTTCGTGTGAGATTCAACTCTTGTTAGACTAGAAGATGTGATTTGAAGAATCGTTTAAGCATTGGAGTTCGTTTAATCATTATGAGATCATGCAACATGCAAAATGAAATGCAACCTAAGATCGAGGACCTAGTCACTGATCATATGTCGATTTGTTATCATCATTGAACTTTTAGGTAACCGGATAAATCAATACAATGCCCACTAGCCATGAAACCATAGACATATGAATATCGATTTGTATGCGCAAGAATCAATACAACACCCACTGGTCAAACAACCATGGATATATGAATATTGATTTTGTTTTCAAAATGTCGGATTAGATATAAGCACCAAGGCACAAGCGCTAGGATGACCTGAATATCATGTCCATTTTGATATAGCAATTTGTACAAGCATCAAAACATAAACATTGTGATGACCTAAGTACGCCTTGCGTTACAAACACATCAAACAGTCAAGAGATCATTCTAAATCCAATGTGAATTACCCGTAGTGACCCTTTATCGTTCACATCCTTAGGCAAGATTGCGTTCCATAGTAGGAGAAAGAACTTACTCAAAAAGATAATAGTTAGATCAAACGTCCTTGAACTTTTTTTGGGTATCAATGGTCGAGGTACGCATGGCCATCCAATTTGAGATAGAGGCTCTTACAGTTGGACACCATTTCAATCTAGAATTTCCAAAGCTGTTAGATTTTCACATACAAGCAGAAGACAAAGAAAAGATTATGCCCCCAGTCATCACTCTCTAAATCCTATAAAAGACATCATCGAAGAGCTCGAAGGCTCACAATATGCAAAAATCTCAATGCGAATCAGTAAGCATACAAGGAGATAAAAGCATGAAACGCACAGATTGTTTTCAGTTGAGTTTTGATGTTTGATTGTTGTTGATGCAAAATCCTTTCTGGAGACGAGACTGACTGACTGACTCAACTTGAAGCTTCAAAGGACTCTGAGTGGATATGACACGTCTAAGATACATTGGAGGCCATAGGATATGACATTGATTGCCCCCAAGTTTGAACATTGATAGGATACAGACGCTTGAGCTGATTGGTGTACAGACTGACTTATTAAAACCAGGATATGCAGAAACAAACCGGGAGATATGTACAAACTAAAGCAAGACTGAAAGCTGGGAAAGACCAAGATTGTGCTGATAGATGGAGCATTTGGAACAAGTGGCACCCGTTTGCTATGTTTTCACCATCTCGGTAGAGATTCTATTTTTGCTACCGAGGTGCCTGTTTCCAGGTTTTCACCAAGGCACTTTTTCTTTCTTTTTTCATTTTTTTGTATTTTTTATTTTTTCAATTTTTTTGTACTTTTCATTTTTTCAATTTTTTTTGTGAATCATCAAGGTGCCTATTGCTAGGTTTTCACCAAGATGTTCATTTTTTCAGGACTTTTTCTGATTTTTAAGATTTTTTTCAGGACATTTACCAAGCACTGAATGCCTTAAGCATAGAATTTCTTCAGATGGACAACATTGATTGGTTCTCAGAGCTGTTCTCCTTCAGTCGTTGAGAGTTGATAGGCACCAAAGCCAAAAGTAGCAGTGATAACAAAGGGACCCAACCAATTGGGTTCGAACTTCCCCTTGCATTCTCGATGTGATTGATTTTTAGGATTTTCTCTCAACACTAGATCGCCAACCTGAAATTCTCTATGTCTGACTTTCTTGTTGTAGCCTCTAGACATTCTTTTCTGATACACTCTGAGATGATCATACGCTGCTTGCCTGCGTTCATCTAGTAATTCAAGTTCTTGTAACCTAGACACTCTGTAGTCTTCATCAGTGACAAGTCCATGCATTTTGATTCTGAGTGATGGGATTTCAACCTCAATAGGTAGTACCGCTTCAGACCCATAAACTAAAGCGAAAGGTGTAGCCCCTGTAGGCATTCTGATACTAGTTCTGTATGCCCAGAGAGCTGGATTGATCATCAGATGCCAGTCTCTTCCTGTTTTATTCACTGTTCTGTGCAAGATTTTCAAGAGATTTTTGTTTGAAGCTTCAGCTTGTCCATTCCCTTGAGGATAGTAGATAGAAGACCAATGTTGAGTAATCTTGAACTTAGCATATAAGTCATCTAGGTCCTTATTTTTGAATTATCCCCCGTTATCTGTAATTATAGAGTGAGGGATCCCATATCTGCAAATGATGTAGTTCAGGATGAACATAGAGATCTATTTCCCCGTTGCTTGTGTTAGAGGAACTCCTTCTACCCATTTTGTAAAATAATCTGTAGCTATGATTATATGGGTATGTCCATTAGAAGAGTGCAGATGGATAGCACCTATGAGATCAAATGCACATTGTTGAAAAGGCCATTGTGTAGTAAAGGGAATCAGATCTCTCCCTGGAGCATGAATCAAGTTGCCATGTACTTGACACTGTTGATAGTTTTTAGCAAATTTAATAGCCTCTTTTTCCATTTCAAGCCAATAGTACCCAGCCCTAATAAGTTTTCAAGCTAACATTAAACCATTCAAGTGTGACCCACATATACCCTCATGGACTTCCTCTAATGCACGTTGAGACTCTTCTCATTCTAAACATCTAAGCAGTGTACCATCTAGACCTTGTTTGTATAGATCATTACCAATGATGACATATCAGGATGCGGATCAGATAAGGTTTCGTTTCTCAAAATGGTTAAAGGACTCAGGGATGATTTGGTTGTGGAGATAGGAGAATAGATTTTTGTAGCGAGATGAGTCATAACCTACAATAGTGCAGATCATGCGGGTTTCAGGGGAGTCATATGCAGGATAGGATAGGGCTTCCACCAGGAACTCGTAGCGTAGTTCATGTTCGAGCTACTGTAAAAGAGTAGATAATGTTGCCATTGCATCAGCAGCCTTATTCTCTGTTCTGGGTATTTGCTCAAATGTGATAGAGATGAAGTATTTCTTTAAATCATCTACCATTCTCTTGTAAGGAATGAGCTTTTCATCTTTAGTTTGGTACACATCATTGACTTGGTGGATAACCAGTTGTGAGTCTCCATGAATGTGCATCTCTGTAACTCTCCACTGTATTGCCATTTTCATACCATTGAGAAGTGCCTCATATTCAGCAATATTGTTTGTGCAAGGAAACTTTAATCTAAATGCTTTGGGTATCGAGTATCCTTGAGGAGTGATGAACAATATGCCTGCTCCAGATCCATTCTGTGTGTAGGAGCCATCAAAGAATAATCGCCATGCTCTAGAAGAGAGGTGCATGATAGAGGAATCAGAAAATTCCATTTGCATGGGTGTATCATCAAACAGTGGTGCTTCAGCTAATTGATCAGCAATGACCTATCCTTTGATAGCTTTTCTTTCAACATATTCAATGTCAAATTCGCTCAAGAGCATGACCCATTTAGCTAGTCTACTTGTAAGGGCAGCTTTGCTTAGGAGATATTTCAGTGGATCAATTTTAGCTACCAAATGAATAGTATGAGCTAACATGTAGTGTCTCAATTTCTGTGATGCAAAGATCACAGTGAGACATACCTTCTCTATCATTGAGTAGTTCTTCTCATAGGCCACTAAAGTTCAGCTGATATAGTAGATGGCTCTTTCTTTCTTGTTCTCATCATGCTGTGCTAGCAATGCCCCCAGTGATGTATCTGTTGCGGAGACATATAATATTAATGGCTTCCCATGAATAGGAGGCATCAATATAGGTGGATTTGATAGATACTTCTTGATATGTTTAAAGTTGTTCTCACATTCTTCATTCCATGCAAAGGTCACACCTTTATGTAATGTTTTTGTAAAAGGCTGTGATATGAATCTTCTGATAGATTGAACTCTGCCTTGCAATGTCCTCATTTGACTGATATTTGTGGGAGGTTGCCTCTCTATTATAGCCTTGACCTTAGCTGGATCAACTTCAATGCCTTTCTTGGAGATGATGTATCCTAGGAGCTTTCCAGAAGTGACTCCAAAAGCACACTTTTTAGGATTTAGTCGAAGACTAAATTTTTCCATTCTGTCGAGGATCATGCTCAAGTCTGTTAGATGTTTAGTTCTAATCATGGATTTTGCCAAGGTATCATCTACGTAATCCTCCATTGTTCTATGCATCATATCATGAAAAATAGATGTCATTGCTCTTTGATATGTAGCTCCAGCATTTTTGAGTCTGAATGGCATAACATTCCAACAGAAAGTTCCCCACGCACATGTGAAAGCTGTTTTCTCTTGATCTTCTGGAGCAATTTTGATTTGGTTGTACCCAGAAAAGCCATCCATTAAGGAATACATTTCATAGCCCGCAGTCATGTCCACTATCATATCAATGTTAGGCAATGGAAAATCATCTTTAGGGCATGCTCTGTTCACATCCCTAAAGTCCGTGCACACTCTGATGGAACCATCTAGTTTGGAAATAGGTACAATTTTGGAAATCCACTCAGCGTAGTCTATGACACAGATGAATCCAGCTTTTAGGAGTTTTTCTAGTTTTGCTTTGACTAAGAGTGCAACATGAGGATGCATCTTTCTCAATTTTTGTTTGATTGGTTTTACTCCGGGAGCAATGGATAGATGGTGCATAATGAGATTGGGATCCAATCCTGGCATATCTGAATATTTCCATGCAAAGTTGATCTTTTTCTTTGATAAGAAGGTAGTGAAGTTCTGTTTCTCTTCGTCTGATAAAGATTGTGCTACATGTACCAATTGTGGTTCCTCTATTGTACCCAAATTGATGGATTGAGTTGGCTCAATTAGAACTGGAGATCTATCCTATAAATGACTTGGAAGGACATCAAATATCTCATCCTTAGGTGCCTCAGAGAGGTTTTCACCTTCAGATATGTCTTTTCTTTTTACTTTTGTCGGTTCTGAGACTTCCATAAAGTGGTTTTCACCCTCAGAACTCTTTTTCTTTTTCTTTTTACTCTTGTTTTTCTGACTAAGATATTTGATGTCCGACTCGGTCATGCTGATGCTCGGTTCACTGATGGAAGTACTCATAGGCTCAACTGCATTGAGGTAGCAGGCAAGGGCATAGTCATTTGGGAAGGTATACATACCATGGTTTGGGTTTGTGGAAGTTTGGTCGATAAGATCAGGGTGTTGGATAGTCAAAGCGGGAAAGGCTTGGGATATGGTGTTCATGGATGTGGATATGTCATCATTGATCCTAACCTGACGCTCAAGTTCAAAGGTGATATTACAGCTCAAAATATTCAATTCGTGAATAGGCTCAATGTCATCATGGGAGTCCTCTTTAGCCATAGGTGGATCAGACACGTTAAGTTCATTATTTCGCTCTAGACTTACGTTGGGTTGCGAGACATATTGGTGAATAACATCAATATATTTCTCTGTTATAAGCTCATCTTCTTCTGGAATGGCACCCCATTCATAATCATTTGACTCATCTTCTGATTCAGAATCTCTAGGAAATCTTAGAAAATGTGTGAAATCAGGATGAATACCCCAAGAAGGATTACCCTCAGTCTCTGACTTGAATTCATATTCATGGGAATCAGTGTCAGAATAACTACCCCCTGCTTCTTGATCAGTTTGATTTCCTTTGAGATTGGCTGGTTCTTGTGGTGCAACCATCTCTTGCGCTACAGTAGGTTCTTATGTTTCTACTACATTAATTCTTCTGATAGGATCATTTGTATCATCAAGAAGATCTTTGATCTCTTTAGGCAATTTTTCATAGGGGATAAGTTCAGAGCTATCTAAATCATCATCAGAGGGTTCTATATCTTCTTTCTTAAGAAGGGGTTCTTCGGGTGAAATTTGTTCTATGACATGAGAACAACCACCTTTGAGATGATAGGGTTTCTTCTTAAACCCTATGCCACTAGTATCTTTTTTGGCTCGACCAATATGTGAAATGGGGGTCACAAGACCCTTTCCCCTAATTCCTAGAGGTCCTTGACTAGAATATCCCATCTTGGCTATCAATTTGTTTCCTGGACCATATGAACTAGCAGGGATTGTAGGTGCTATAGATTCACTAGGTTGAACAATTTTAGATTCAGAATCCTCTTTATATAGCCATGCCAACACAGCTTCATCCTCTTCAGTTTCTTGTTTGGATACTTTCTCCACCACAAAATGTCTTTTGTATGCTTACATAGGTTCCTTAGGTTCTGATTTAGACTGCTTCAAGGATTGGCCATACGACTTAGGTGAGATTGGGAGAAATGTCAGAGACAAGAATGGCTCTATAGTGTATTCTCCCATCCCATTTTCTTTGATATTGATATCTTTAGCAATGTCGTCCATATTAGATGTGGAAGTGACATTTTTTTGCTTGATGAAAGATTCTCTGTTGTTGGGAACAAGCTTATCGGCACTTTCCTTCAATGTATTGCAAGTTGTATTCAGATCTGCTGGGATAGTAACTTCCACTCCTTCATAAGGAAATTTCAAGCATTGATGATACATAGAAGGAATGGCTTGCATTTCATGGATCTAGGGTCTCCCTAGAAGGATATTATAAGCCAATGGTAGATCGAGCACCTGACATGTGGTATCTTTGATGACTGGACCCACTCGGATGGGTAAGACAATGGTGCCCTTAGAAGATCTTTCCTGTTCATCATAGGCCTTTATAGTGATCTTCTTTTGAGGATCAATAGCCACCTCTGAGAATCCCAACTATGTGATTAAGTTGTAAGAACAAATGTTGAGGCCTGTACCCCCATCTATCAACACATGTTTGACGCGACGGTTCTGGATCAAGACTTCTATGTGTAAGGGCTGATTGTGTGGGTGACTCAAAGAGTTGTCATCTTCCTCTGAAAAGGAGATATATTGCGGAGATGTTAGATGACCAACCATAGTCTGGAACTTGTCTAGATCTAGATCATCAGGAACATTAGAGCCGAGCAAAGCTTTGTCTAGGATATCTCTGTGAGCTGGAGATATTCGAAGTAACTCAAGCATGGAGATTTTGGCATTGGTGTGCTGGAGTTGTTGGACGATGTTGTAAGATGTAGGTCTGGTATCCTTTGGATTGGAAGATTTTGAGGCAACCTTCTGTTTAGAAGCAGATGTGAGATTGAAAGGTATCTTAGGGACATTAGATGAACTTGGTGTTTGTCCTTTCAGATGAGTCTGAGCTTGTGATCTGGTAACTGCATTAGCTGAGAAATGATTTCTATCTCTTCATACAATTTTGATGACATTGCAGCTTTCAGAGAGACATGGTTCAACCATATTGATGACAGCATCGTTTCCAGGGTAGGCATAGTTGACTTTTGCCCCCATGTTAGGCTGGGAAGTGGAAACTCCTTTTCCATGTTGTGGAAATGGTTTTGTAAATGCTGTGTGATCATTATTGCTGGTAGGATTATTGATCATGATATCCCCTTGATCTATCAAGTCTTGAATGGTATGCCTCAAGTGAAAGAATCCATTAGTTTTGTGACCTTTAGTCTGATGGAAAGCACAGAATTCATTATCTTTCCACCAATATGGTTTTGGATCTGGATCAGGTTTTTGGATTGGTGGTAAAGAGATTATGTTATCAGCTATCAGGGTCCTCAGAGCAGATTCCAAAGATTCTCCCAGGGGAGTAAACTTTCATTTATTATCCCATCGTTTGAATGACTTCTTTGGAGATGGTTCAGCAGATTTTTGCTCTGAAGCTTCAATGGCTTTGGTGGCAAGGGTGAGATTGTAGGCCGGTGCCTTTGATGGGGTGTGGATAGTGTCAACAACACCGTTAGAGATAATACCTTTATTTCTATTCCAGCTCTTGTTTTTATCTTTTGAGCTAGATCCAGATTCAGACTTGTCCTTTTGAAGTGTGATTTCTCCTTTCTTGACAAGTACTTTCTCAATCTTGATTGCATTATCCACCATTTTATCAAAAGATACATGATCTTGCATTTGTAATGGATAGTTGAGCTCTGGAACAAGGTTATTGATAAAGATTTCAAGTTTCTCCATTTCGGGAATTGGTCTAGCATATAGAGAAAACTTCTTTCGCCACCTCTTGAGGAAAGTTAGGAATGATTCCCCTGGATATTGCTTGAGGTTACAGATATCGATCATGGTAATCAGATGTTGAATATTGTAGGAATATTGTTGATAAAACAATTTAATCAATTCCTCAAAAGTTTTGATCGTAGAAGGTAATCTTGAAAACCACTGAATGGATGCTCCTCCCAAGGATCTAGGAAAAAGATGCATTAGATAAGTCGGTTCATGCATGAATTCCATGGATTGCGTACAGAACTCTCTGACATGATCTTGAGGATCAGAGTGTCCGTCATATTTGTCATACTTTGGTATCTCCACTCTTTTTGGGAATGGTGGCATATACAAGTTTTTATCGAATGGGAAAGGACATAGGGCCTCCATGGAGAACTCCTTGGGTTCCTTCTCCTTCTTAAGATTGTTAAATTCAACTTGTATAGCATGCATCTATTTTGTCATAGCTGTGAGTGGAGTTTCTTCCTCATGTGTGATTATATCATCAACGTTAAAGTTGGGAGGAAGCTTAGCCCCTTCCTGGGCTAATTGTAAAAAGTATGCCTCTCTATCCACTTTCAAGAAATGGCTCATCATTCTCTTGAATTCATCATCATTCCGACATCGATGGATTTCAGAGGGGGTAGGTTCTTGGTCAGCATTATGTTGAGAATGGTGTCCCTGGGATCCTCCTCCTAGAGAATCATGGTTTGTCCCTGCTTGAGACATGGTAGGAGTCTTTGGGCTCCCTGGAACAGATTGAGGAGGAGTTTGCTGATTACCTCTGTGAGTTGATAAAGGAGGTATGTAACCAGTTTTCAATCAAAAGTTACCGAGACCGTCGTCTTCGTAGATAGGTGACTTGATGAGTTGTTCCAAAGTTGGACCTGGGGTATTGGTCAAAAGTAAGTTCTGAGACATTTCTTCTGATTTCTTGTGTGAAGAAGCTCTGGTCTCCACCATTAACTTTGAATGAAACAAAAAAAAAAGGATGAAGACAATTGAAGAACAATTTGATTCAAAAAAATCGGATGACGCAACCTTGTCAAGATTATGATAGTTTTGAAGATCTAATGAGATGTGGGTGAAGGAAACTGTGCCCTGGATGTATGGGATAGATCGCCCAAAAGATAGCGGACACGAGTTCTCAACACTTAGTCTATTTTTGAAGATTGATTGAAGATTGATAGTTATGACAAGGTTTTGACACGAGATAAAAAGGACTCAAATTGATCAAATAGAAGACTAGATCAGATTCAAAAGATCAAACTCAGAAAATGGTAGAATGCTCAATAGCTACTGCTCTGTTCCTGACACAATGATATTTTTGACAGATTCTGGAACTAGGCTGAAAACATTGGATATCTTGCAATTTGACAATTTCTGACAACTTTCTCAAATATTTCCAAATGACACTCTACAGACTCGTACGACAATGGGTAGTCTATGAAATGATAGTTGCTAAACTCGTACGACAGTTGGGTAGTACTGAAATGACACTTGAATAAACTCGTACGAATTTTGACTTCCTGAAATGACTTTTGACTCTAGAAAGATTTTACGTCAATTTTTGCAAAATTTAAGGTCTTCAGTTTTGGATTGTTTGCAAATTGTACTATCCAGATTTCGAAGGTTATACCAGATATGATCATTTTTAATAGCCAAGTGGATAAATAAGAACGCAGAACAGCAAGCAAGTGATTCCAAGCACGTCTAAAAACAATGAACAAGGGCAAAAGCAACCTTGCACATGAACAATCAAGTGACCAAATTGTGCTAATCCCTGAGAGTACTAATTGTGTATGTTCTAAAAAGTTTTGCAATAACACACATATACCTGAGAATGAAAAATTGGCCTCTCTAGGGTTTTTAGTAATGGTTTGACTCTGCAACTTTTATGATTCAAAGGGGTGAACTCCAATCTCGGTGCACCAGGGTTTTGACACAGTCCGAGAACTTAATCTTCAAGAGCTGCTAGGGAGATCTGACAACCCAACAATGAACCATACCCATGGAGATTTCTTCCACAAGGACATTTATATAGCGGCTGTCACTACCATGGCAAAAATGGCTATTACCGCTTGAGGTTCCGTCAACGCAGTTTGCCCTGTGAAGGGATTGTCCACTATGGTTAACCCTCTCTAAAGATGACTCATAGATTTATACCACAAGGGGACTTGGCTCTAGATTCAAGGTTTTGACACCTCTTCACTTTTAACCCAAACAAAACAAGTAGATTAATCTGACACGCTAAGACAAAGTTTTGTTCCACCAAGGTCTGTGATATCAACTCCACGTGATCTATCAACCTCTCCGAAGAGAGAATCTATCAATCAATAAGAGAAGACACACTAACCAATTTTGATTCACCAAAGCTCGTGATATCAACCCTACGTGATCTATCAACCTCTCCGGAGAGAGAATGTGTTGATCAATAAGAGAGGATGCACTAACCAAGTTGAATGTGGAACGCACTAAGTATCCTCCCTACCTACAAGGATTCTATCATCAAGAAGGATTTCGTTGGGAATCCAATGTTTCAAGAATCACGAATAGTGTTCATAGGGCCTAATTACTATGTGAGCACAGATATATTCCCGAAAGTAAATCTACCAAAAGTACCCAAAAAGTAGAAAGAGGAACACTTAATGCTTAAAGCGAATATGAGATGAGTCCACAAGGTGGAACACTTAACACCTCACACAAGCTGAAAATGAGTCCCCAACTTAGAAAACAAGTGAGTTCCTAAAAGCACAAAAGGGTTGCCAAGTGGAACACTTAACGCTTCTGTCCTGTTGACCCCTCCCCTTTATGGCGCTGAGATTGCAACCACGGGGCGGAAATGAGGGGCCGGTGGATTAGCGAGTCCAATAACCCAAGATAGCAATCAAGATCAATCATAAGTATTCTAAGACTACTTAATGAATCCTTAAGAGTTCACAACCTAGTATCAATTATGCAAGTGTGTAGAAATAGATCAAAAGCATGAAAAGATGCACACAAGCTTGACACATAAGAGATTTATTTTAAGTCCCAAATCAAAATATTATTAGATGAAGGAGAATACCTGGGATCCTCGCAACGCGCTTAGTAGATTTTACTTGATTTTTAGCAATTTTTGTTGAGCTTTTCCATGCAAGCAAGTGACGAACTCTCCAACAAGCAAACAAGCAAACAAGATATGCAAAATATATTCAACTTATGAAAACCATAGAGTTAGCTCTAAAAATCAATTATTATCAGTAATAATAACCAGAAATTAACCCAAATGACAACTCATATCATTCATTGGACCATGTAAAAAAATAAGTGCATACCCATCACAAAATTTTATTTTTTTTGCTGCATTTGACCTAGTCAACAAGATCTAATTTTTTTGATATGATTTTGGCCACAAAAATAAAAATTCAGAATAGAGACCCCTGCTAAAAAATAGAGAGCTTTCCAAAAATACAAAAATTTTAGAAAAATCTCTTCATTTGTGCCCTAGAGACCCATTTTATCAAAACAGACTAGTTTTTATAAATTGACTATTTGAGCTATGATATCATGTCCAAATTTAAAACACAAAGAATGGACCCCTTGTAAAATTTAAATATATTTCTGAAAATATAAAAATTTCAAAAAAATATGCTGATTTGCATCAGATATTAATTTTTTCTGTAATTTGAAGAAAAAATTATTAAAAATTCAAAACATCTCCTAAAATTCTAAATTTTTTACTATAGCTTCCATGACATGTCATCAACCTACAAAAAAAATTTCAGATCAAAATTAGAAGCCGTTTGGGAGATAAAATTAAATCTTTGAAACTTTGGGGTTTTAGCTCCCAAAAAAATCAAAACCAGCATGCAAAGGTGGGTTGCCCCACGGTGGGCGCTAGAAATATGTGTGTGAAAATTGTACCTGATCTGTAGACACAACACTCAGTAAAACATTAGAGGTTAGCAAAAATCAAAATCGTGCAAAATTGAAATCTAATCTAACCAAGCGATTTACTGCCTTCTAGTAGGTGCGAGATTAATGTTCTCAGATTATTATCGAGATCAGTGACCTAGACGACACCTAAATGAAGGATTTGAATGCAATTGATCTAGATATGAGATTGAATGCAATTATTCTATTTTTTTGGATTTTTCTATGCAATAAGAATGATAAAAACTTGATATGAATCTATGCTATTGAAAACTGATATGCTATGCTAATCTAGAAATGATATGAAATATGAATCTAAATGAATGCAAAAAAAAAAAAGATTGATCTCACAAAGATGTCGATTCGCAAGAGCTTTGATTCTTCAATTCCAATTCTCCAGCATGATTGTGCAAAATATGAGATGATTTGTGAAGAGCTAAAGCCTTAATTTATAGAAATCCAGGGCTTTGGAGGTGCATGGGAAAAAGCCATAAATCACTCAAATAACTCAACTTGATTTTTGAGTTATTTTTAAATAAAAGATAATTAACTCACAAAAACATGCAAAAGCTAAGTTTTAACTCAAAATAGAGTTTAGCTTTAATTGATAATTGATAGTTGTCTGCTTTTATGATTGTGCATATTTTATTTATGAATTAATTTAATAATAAAGTGATTTATTTCCAACTTAACTGCTTTTAAAAATAAAATAATTGATTTATGGGTTAATCAATTATTTAATCAAACTTTTATTAAAAACTATATTATTAAATAATGACAACTTGCTTTAATTAATTAAATAAGAATTTAATCAATTATTCATATGATATTAGATTTATTGTCAAAATTAAATAATACAATTAATAGTAGATATAATTGAATTTAATTACACAATTAAGTGGCAAATATTAAATCTAATTAATTAAATATGAAAATATTCAATTAATCAAACTTTAGGATAAATGTGATTTATTGCCAAATAATTATAAAATTAAAGATAATTAAGATAATTAGGAATATTACTAGGAATATTCCCCGATGCAAAATTTAAGATAATCAATTAGATTTGATGATGTTTAGATGTGCCTTAGATTAGGACTTTGATGTCGATTTCATATGATTTGATGATATAGGAGGTTAATGAACTTATAGCCCATTTTTAGGGTATTACACCAGTCACGGCCAGCGTCATTGATAGTCTTTTGTAGGAATTTCAAAATTGTTTTGTTTGACGCCTCAGCTTGGCCATTTCTTTGGGGATAGTATATGGTGGAATAATTATGGGTGATATGAAATTTTGCACACAGGTCATCCATGTCCTAATTTTGGAACTATTTCCCATGATCAGTGATAAGATACATAGGTATACCATATCTGCAAATGATATAGTTTAAGATAAACATGGATTTTTTTTTCCCTGTGGCAGTAATCAATGGAACAACCTCAATCCATTTAGTAAAATACTCTGTGGTAGTGAGAATCCATTTGTGGCCATTGGAAGATGGAGGGTTGATAGCACCCACAAGGTTGAGTCCCCACTGACTAAATGGAAAAGTAGTAGTAAAAGGATGTAACTCTTGTGCTAGAGCATGAATAAGGTTTCCATGTATCTGACATTTCTTGCATGCCCTAGCAAAATGAAAGGAATCTACTTCCATGGTAGGCCAATAATAACCCATACGCATGAGTTTCTTAGCCAAAGAGGGACCACTCAAATGTGTCCCACAAATACCCTCATGTGCATCATGTAAGGAAAGTTGAGCTTCATCATGCTCGAGACATCACAAGAGAGTATCATCAAGACCTCACCGATAAAGGGTGTTAAATAATAGGACATAGCGAGAGGCTTGGTGGAGAAAAGTTCATTTTTGATTTCGGGATAAGTCAGGGGGTAGGATGTCATTTTTCATATATGAATAAATTTTTCCATAGATTGGGGTGTCATGTCCAATTAGATGACATATAATACTCATATCAGGGTCATCATATGCGGGACAAGGCAGGGATTCCACCAAGAACTCAAAATGGGCCTTGGTATCTTCTGTATCAAACAAAGAAGCAATTGTAATAACTTATCATCTTTAGTTTGATAATTATCATTAATCTGGTTTATGATCAACTGAGAATCCCCATAGATATTCAAGTCAGATACTTTCCATTGTAAAGCCATCTTTAGCCAAATCAGCAAAGCTTCATATTTTGCTACGTTATTGGTGGAGCGAAAGAGCAATTTGTAAGATTTTAGAATTGTGTATCCTTGCGGTGTAACAAAGAGAATACTAGCTCCTGAACCTTGTTGAGTACATGATCCATCAAAGTATAATTTCCATGTTTGTGTAGACAAAGCCAAGATGTGTGCATCAGGAAACTCTGTATGTATAGGTTGGTCATCTGTTAATGGAGCATCAGCTAGCTAATCTACTATCACTTGACCTTTGATAGCTTTCTTGTCTACATATTCAATATCAAATTCACTAAGTAGCATGACCCACTTAGCCAATCTGCCTATCAATGATGTTTTTCTTAATAGATACTTTAAAGGATCAATCTTTGCAATGAGCTGGATTGAATGTGACAACATGTAATGTCGCCACTTCTATGAAGTGAAAATAATAGCCAGACATGCTCTTTTGATACGAGAATAGTTTAATTCATATCCCACTAGAGTGCGACTGATATAGTAGATGGCTTTTTCTTTTCCTTCATGATCTTGTTGAGCTAGAAGAGCACCTAACGAGACTGTCGTAGCTGAAATGTAGAGCAAGAGGGGCTTGCCCAGAATTGGTGACATTAGAGTTGGAGGATTTGCCAGATAGTGCTTGATTTTGTTGAAAGCTTCCTCACACTTATCATCCCATTGGAAATAGACATTTTTATGTAGCAAATGTTGAAAGGGATGACTACGATCTGCTAGTTGAGAAACAAATCTTCGGATGGATTGGAGATGCCCCTGTAGAGATCTTAACTAACTGATGTTAGTGGGGGAAGCCATCTCCAAGATTTCTTTGACCTTTTCTGGATCTACTTCGATTCCTTTAGCTGAGACAATGTACCCTAGCAGTTTACCAGAGGTGACCCTTAATGCACATTTCTTTGGATTGAGTCAAATATAATACTTTTCCATCTGGGTCAATATTCTTTCCAACACTCTCAAATGACCAACTCTATCTTTAGATTTTGCTAGAATATCATCAACATAATCTTCCATGATGGTATGCATCATATCATGAAAGATTGTGTTCATGGCCCTTTGATATGTTGCTCTAGCATTTTTGAGGCCAAATGGCATCACATTCCAGCAGTATGTACCCCACGAACAAGTAAAAGAAGTTTTTCCTAGTCTTCCACTACAATCTTAATCTGGTTATAGCCCAAAAAACCATCCATTAAGGATAACATTTCATGCCCAACTGTCAAATCAACAATAATGTCAATATTTGGTAGAGGAAAGTCATCTTTTGGACAAGCTTTATTAAGATCTCAAAAATCAATACAAATCCGGATAGACTTGTTTGGTTTTGAGACAAGGACAATATTGGAAATCCACTCGGCATAATCAATACCATGAATGAACCCAACATCTAAGAGTTTCTTCAATTCTACTTTAACCATTAGTGCAATGTGTGGGTGCATCTTGTGAAGCTTCTGCTTAACTGGTTTTACACCTAGTCTAATAGAGAAATGATGCATAATAAGATTTGGGTCCAGCATAGGACCAAGCAAAGTTGATCTGTTTCTCTTTGAAAATTTTTGCAAAAGCTTCTTTCTCTGATTCTGTCAAGGATGTTGCTACTTTGAGGATGCGTGGAGACTCTTCCATGCCAATTTTAAGAGGTACTATTGGTTCTATAAGAATGGAAAATTGCTCTCGATATAGATAATTGGGAAGAGTGTCAATCCTTCCATCGGTAGGCACCTTAGAGATGTTTTCACCATCAGATGCATCATTTCTTTTTACTATTTTTGGATCTAATACTACTACTGAGTGGTTTTTACCATTAGATCTGTTGATTATTTTTATATTTTTATGACTAAAAGGATTGGCACTCTCTCCTAAATAAGCCATGTCATTGAGTTCTATCGAAAATCCTAACTTGTGATCCCCTGGTGGTAAATGATCCCCGATTCCAAGATAGTCAATAATTACATCATCATTATGGAAGACATCAAGTTCAGAATAATCAGGAGAATCCCAATCGATAAGGTCGGGACAGACAAGGGGCATTGGATCATTCAGGTCAGTTTAAAAGGCAGAAATGGTATTGATGGAAAAGTTGTCAAGGTTTATGATTATATCAGCGAGGTCTATTTCCATACTCTCATCTGAATCATCTATCACAAGATAATGCTCACTTCCCTCATGATCGACAAGAGTAGTATTATGTGGGATCAATCCTAGTGAGTCAGTCCTTGAACTCTCTCCCTCATGGTAATCATTACTATATTGATGGACAACATCAACTCCTATCTCCTCAGTACAATCAGATAATGAATCCCATTCATAATCATTAGAGTCAGAATCATCATTATCTTGAAGTCTATCAATGATTCTTTATGCTATCCTTTGTTTCTCTGGATCTACATACATACCATTCTTTCTGAATTGTAAGGTAGGAGTGTTAGATATCTCATGAAAAGGTGTGATCTTTGCTTTTCCCTTTGGTTCCTTTGGTCCTTCTCCTTTATATCCTAATCCTGTGGTATCTCTTTGATAATTGGGATTTCGCAAAATTGGCTTTATAACACCTTCCCTTTGTAACCCTATAGGTCCAGCACCTTGATATCCCATCTTTTGTAGCAACATATACCCTTTACCATAGACGTCAGGTGATATATACTCATGTTTTATATCCTCTTCATTTTTCTATGACTTAAGCAAATGATTAGCATTGCACTTAGCTACCTCTTTGGATATTGTGCCCCCACTTATAAATTTGTCATAAACAAGTGCTGAAGGGGATTCTAATTGTTTTTTAGTGATCAAAGATCTACCATATGATCTAGGACATAAAGGTAACTCTATGATACAAAGAGCTTGACCTAAAGTGTACCCTCCCATACTTCTTTCTTTAATGCCTATCTTTATCCCATTTGAGTTAGAAGTTGATGCTACATTGCTAGGATCAATAGGTATAGTTGAAGAAGATCTAGTACGATTATAAGGAACCAAAGAATCAGAGGTCTTCACATTGCTACAATATTGAAAAGGATTAGAGTCTCCTTTAATGGTGATCTCGTGACCATTATGAGGGAATTTCAAACATTGGTGATAAGTTGATGGTACAGCTTGCATGGAATAAATCCATGGTCTTCCCAAAAGGATGTTATAAGCAAGATCCATGTCGAGAACTTGACAAGATACATCTTTGACAATAGGACCAACTCTTATTGGAAGAACAATAGACCCCTTGGATGATCTCTCTTCTTCATCATAAGCCTTTATTGTGATTTTCTTTTTGGGATCAACAACATTCTCAGAAAATCCCAATGCAAGGACTAGCTTTAACGTGCAAATATTCAAACCATCTCCCCCATCTATTAGTACTCTTTTAATCTTGTGACTATGTACAAGGACTTCGATATGTAGGGGAGCATTATGAGGTTGGGTAATAGCTAAATGATCATTTTTAGTGAAGGATAGATAATGTGGGGTTGTTAAATGGCCCACCATAGCTTGAAATTAATCATGATCTAGAGTTGTGGGGACCTGGGTCTCTAAGAGAGATTTTTCAAGGATATCTTTGTGAGATGGTGATAGATGCAAAAGCTCTAAGATGGATATCTGGGAAGGTGTTTTCTTGAGTTGTTCCAAAAGATTGTACTAGTTGGAAGTATTTGGTATAGACTTTGGGACATAAACAGACTTGTTTTGAGAGGTACTTGGTTTATACTGGACTCCTTGGAGAGTGACTTTAGCTTGAGCATGAGTAGTACCATGGGCTGGTTGAATCTCTGATTTTTCCTTTATGGTATGACATTGGCATAGTACGTAGAGGGATGACAGTCAAAAATATTACCAACATATCTATAGGGTGTTATTATAATTGGCTTGATTATCACCCTTATTGTTGGAAGAGCCTCCTTTTTCATGCTCAGGAAGTGGATCTTTGAAGGCCGTATGTGATTCATTTGAGACATGTCCATCAACACCAATTTCACCACTTTCAATTAAGTCTTAGATCACATTTTTGAGCCTTTGACATTCCTTGGTTTTATGTACTTTTCCTCTATGGAATTTGCAATAATCATTTCCATTCCACCAAGAAGGCTTCACTCTAGGTTCATAATCTTTTGTTTCAGGAAGCGTGATGAGTTTCTTTGTGATTAACTTTCGTAATGCTGATTTGAGAGATTCCCCTAAAGGAGTAAAGTTTCTTTGAGGTGACATAAAAGGAAATCTTGGTTTAGATGAATCCTTGTTGGTAGTTTGATTTGATGATTGATTACTATAGGTAGCTTGAGTAGCGTTGGTCATACTTGTGAGATTTAGAAGAGGTTTTGTTGGTTGGACATTACGATTATCAACAATTCCATCATTGACAATGTTTTTGTTTTTGTTCTAGAATTTTGATTTGTCATTGTTGGAATTATAATTGTTGGAATTCAAATTTGGGGATCCAGCATTGTCTTTGGAATAAAGTTTTATCTCACCTTTTCGGACCATGGCTTCCTCAATTTTGACACCATTTTCTATGAGCTTATTGAAGTTTGGTGGACATTGCAATTGTAACCTATAACTCATTTCTGGTGTAAGGTTATGCACAAAAATATCCATCTTTTCTTGTTTTGGAATCATTTGTGGATATTTGGCAAACAATTGGTGCCATCTTTGCAAAAAAGTAAGGAAGGGTTCTCCATTCTTTTGATGTGTATTGCAAAGATCAAGCATAGTGACTTCATGTTTGATGTTATATGAATAATGAGTCACAAATTTGTCAAGAAGCTCATTGAAAGATTTGATGCCAGGGGGAAGTTTGGAGAACCATTCCATGGCTTGTCCTCCTAAACTTCATGGAAATAGTCACATAAGATAAGTATCATTGTGAGCAACTTCAATACAAGTAGCACAAAACTCACGAATGTGGTCTTGTGGATCCAAATTCCCTTTGTATTTATCAAATTTTGGTACCTCAAAATGAGGAGGGAATGGAATCATTGCTAAGTTCTTATCAAAATGATAAGGACATATATCATCCAAAGAATACTTCTTAGTTGATGATCCAGTTTGGATGTCACAGATTTGTTGTTGAAGCATTTGGATTTGGTGTAGGATGAGATCCATAGATAACATGTTTCCTTGAGTATTTTGGGAAACATTATGTTGTTGAGTATGTTGAGAATCATTGGATTGCTGATTTTTTTTAAAAACATTGGCTTCTTGATGACTATGAGAAGCATTGGATTGCTGATTGGTTTCCTTTTCTCCATGAGTATCTTGAGAACCTTTAGGGATTTCTTGATTTTTTGTGTGAGATGGTTCTCTAAGATGGGAAATATCAAAATCACTTGGTAACTTAGCTCCTTGTTGAGCAAGCATGAGAAAATACATTTCTTTATCCAAGCCTAAGAGTCTTTCCATAACTTGAAAGAATTGAGGATCTTGTGAAGCTTCCCTAAGTTCATCATTGGTGGGTTCGTCATTTGATGTAACAAGTGAAGTTTTCTTAGGAAGCTCATTGGACCAAGGATTTTCTTCATAGCTGTTATTTCCTTCCATCTTGTCTAGGGATTTTGGAGTAATGATTTGTTTGAGTTTTTGAGATCGAGTTTGAACCATAAAATTTTGAGAAAATTTATTTGTGAGATGAAAGATTTTTGATGAGAAGATATGGCAAGAGGTTGATAGAAAGGATATGATAAGTATTGAAAATTGGTAACAAGAGACAATAATCTAAGTAAGTTTGATGGTTAAGGATGATATATCCTGATATGGTAAACTCACAAAGATCAAAATCTGATAGATATGGTAATGTTTCAACACTAAATTGAGAAGTTTGAAGATTGGAAGAAAGTGGTTTGATGACTCTTGATAAAGAAATGATGAAAAGTGATGAAAATGGTCAAACTAAAGATCAAAGATTTGTGAAACTCAACTATTTTTCCAGACTCTTACTAAGGACAAAAAAGGGTATCTAAAAAAGTGATTTTAAAATTGCAAAAGCCTGTGGGAATGCTCTTTGTTGTAAATGCATAGCAACAAATGCGCGGGACAATTTGATATATGCGCAGCAATGTGAAATAAATGCGCAAAAATTCCTGATAGATGTGAACTAGAAAAATCAAAAGCGCAGACAGTCTGAACAGATGCACAACAAATTTGATCAAATGTGAAACAAGATGTGATATATGCACAAATTCTAAAAGTTTGATGAATTTCAACTTGATGATTTGGAATTTTTTGAATTTTTCTGATGTTTTCTAGTATTTGGCAAAGTAAAAATGCATAAACACACACACGCAAGATAGATATGATTTTGATCTAATCTATTCTAATATGAATGCACAAACACACTTACAATCCTAAGGTTGGCAAGGATAATATCTGCTGAATCCCCACTAGGATAATAAAATCTAGCCACACAAATCCACAACAAACAGCCTAGGAACTTGGAGGCACAGGCTCCTCCTTACAGTGCACTCACTTCTCAGGCACACCAAGTTCCAAATTCAATGGGTCATTACTTCCCAAAGAACTGTTATCTCTACTATGAACCGTGAGTAATGTGGGGTGTCTTCATGGGCTTGGGTGACCCCTTGAGCTAGCAAATAGAAGTGTTTTGGCTACTAAACAAAAATTTTTAGTAAGGACATCCATTCAAGTGGTTTTGATCAAGTCATTTTCCCAATTAAGGGGGCTCTCCCAATCCTTTCAAAGCAAGGCTTTCACCTCTACTAAGTAGGACTTTAACGCACCACTAGGGTACTGGAGGAGATTTTGGTTGCCACAATGAATTCACACCTATCTAATGTGAGACTACACACACTAGCATTTTTTATATACCATTTTGGAAGGGCTTGGCTTTAGCCTATTACCAGTTGGGTCGTTCCTTGGGGTGAGTACCTCTTTTCCCACCAAAGACCACCCTCGAAAAATTATAATAGTTTCTCTTACACCCAAGGTCCGCGAATGGTGAGGGGAGAGGATACATTGTTATAATATTGGGATTACATATATGCTATTAAGAAAAACACAATAGACACTTGAATCTATGCTAAAGAAGACACACAAAGAAAAAACATGTCTTATTTTAAGCCCAAATGAGATTGTAGTTTATTTTGCAAACCCCTTGGCAATCTACAATCAAACTATTAGAAATTTTCTTAGCAATGGGGTCTTCAAAATTATGTCCTACAAAAATAGCCTAAAATACTACCAAAATGAACAGAAACTTGTTAAAGATTAGCAAAAAAAACTCAAACAACTTTGAAAAATTGAATGTAACTACTGTATAAAATAGATGCACAGAAACAGAGAATTAATGCACAAAAATTATGGATAAAGGCGCAGAACATCTGTATGGGTAGTAGAATGAAACAAATGCCCAGTGGGATGAGTTGTATGCGTAGTTATTACAAATGCGCAGTAGTAAGAAATGGATGTGCGAAATTGTTTAACAAATGCGCAGTAAATATGACAGAAACTGCAAATGCAGATGGAAAATAGCGACTGTGGTGTCAGAAAATGGATGCAAATTAGATGTCTAATAACTAGAGATGATAAATTAATTATTGAAGCTAATAAATCAATCTAATGCAACACAATGAAGAATAAAAAGTAACTATAAAATGATGAAACTAAATCAATTACCTTCATCTAGCATGCAACTTGTCTCCATTGTCCTCCTTGCCTTGATTTCTTGAAGAGGTTAAGCTCTCAGATTTCCAAATGAAGCCATTTTCCCAAGATGCTACCAAAGTGTGGAGATTTTATGAAATGAATGCACAATAGCTTATGCAATCTAATGGATGGAATGCAAATGAAATGATGATAATATGGATTGATTACTCTTAGAATTCTTGGATGCTTGATTGCTTGAAAAATACCTATTAGCTATTATCCTACAAAGGGAAAATGTGGCTCCTTTTATAGAGTTTTGGAGGATCTTGGCCTAGGTGGCACAATCCTACAGTTGAGAATGAAAGGTGGAAGATCCTATGGCTAGGATTGACTTGGTTGAAGGAGTTGAGAGAAAGGAGGATGTAGTTGGAATGTGAGAGGAAGAATAGGGATGATGTTCCTCTCACATTGACATGGAGGAGGAGAAGGTGGAAGGGAAAGACACATGTCAAATGTCTCACAAAGACCAAAGAGAGAAAGAGGGAGAGACCTTTTCCCCGTGAGGACTCTTTGTACAAGTGTCCCATGAGTCACCTTTGACCCTTAGAGGTGGCTTGAGAAGCCCCTTAGGAATAGGGAATGTCTCTTGACTTGGTTGTTGAGAGAACATGTGGTCATGAGACCAAGTCCTATGAGGCCACCTAGCCCTTAAGAATAGGACATGTGTGGGTGAGGACAATTATTAATAAATAATTAATAATAATTATTTATTTTAGACAAGATGATGTGTCAAGTGAGTACGTAGATGAGGTGGACTAGGGGACTTAGTCATATTTAGGTGATTGTATATTTAATTAAATTACTTTAATAAGACTAATTAGAAGACTTAGGATAGAAGAATGAACTATAGTGAATTTAGTAAATAAATTGAATAATTTATTTTAAAAATAGAGGAATAATTATTAATTAAATAATTAATATTTAATTAATTTATCAAGTCAATATCAATTAAATAATAAATATTTAATTAATTAATGAAGCCATGTTTTAGTGTATACAGTGAAGAAGGGTTGGCAACCAAGATTAGATCAAGGGCGCTGCATGATTGAGGCACAAGTAGCACTGGCCTGGTGGGACTATATGGCGACAGTTACAGATGCAGTTGTGACACTAGCTTATCAGGCACATTTACTAGCACACCCATACCCATGTTTCATAGATCCTATTGGTATGGGATAGCAGGTACAGTAGGTGGTACAATAGTAGTAGCAGGCACAACAACAACCTAGATAGCAGTAGAGGGTACTGAGACCGAGGACCAGACATGTGGACATTCCTTCTACACCAATGGGCACAGATTCAGGTGCAAGTCCCAGTGATACATAGGATAGGTCCACTAGGCAGAGGACTAGGGACACTTCATAGTAGCAACCTCCTGAAAAGGAGGAACATGTTGAGGATGAGGTCATGCTAGATCAGGCTGCACAGGGACCACCTCAAATTTTGCAGCTATAGGATGCATTATAGAGGATTCAAGAGAGGGTACGGTAGGTCCAGAGAGAGTTGGTAGATCAGGATATATAGGTCGCTATCTAGGACACCTTGATAGCAGAGAGGGACAGAGAGATCCAAGAGTTGCAAGATGGTATGGCTAGGTTATAGGTTGAGGCCCGATATGAGGCTTCATAGGTAGCTTACTATTATGCAGCTTATGTTGGTTAGGTACCAAAGCCAGTGGACCAAGTTCCATAATTTTTAGAGTATGATGGAGAACCAGCATTTCCACAGGCACCACCAGAGGGACCACCCCCTCAAGGACCACCATAGGGACCACCTCCTTAGGGACCACCTCCCCAAGAACCACCACGAGGACCACCTCCATAGAGAGTGATGCCTCCACCTCCACCTCCTCCAGGTGGTAGTGGGAAGAACTAGATTAGACCATGATATACATTTTAGCCCTATTTTTTATAGACATGCTTTATTGATATATATGTATGCAAATGTGAAATGTAATGATAGATAAATGTATGGTTTCATTTATGCTTATAATGAATGCACATGTATGTGAATATGTAGATGTAGAATGGATGCATATAAATTTATGATAATGCACTTTGTGAATGCAATGCATGGTACTAATCATCTCATGTAGGATATTGCAATACACAATAGGTACTAACCAAAAGAATGTTTGAAGATAAAAAATGAGGACCAGGAACATGTGCAGCTAGGATGAACCCAGGATGAAAGATGAGAACCCTTGGTGAATGAATCCAGAAGAAGACAATGAAGTGACATCAAAACACCGTCTCAATGCAAGCCTAGAATGAAAATGCAATTCTAAGCTAAATGCAATCCCTAGGACTTGGTTGTTGGACCCATTTTATTATCATCATAGAGTTTTTAGTAATAGATGGTCGTAACATGTCATACAATCCTCACTGACATTACAATCATGATAATATGAATATGATAGTAGTCTTAGATTTTTCAGAATGAGGTGTAAGCATTAAGGCACAAGAAGCCAGAATGACCTGAACACCCATTCCTTTCGATTTAGCAAGTTAACATAAGCATCAAAGCATAGTTTCTAGAATGACCTAAATGTTGCTTGTGTACAAACACACCAGACACATGAGAATTCCTCCTTTTACTAGGTGATTGATAAGAATCTCTTAGAGTTCTTGCAGTGACCCTTACGTTCACTTAAGAGGATGAGCATTTGCAATTTCACTTGTAGCAAAAATAAGTCACCCAAAAGACAAGGAGAAGAACCAACCTCACCAAAGTTTCTATATAAAAGGAGTCACGGTACACATGGCCATCAAACACAAGATGAAGGCTCTCATAGTGGACACCCCTCTTATATGGATTGTTTTGATCATTAGAACTAAACTAGAAAATAGAAAGCAAAGAAAAGATCATGCCCCCAGTCTTCACATCCCTCGGTCAAGATAGACATCTTGGATTTTCTCGAGGAGGAATGATAAAGTGAAAAGAGAAACACACAAAAGAAACACTCAGCATGCTTCAGAGAGTTATGAATCCAGTTTCAGTTTAAACTTTACGTGGATTGATGTCGAATCAAAAGAATACAATGTTTGAAGACTCAATAGAACAACGATAGTAGGTAGACACAGTGAGAATCACTAGTAACTATCACAGGGAGAAAGTCTCAAGGAGATATCAGAGCGCTAACCAAGTATCAACAAGCAGACGTAGTAACAACCATTGGTGACCAATACAAGGAAGATCTGAGAGAGAGAGATCTGAGTACGAACAAAACATTAGCTGGTAGACACAGTGAGAACCACTAGTGTCTAATACATGATAGATCCTCAAGGAGAGAAATATCAAAAATAGTTAGGCATCAGTAGGCAGATATAGTGAGAACCACTGGTGACTGATGCAAGGAAAATATTTAAAGAGAGATCTGAGTACAAATGAAACATTAGTAGGCGGACACAGTGATAACCACAGGTGACTGATGTACAGGAGATCCTCAAAGAGAGAGATCCAAATGAGAGCTAGGTATCAGTTAGCAGACATAGTGAGAACCACTGGTGACTGATACACGAGAGATCCTCAAGGAGATAAATCTCAAAAATAGCTAGGCATCAATAGGTAGATATAGTGACAACCACTGCTAATAGATGCAAGGAAAATCTTTTGAATAGCGATAGGAAAATGCCCCCTAGACCAGGAAGGTGCCCCAAGTGTAACTAGTTTCAATCCATGTAGAGTCAAGAATAATCTCGAAGATAACTAAGAGCGAGTGCGTGAGCTAGAAAACTTAAGAAAGAAAGTAGGAAAGCAAACTAAAGCAGGAAAGCAAGCTAAAGCAGGAAAGCAACAAAAAGCGAGCTAACAGAGCCAAGTGATGCTGCAATAGGTATAGCATTGGGGAACAAGAGGTGTCTGTTTACCAGGTTTTCACCATTTTGGCAGAGATTCTATTTTTCCTACCATGACGCCTATTTGCTAGGTTTTCATCAAGAGGACATTTTTTTCTTTTTCGATTTTTTTGTACTTTTCTCTTTTTTTATTTTTTTCTATTTTTGAATTTTTCATTTTTTTGTATTTTTTATCTTTTGATTTTTTTTGTATTTTTTCAATTTTTTATTTTTTTGAGTATTATCAAGGCACCTATTTACTAGGTTTTCACTAGGATAATAGATACATGAAAGCACTTGTTTACCATGTTTTCACTAAGATGATCATTTTTTAAAGACATTTTTGTAATTTTTAGGATTTTTTTAGAGTTGAGTATGTACAAGGAGCATGCAGAAGATGTCTCAATTGTAGAATATCTTCATGTGTAGAGCATTGATTAGCTCTTTGAGTTGTTCTCCTTTAGTAATAGAGAGTTGATAAGAACCAGACCCAAATGCTGCAGTGATAATGTATAGACTGAGCCAATTTGGTTCAAACTTTCCCTTCTCGATCTGCTGCTATTGATTCTTAGGGTTTTCTCTGAGAACGAGATCACCCACTTGGAATTCCCTTGGTTTTCCCTTCTTATTGTAACTTTTAGACATTCTCTTGTAGTATGATCTAAGATAATCAAATGCCACTTGCTGACGTTCATCCAGTAACTCTAGCTCTTGCAGCTGAGATATTCTAATTTCATCATTAGTAATGAGGCCCTTTAGAGAGATTTGCAAAGTAGGAATCTTGACCTTAATAGGTAGTACAACATCTATGCCATAAACTAAGGCAAAGGGTGTGGCCCCTTTTGGTGTTTGAATGCTTCTTCTATAGGCCCATAAAGCCAAATTGATCTAGAGGTGCCAATCTCTACCAGATTTGTGAACTGTTCTATGCAGGATTTTGAGAATTGTCTTGTTGGAAGCTTCTGCCTATCCATTACCCTAGGGATAATAGATTGAAGACCAATGTTGAATGATCTTGAACTTATGGCATAGCTCCTTTAAGTCTTTGTTCTTGAACTGGCCCCCATTTTTAGTGATTATTAAGGAGAGTACACCATAGCTACAGATGATGTAATTTAGTATGAACCTTGCTATAGATTTGCCATCAGCAATAACTAGAGGCACTCCCTCAACCCATTTATTAAAATAGTCTATAGCAATAATAATGAACTTGTTCCCTATTAAGGAAGAAGGATGGATCTAACCAACCAAATCAAAGGCCCATTGCTAAAATGGCCATACACTAATGAAGGGAATGAGTTCCTTGGTAGGAGTGTGAAATAGATTCTCATGTAATTAGTATTGTTTGCAAGATTTGGCATATTATGTAGCTTCTTTTTCCATATCCGGCCAGTAGTAACCAAATCTAATAAGTTTACGAGCTAATGTTAGGCCACTTGAATGAGAACTACAGATGCCTTCATGCACCTCAACTAATGCATGTTTCGACTTGTTGGGCTCTAGACACCTAAGGAGGGTACCATCTAGACCTCACCTATACAAGTCATTAGCTACAATGACATAACGTGAAGCACTATGGATCAGGTGATGTTTTTCATTCTGTGTATAAGTTTTTGGAATAATTTGATCCCAGAGGTAAGAATAAATATGATGGTAGTGGGATGAATCATGTCCAATGACTAAACAAATTATCCTAGATTCAGGGTTATTGTAGGCTAGGTAGTATAACATTTCCACCAGGAACTCATGCCGAAAGTCATTTTTTAGGATCTATAACATAGAGGCAAGAGTAGCCATTGCATCAACTTCTTTATTATCCGCTATTGGAATATGTTGTAAAGTGATGTGTGCAAAGTATTTTCTCAGATCATCGACCAACTATTTATAAGGCACTAGCTTTTCATCCTTTGTTTGATAGATGTCATTGACTTGATTAATGACCAATTGTGAGTCTCCAAAGACCTTAAGTTCATCCACATGCCATTCAATGGCTATTTTCATAGCATTGATCAAAGGTTCATATTCGGCAATGTTGTTTGTGTAAGGAAACAACATTTTGTATGCCTTTGGTAGAGAGTATCTTTGTGGTGTTATGAATAGTATTTTGACACCTAACCCCTGCTAAGTAAATGAACCATCAAAGAACATAGTCCATGTCTGATGTGTGAGAAGCATTATGGACTCATCTAGAAATTTAATGCTCAATGGTTGATAATCTATTATAGGTGCATCAACTAGTTGATCTATGATTGTTTTCCCTTTAATAGCTTTCCTCTCTACATACTCAATGTCAAACTCACTGAGTATCATGACCCATTTTGCTAATATACCCATAAGGGTAGCTTTGTTGAGTAAGTATTTTAATGGATCAATTTTAGCAATAAGTCTTGTAGTGTGAGCAAGCATATAGTGTCATAGTTTCTGTGAAGAAAACACTACTACTAGACAAGCTTTTTCAATGACAGAATAGTTCATCTCATAAGAGACCAGAGTTCTACTGCTGTAGTATATAGTTCATTCTTTGTTATTCTTATCTTCTTGAGCTAGTAGTGCACCCAAAGATGTGTTTGTAGCTGAAATGTAGAGGATGAGTGGCTTCCCATGAATAGGAGGCATCAAGATTGGTGGATTTGCAAGATATTGTTTGATTTTTTGGAATCCTTTCTTACAATCTTCATTTCATTCATAAGTCACACCTTTATGAAAAGTCTTGGTGAATGGTTGTGACTTATTGGCCAATTGTACAATGAAGTGCTGAATGGATTGTAGTCTACCCTAAAGTCCTCTCATTTGACTAATGTTCTTTGGTGGAGGCATTTCCATGATAGTTTGAACTTTCTCAGGATCTACCTCTATGCCTTTAGCAAATATGATGTAACCCAAAGCTTGCCAAAAGTGACACCTAATGCACACTTTTTTGGGTTGAGCCTCATACTAAATTGCTCCATTCAATCTAGTATAGGACCTAGATCTATGAGATTTTTTTTTGTTGCATGCTTTTAGCCAAAGTGTCATCTACATAATCTTCCATTATTTTGTGCATCATATCATGAAAGATGGTCGTGAAAACCCTTCGATATGTAGCTCCAACATTTTTTAGTCCAAAGGGCATGACATTCCAACAGAAAGTTCCCCAAGCACAAGTGAAGGAGACCTTTTCTTGGTCTTTTGGGGCAATCTTTATTTGATTATAACTAGAAAATATGTCCATTAGAGAGTGCATTTGGTAGCCAGCTATCATGTCCACTATCATGTCAATATTGGGTAATGGACAATCATCTTTAGGACATGCTTTACTCAAGTCCCTAAAGTCTGTGCATACTCAGATGGATTTATCATGTTTTATAACTGGAACAATATTAGAGATCCACTCTACATAGTCAATAGCTCTGATGAAACCAACCTTGAGAAGTTTTTCTAACTCTGCCTTGACTAAGAGTTCCACATGTGGATGCATCTTACGAAGCTTTTGTTTGATAGGCTTGACACCTAGTGCAATAGATAGATGATGAATGATTAGATTGGGATCCAATCTAGGCATATCATAGTAAGTCTATGCAAAATTGATTTTCTTGCTTTGAAATAAACTGGTGAACTCTTCTTTCTCTTTTGTAGATAATGACTGTGCTAGATGAATAATTTGAGGTGTAGCTTCTGTGCCCAAATTCATTGGTTAAGTCAACTCAATCAACACTGATGATCTTTTATTTTTACTTTTTTCAACTCTAACACTACCACAATGTGGTTTTCACCACAAGAGTGCCTATTCTTTTTTCTTTTAGTTTGGTGACTACGATACTTCATATCAGCTTTGATATGTTGAAACTGCCTTCACTAGTGGAAAAAATTACGGGTTTGATAGCGTTAAGATACCAAGCCAAAGTGTAGTCATTCTGGAACATAAGGACTTCACTAGCTAGAGAGGGAGAGTTCTAGTTGATAAGTTCAGGATGGCAGAGTGAAAGAGTAGTTGCTGGTTCAAGTGCATTAACAATATAGCCATCGAAAGTGTGGACGAGCAAGTTGAGACCTAAAGAAATCTCAACCAAAGGTGTGTTTGAATTCTCTTGAGGCCTCACATCGGAAGTAGAGGGTATGTCAGCATTAGTGGTGTAATACCCCAAAATTGGCACCTAATAAATTCAATTAATTTTGGTGCATTTTCATCAATTTTACATCTCCAAAGTCCTAGTTCCCTAGGCAATTTTCTCTCTCCTACCTAACTTAATTCGACTTGATGTCAATTGCAAAAACCCTAAATTGCATTTATCAAATATTAAAATTAATTCATAAAGTCTTCAACTTTTATTAGATTAATTACCCCTATGATAAATTAATTTAATTCGAAAAGCCCTAAGTGCTTGGAATTAAATTAAACCCACCCCATTTGGCTAATATACATGAAAAGGAATTAATAATTACTTGTTATTTGAATGGACACTCCTTTTTGAATTAATAATTCATAATATTTGAAAGGTCACCCTGTGTGGCATTTTCCATTCTTTTAAATTAGTAATTCATGCCTTTTTGTCTCAATTGGGAATGAAGAGTCAAAAGTTTCAAATCAAGAACGCCTTCATTCTCTTCCCAGGCTTGTCTATTTAATGAACCTCATTTCTTCATTCAAAAGGGAAATTTTTGAGAGTAATTAAACTATAGCATTTTTTAGTCCCAATTTAATATTTTCAAACTTTCATTTGCAATTAGCTTAATTTCTCATTTAGCATAGTATTGCATTCTCATATTAGATTAATTTGCTTACATTCTCATAGTTTAATATTTATTTCTTTCAAACTATTTAGATTAAATTGCACTTCATATTTCTTTCAAGCTCTTAATATAATTGCATCTTCATTCTCAATTTTAATTGCATATTCATCTTAGCTTAATTTCATTTTGTTCAATCTTCATGCTTTCAAAACCTCCATTGTAGTACTGGTCTTATGGTTGTTGGCTCTCGTTCTGAGAATAATTAAACACCCCATCTACATAGGAGGCAACAAGTTGCTTCACAATGGATTTCAAATTGAGTAATTCATATTCTCTCTTGTAATTTTCAAATTTTTTTTACAGGAAATTTAAGCTCTGTCATGCATCCGTACTATCTATGTACAAATTCTCGTGTGAGAATCCAAAGAGTATCACATGAAGTTTTACCCCTTGTAGCACTTTCTCGCATGAATTTATACATCCTTGTGTGGCACCCTATACTTTCTTGCACACTATGGAGTACTTCCTTGTGTAAGATTTGGATACAGTGTTTTAAAATTTGTAGTTTCTATCTTTCCTATTCTAGATTTCTAACACTTTCCTGTTTGTTGTTGTTTACTATTTCTCTATTATTTTCATAGCATAACAATTTTTTTAGGACATTTGACCAGGAACATAAAACATGCTAATGGTTTGATTGCAAGACGATAGTCGAAGACTTGCTAAAATGTTGTGTTTGTTTCTTGCTTTCATTCAGATAGTCTAAATAGGGGTCCGTTAAAATTTCTTGAGGATTTTGATAGTGAGTAGGGAATTTGGCTCTTCATTACATGGAGGTGATGACCATGAATGAACCCGAAATCCTAATGATCTTACTAATATGAAAATTTCTTGGGGAAGTGGAGAAAGATAGTGAATCTTTATGCTTCTACTTGCCAGGGGATTATGCTCTTCTCTCTTTGAGAGAAATAGAAACCCAAAAGCTTGTAGATGTGGTGGAGTGAAGCTAACTCAGTGATGAATCTTCTTGATGTGTTTGGGTGAAGTGATGAGGTAGAGAAGTATGCTCTTCTCTCTTTGAGAGAAATAGAAAATCAAACCCTCAAATCTAAGCCAAGTTGTGTCACCTTTAGAGGGCCTGTCAGAAGTTGAACCACTGGGAATGACCTAAGTGAGTACGCACCTATCACCGGTGATTTTGACTCACTCTAATAAAGAACATTTTTTTGAGTCTAAAGACTCCAAAACCATGTTAGCTTCCTTCTCAAGACTTTGAATATCATCTTGAGGAGGCTCATGCTGTTATACTAAGTAGCTCCTATCCCTGCTTGCAAGGGTGTATGACTTTCAGGTGTTGGTGTGGCTACAAGGCCTCAACCCTGTATCAAGGGAACCAAAGGTTAGTGTGAATGAAAGCCTATTAAAAACTTTCCTTAGCTAGTGGCCTACCCAGTTCACCTCTGAAAGGAGTCATAATCTTTGCACAGGGAGGGGGAAGAATCTCTCCCATAGATTCCCATCATAGGCATACACCTAGATGCTTGAAGGTGGTTGCGACACTGGCCCCTGCTACAAGGGTAACCTTTGAATGTACACTATTGAGTCCTTGGAAACACTAAAAACATGAGCACCCTCTAGGGGGTGACACGACTGTGTGAGGTGCACATATGCACATAAGCAATGGGGAAAAGGTTTTGTCTTCTCACCATTTTTTGTAGGACTAAGCTATGTGTTTGTTATTGAGTCTTAAACATTGTCCAATCATTATTAAACAAAGACTCCTCTGATGCTATCAAGTTGCTTTGTCCTTTGATAGGTCTGTTAACAACTATTTCTTGTGTCACAACTGCTTGATTTGAACCTTTGTGTCTTTAAACGAATGCTTAAAATCCCAAAATGAGATTGTTGATTAAACTATTCTTCAAACCTGTCAAGAAACTAGATTTTATTTCAAACATCAATTTAGGTTGTACCTCAAAATTCAACTTTAACCTTGAAAACTATGTCAGATTGTCAGATTTTGGACTTTTCCCATGTGACATTTTACTCTTCAGAGGACTTTCTCATGTGAGACTTTGTTCTCTCACATGAAGGTTTGTGTTCTCTCACGCAGCCTAGTACTCTCTCGCATGAGACAGTAGCCCAGTTTTAAAAAATAGAGACCTATTTGCCATTGACTATTTGACTTTTTATCTAATCTACTTTTTGTCTGAGGTCTATTTTTCTACTTTCCTATCGTTCACTATCAGAAATTGGTTGTCTCGAGTTAGGAATCGATTGATCTTTTCTTCGAAAATGTTGTCTCTCATTGGTTTACCTTGTCTCTTTGTGCCTTTTGTATCTCATGTTGTGATAGTCTTATGTCGGCTATTCTAGCCACCTCTTTTGATGATTCATACCAGGTCCATTTCGCATCTTGGCTATTCTAGCCTTTATCTCCTTTGCATTTTTCTTAGAGATAGATTCTAGCATTATCCTGAGTCTTGTCTCATTTCATCTTCGTCTATGACTATCATGACTAGAAGTGGAAGGACTTATCCCATTTAGAATACTGATCAAGGTATAAGTGAACCTCCTAATCAAAAAATAGGTCATCCTGAATCTGTTGCGAATTCTAAACTTTGTGATATATCCTTGATTTCCTCATTGAATACTTTGAAAGATAGTCTGTCTCAACCGTCACCTCCAGTATTTCAAGAGTGTTTTAATCTGTTGTTTGAATTGCAACCTGGTTTCTCATTTTAAGAGCAAGACAACTCATTCTTCCAAAACAACTCATTGTTTCACAACTTTTGAAGGCCATTTCCTCAGACTAATCCTATTATCATACCTATTGATCCTACTAAGAATACTCCTATTGTTGAATCTGTTGACACTGATCATGATATCTTATCATCTGAATTTATTAAATCTTTTGATCCTATTCATTCACCAAAGGTTAACTTGGTCGCACCCTTTTGATCTCATTCAACTCACTTTGCTAAGTCTTCATATAGTGCGCATGTCTACGACAAGATGGGAGATTCATTTGACTTCCAACTTGGCAAGTACATTCAAACCTTTGATCAATCTCAAAACAATCAATATCATGATCAATCCTCTAATGACCCATGTCATGCTCAACCTCAAAATGAGCAGCCTCATGGTCAAACTCAATATGACCAAAATTAGTCCCACAATGATGATCAATCTTGAAGTAAACCTCAAGGTGATTGACAACCCACATACTTTTATCACCCTCCTTTGTTTGATCAAAACCAACATGATCAGCAACAAGATCAGATTCCAAGCATTTATGAGATTCTTGGGAATGAAAATGAGGTGATAACTCAATAGGATATAGACGCTACCAAAGCTAATAAGGGTCTTATTAAAATGATGGAGATCCTTCTCCTAGAGGAGAAAGAAAAGTACTTCCTTGAGTTCGCTAAACAAGGGGCCAAGTTACCCCGAGACTATCAAGTTCAAACATTCATAGCTAAGGAAGAAGAAACTGAGACTGCAAAGTTGCAAAAGATGGTCTGAGACATGCAAGATCAAATAAGTCAACTTGCAAAGAATAAAGACAAACCCACTCAACAATTTACGATGGAAAGCATTTTTCCTTTCCCTTTTGATAGAAGTCTTCATATGCCACCTTTTCCCAGAGGTGTAGAACTCCCTAAATATGACAAATACTTAGGTGCAACTGATCCCCAAGATCACTTAAGGGAGTTTGGCACATTGTCTATGGAATTTATGCATGATCAAACCTATCTTATGTGCTTATTTCCTCATAGTTTGGGTGGACCAGCTATGGAATGGTTCTCTAGATTGCCCACTAGCATTAAAACTTTTGACGAAATGGCTAATCTTTTTCTCTAGCACTACTCACATAATATTCAACATCCAATCAACATCCGAGATCTTTGCAATTTAAAATAGCGACAAGGAGAATCTTTCCTAACATTTCTCCAAAGGTGGAGACAATTATGTACGAAGTGTCCTCACAAGCTACCAGAGTTTGAGAGACTCGACATTTTCTTGGAAAATCTTGTCCAAGACTTCGGATACCAAGTGCAATTACAAGGTCCTCTTACTTTTGATAGTAAAATCAAACAAGCAGTGCAGATAGAGGCCTTTATGATCAAGAAGGGAGAATTAACTTTGAATAACGACAATAAACAAGGATTCTCCACAAACAAGGATAAAGGAAAGACTATCAATAAGGATAGAGATGTAGTAAATGATGGAGTGGTGGATAATGTTACTGCAAAGCCTTCAAAGCCTACTTTTAATCTTACTTCCAGTATACAAGTGGCTAAGGCTGTTGAAAAGACCACAATGGATAATCAAAAAACTTCAAAATTTGCTAGGAACAAACCTTGGGCCTCTCAACTGAAGCGTGAATTCACCTCTTTGGGAGAGCCTCTGGATGTGGTTTATAAAACTCTTATAGAGAATTAGGTTCTTACTCCTTTGGAAAAGTGTACTTATGACCCACAACCATGACCTCATTGGTGGAATGATAATGCTTACTGTGACTATCACCAAAACATTGGTCATAAGACTTCTACTTGTCTCCAACTGAAGCATAAAGTTCAAGATCTCATTGACAATGGTGACATCCTTGTGGAGAACCATAATAAGAATTCAGACCATGAAGCTTTTAAGGATCCCTTCCCTCCTCATGAGAAGGGTGAGTCTTCAAATGCCAAGAATACCAATGCTAAAGTCAATTACACATACACTAATAATGACAATGTTATTGGTATGATCAAACCTGTCGAGGTATAGTATTGTGACGTGATCACTTCTAAAGGGAGCGGCGATGCTCCCAAATCTAAGACTCCTTTTATCTTTCATAGTTTTGTGTCTCATTCATCTGAATCTAAACAATCTCAAGATTGTGCTAATGTTGTCACTTAATCATGAGGAAGAGTTGTTTTGAAAGGTCTCGATACTTCTACGTCCACTCCGAAACAAACTATGGATAAGAGACCCGATACTTCCACATCCACTCCAAAGAAAATTATGGATAAGACTGTTGTTGGCCCTGCCAAAAAAAAAAAAAAATCTATTCCTACAGCTAGCTTGGCTAGTTATAGCATCTTAGATCAACTCCAGCAAACCAATGCTTAGATTACCATTTTTGAGCTATTGAAAATCTCGCCTGTTCACAAGTAGATTTTGGATAAATCCCTCACCGATGAAAACATTCCCAAGGATCTTGATCTCAACCGGTTCTAGTCTATGGTGGGTAATTTGACCTCACCTCACTATCTATCCTTCTCTGAAGAAGATGATCACTCTTTCAGTCACACGCATAACGCTCCCTTGCATATAGAGGTCATGATAGGTCCTAAGCGCATCCGCTGAGTGCTCATAGACAATGGTGCTTGTCTTAATATATGTTCTGCCAAACTACTCACTTAGCTAGGTTATGATGAGAATTGTATAGATCCTCACAAAAAAATTACCATCAAAGCTTATGATGAGGAAGAACGTAAGTCTCAAGGCTTAGTTGTGCTACCAATCCATGTAGGTCCTGTTGAAAGAGATGTTACTTTCCAAGTGCTCGATATTCCTCTTGCCTATACTATCTTGTTGGGTAGGCCTTTGATTCATGAGATGCAGGTTGTTCTTCCCACGTACCATCAATGCATTAAGTTCCCATTCCATGGGGTGGAAGTCACTATGCCTACTAATACCAATTTCTCTTGCAATACTCTTACACAATCTACAGATAGCTTTGTTCCAGAAAATAGAGAATTCACTGAGTTTTATGATGCTAAGCTAAAGGAAATGGAACAAACTTTGAGACTTAAGGATACAAGCATGGGAGAATACTGAATTGAACCTGTGCTATCACTAGCTACTCTACCTCTGTCTCCATGCTCTTATGGGAGACCTTTTGAGAATAATAAACTTTCTAATGCTCCTCCTCAAATAGTTTATGATGGCACCTTTTTAATGGCCTCTACGCCTTTAGAAGATGAGGATGAAGAGAGAGCTATCAGAGCTTGGATCTATAAGGGAAAAGAAATAGCTGAAACAACTACTCCACCTCTAGATTTAGAGCAAGAACCATACATTGAGGCCTTCAAGATCATGAAGCACTTTGGTTATAAGGGGAGTGGTTCTATAGGAAAGAATGATAATGGCTTACTAAAACCCATTGAAGCTACGGGTCACCACACAAAAGATACTAGTGGCTTAGGCTTTAAAAAAACTCCCTTTCATTTGGGGACCAAGACATTTGTATTAGCTCCTAAGCCTGAACCTGAACTTGAACAAGAAATTAAAGATGCCACTCTAGAAGTGAATCCAGAGACCAGCTCTAATGAAGATACATTTCCATATCCTATTCCTCAAGATCTCACGACACTCTTTGCAGAACCTAATGAGCCTATCATACCTGTCCATATGGTAGAGATAGATACTGATATTGATAATGATTCTGATAAAACTTCTTTAGTGTATCAATTCACATATGAGGAATGGAAAGCAACACTAAATGATGATCCTAATTTTCAAGGTGCATGATATAAGCCACCACATTTTCAAAAGTATTGTGAACAAGAACAACTTCAGCAAGCTATTAATGCCAAGAGAGATAATAATGGGTTTGATGATGCTGCTAGTATTAATGAAATTCCTACATCAAGTACTGACTCACATGAATATGAGTTCAACTCTTTGTTTGATGCTACTTATGATATAGACATAGATACTATTCACATTTATGAAAGACTCCTCAAAGTAGGTGAAGGGTCTAGCGCTAGGCCACATGAATTAGACGCCACTAGTATTAACGTGTCCTCTACTTCTGACGTAAGGTCTTATAGGGATTAAAATGCTCCATTGGATGAGATAACTCTAGGTCTTGACTTGCTCATCAGTGCTTTTGAGGGTTATACCATGAACAAAATTGAACTAGTCACTACTTCCCTTTCACTCTATCGTCCCAATCTAATAAACTAGAACTCCCCTTCTGAATCCAATGAAGTCCTAACATTCTAGAATGATTATGATCTAGCCTGTTACCTCCATGCTATTGAACTTGTGATGTCCTCCACCAGCAAAAGTAGTGTCAACATGACAAAGGTGGATATCAAGTATCTTAGTCAAAAAATTAAAAGAAGAAAAAATAGATGCTTTGATGGTGAAAACCAATTTGTGGCAGTATCAAAGCCAAAAAATAGTTAAAATAAAAGCCGTATCCAAGGGTGAAAACCTCTTTGTGGCACCCGAGGATGAGATACTTGATACACTTCTAAGCCACTATCAAGAGAGGTCATTAGTATTGATTGAGCTGACACAGCCAGTCAATTTGGTTACAGAGGCTGCTCCACAGATTATTCATCTAGCACAATCATTGTCTGCTAAAGAAAAAGAAGAGTTCAAGAGCATCTTTCAGAGAAAGAAAATAAAATTTACATGGACCTACTCTGACATGCCTGGATTATACCCCAATCTAATCATGCATCATTTGTCCATTGCACTAGGTATCAAACCTATTAAACAGAAGCTGCAAAAGATGCATCCACACGTAGCACTTTTGGTTAAAGAAGAACTAGAAAAGCTTCTTAAGGTTGGTTTCATAAGAACTATTGATTATGCAGAATGGATTTCAAACATTTTTCCAGTCACTAAACATGACAAATCCATTTGTGTGTGTATAGATTTCAAAGATCTAAATAAGGCATGTCCAAAAGATGACTTCCCACTGCCTAATATTGATATGATAGTAGACATGATAGCAGGATATGAGATGTATTCCTTCATGGATGGATTTTTTGGCTATAATCAAATAAAAATTGTGCTAGAAGATCAAGAAAAGACTGCTTTTACATGTTCCTAGGGTACCTTTTTCTAGAATGTCATGCCTTTTGCGCTTAAGAATGCTGGAGCAACATATCAAAGACCTGTTACTACTATTTTCCATGATATGATGCATAAACCAGTGGAGGATTATGTGGATGATACTTTAGCCAAAACCATGCAGCAAAGAACTCATCTCATAGATTTAGGTCTCATCCTTGACCGCATGGAACAATTTAGTCTCAGAATTAATCCAAAAAAAATGTGATTTCGGTGTTACTTCTGGGAAACTCTTGGGCTATATCATTTTAGCTAAAGGCATAGAAGTTGATCCTGAAAAGGTGCAAGCTAATATGGACATGCCTCCACCCAAGAATATCAGTCAAATGAGAGGATTATAGGGAATGCTACAATCTATCTGGTGCTTCATTTCATAGTTGGCCGATAAGTCATAGCCATTTACTAAAACTGTGCATAAGAATGTGACTTATGAATGGAACGAGGAATGTGACAAGGGAATCACTCAAATAAAATAGTATATTGCTAATCCACCTATTTTTATGCCTCCTATTCATGGGAAGTTTCTTATACTATACATCTCAGCAACAAACACATCTTTGGGTGCTCTCCTAGCTCAAGAAGATCAGAACAACAAAGAGAGAGCCATATATTATATCAACAGAACATTTGTTTCCTATGAAATGAACTATTATGTCATTGAGAAGGCTTTTTTAGCAGTGTTATTTGCTTCTTATAAGTTGCAGCATTATATGCTAGCTCACACCACAAAGCTTATTGCAAAAATTGATCTGCTAAAGTACTTGTTGAGCAAGGCTGCCCTCACGGGTAGATTAGCAAAGTGGGTGATGATACTTAGTGAATTTGACATTGAGTATGTGGAAAGAAAAGCCATTAAGGGACAAGCAATTATTGATTACCTGGTAGAAGCTCCTTTGAAAGATCATCATCCTTTGAGTATTGAATTCCTAGATGAATCCATCATGCTTCTCACACATCAATCTTGGAGCATGTTCTTTGATGGATCATTCACTCAGCAAGGATCTGATGCGGGCATTCTTTTTGTTAAGCCTCAAAGATACTCATTACCAAAAGCTTATAAAATGTTGTTTCCTTGCACAAACAACATAGCTGAATATGAAGCTCTCATTAATGGAATGAAGATAGCTCTTGAATGGCATGTGGATGAGCTCAAGGTCTTTGGAGACTCTCAATTAATCATCAACCAAGTCAATGATGTCTACCAAACAAAAGATGAAAAGCTAGTACCTTACAAAAGAATGGTGGATGATCTCAAACAGTACTTTGCACACATTTCTTTCTAGAAAATTCCAAGGGTGAACAATAAAGTAGTTAATGCAATGGCCACTCTTGCTTCAATGTTATAGATGCCAAAAAATGACTTCAAACACGAATTCTTGGTGGAGGCATTACACTACCCTGCCTATGATATTCTTGAATCTGGGATGATCTGTTTAGTCATTGGACATGATTCATCCCACTACCACCATATCTTTTCCTACCTTCATGATCAAATCATTCCAGGCACCTATACCCAGAATGAAAAGCATCACCTAATTCATACTTCTTCATGGTATGTCCTCATAGCAAATGACTTGTATAGACAAGGTCTAGATGGTACCCTCCTTAGGTGTCTAGAACCCAATGAGTCCAAACATGTGCTAGCAAAGGTACATGAAGGTATCTATGGGTCTCATTCTAGTGGTTTGACATTAGCTCAAAAACTTATTAGAGCTAGTTATTATTGGTCGGACATGGAAAAAGAAGTTGTTCAATATGTTAAGACTTGCAAACAATGCCAATTTCATGGGAATCTGATTCATGCTCCTGCTAATGAGCTTACTCTCATCAATTTCTAGCCATTTCAGTAATGGGCCTTTGACTTGGTCGGTCAAATACATCCTTCTTCTTCAAGAGTGAACAAGTTTATCATCACAACTACTAATTACTTTACCAAGTGGGTTGAGGTAGTGCCTCTAGCTATAGCTGATGGAAAGACTATTGCTATGTTCATATTGAACTATATCATTTTTAGATATGGTATACCCTCATCTATTATCATTGACAATGGGGGAAAATTAAAAAATAAGGACCTAATAGACTTATGCACCAAATTCAAAATTATTTAGCATTGGTCATCTATCTATTATCCTGAGGGTAATGGATAAGAAAAGGCTTCTAATAAGACAATTCTGAAAATCTTGCACCAAACAGTTCATAAATCTGGTAGAGATTGGCATCTCCAGATTAATCCATCTTTGTGGGCCTATAGAACAAGTATCCGAACACCAACAGAGGCTACTCCCTTCACCTTGGTTTATGGAGTAGAGGTAGTATTACCTATTGAGGTTGAGATTTCGACATTGCAAAACTCTTTGAGGGGCCTCATTGCTGATGAAGAGAATAGAATATCTCAGCTTCAAGAGCTTGAGTTACTTGATGAACATCAGAAGGTGGCATTCGATTATCTAAGAGCATACCAAAAGAGGATGTCTAAAGCTTACAATAAGAAAGCAAAACAAAGAGAATTCCAAGTGGGTGATCTCATCCTGAGAGAGAACCCCAAGAATCAGCAGCACCGAGTCCAGAAAGGAAAATTTGAACCAAACTGGCTTGGTCTGTATGTCATTACTATAGCATTTGGGTCTAGCGCTTATCGACTCTCCACCACTAAAGGAGAATAGTTCAAAGAGCCTATCAACACTCTTCACTTGAAGAAATTCTATAGCTAAGGCATTCTTTGTATGCTCATGTACATACTTATTGGTCCTAAAAAAATCCAAAAAAATGATATATTGCAAAAAATCCTAAAAAATTACAAAATGTCTTGAAAAAATGAGCATCTTACTGAAAACCTGGTAAACAGGTGCTTTGATGTATTTATTATCTTGGTGAAAACTTGGTAAACAGGTGCCTTGATAATAATAAAAAAAATGAAAATTGAAAAAATACAAAAAAAGTCAAAAGATCAAAAATACAAAAAAAGTGAAATATTCAAAAGTACAAAAAAAAATTGAAAAAGAAAGAAAATGTGTCATTGATGAAAACCTAGTAAACAGGCGTCATGGTAGCAAAAATAGAATCTCTGTCAAGATGGTAAAAACTTGATAAATAGGCACCTCTTGTTTCTTGAAGCTACATCTCATCTCTGCATCGCTTGGCTTTTAGTTTCTTGCTTTAGTTTGTTTCCTGCTTTTGGTTCGTTTCCTGCTTTAGTTTGCTAGCTCATGCACTTGCCTTCAGTTGTCTTCAAGATTTTACTCAACTCTTCATAGATTGGAACTGGTTCACACTTGGGGTATCACTTTCAAAAGTTTTGATCATGCATCAGTCACCAGCGATTCCCATTGTGTCCGCCTGCTGATGCCAGCTACTTTTGAGATTTCTCTCCTTGAGGATCTCTCATGTATCAGTTGCCAGTGGTTCTTATTGTGCCTACCTACTAATACTTAGCTCTTGTTTGAACCCCTCTTTTTCAGGATCTCTTCCTTATATCAGTCACCAGTGGTTCTCACTATGTCTACCTGTAGACACCAAAAAATCTTTCAGAAAATAAATTATTTTTGTTTTCTGAAAATCCTTGATGACATCATCATTTATTAATTAATTATTTATTTAATTAATTAATTTATTTTTATGGCATTAAATCCCTCTCTCTTAATTAAAAATCTTTAATTAAGAAATCTAGCCTAAAAATGTCATTTGGACATTATCCCTAATTTATTAATTATTTAATTAATAAATTGACCAAAAAACTTCAAAAATAAATTAATTTATTTTTAATTTATTTTTTATCCCAAAGTTGGCCAAAATTCTAAAGAGCACTAAACTCTTCTAGAAAGTCCTAAACCTTCCTCTAAATGGGTCAAAACCCTAATCTAGTCCCTTCAAACCCTAAGCCTAGATATTTAATATTTATTAAATTTACCTTTAATAAATATCTAAATCTCACCAAAAGCCACTTGCCCATCCCTTTTTCCTAATCCTAATCCTAATCCCCTTTCTAATCTTGTCACATTCCATTAGCAAAAGGTTTACCAAAACTTATGCTAACCTCCTCCTTAGTCAACAAGGATTGCCACCTCTTGGCCACCTCTTGCAAATGCATTTAAGGATGCATTTAAGCCTTCCTTATCTTTCTTACATGCATTCATTATGTATTTAAGACCTTCTTATCCCTTCCTTGCCACCTCTTGGCCTTGGGCACATTTACCAAATTGTGCACATGCCCTCAAACTTTCAACTCAATCCTCCCTTGACACTTGTCAGGACACTTGTCCTTGACTCAACCCTAACCTTAGCCCTAACTCTGACTCATCCTTTTAAACCAAGCCCTTCCCTTTTCCTATAAATACCCTCACTTCCTAAGGCAAATCATCTTTCAACTCTCAAACTCAATAGCAAAGTTATAATGTCATTTTCATTCTAGCATAAGCATAAACTCATCATTTTAGATCATTTTCAAGCTTAAATCACATCTAAATTAGCTTAATTGGATTAACCTAGCTTCTTTGTTAATTCATGCATCTTATCAATCTTAGTTCATCTTTTAGCTTTGCATATTTGTGTGTTCTTGAGGCCTTTGAGGCAAAATAGGTTCCTCATACCTATTTTGTGTCATTTTGGGTCTTCTTGATCCTCAAATCATCCTAATTTGCATGCTCCAAGTGCTTGAGTTTGCACACCCACATCCATTTATATCCAAGCATATCAAACGGTGCATGGGCACATCCGTTTTAGGCTTAAACTGAGGTGGCTTTGATTTTAGTTTGTTTACCATTAAATTTGATTTGATTATATGCTATGACGTTTGTTTGTCCTTGGCCTTCAAAACAGGTTTAGGTGCACACTCAAATCCTAGTCTACATTCTGGCACGCCCGGTGGGACCCAAACCACAATCATTTTGATGAAATTATACTTTATATGCTTGTATTTTGTAGGAAATAAAAGAAATGTCGCCTTCATGAAAAGAAATGACACCTATAGCAATTAAATGTCATCTTCAAACAAAGAAATGTCACCTTCATCAAAAGAAATGTCACCTACAAAGAATCCAGTCACGCTTTCATGCAATTAAATCACGCCTTTGAGGAAAGAAATGACGCCTATGAGCTCTATTTTCACGCCTGCATAACTGAGATTTTCCTGTGATCGATAACTTCTGTTACGTCCCAGAATTCTCTTCTGTCACCTTCTTGTAATGAAATCACGCCTGTGATGAAAGAAATCAAACCTCTGCATTTTTATCTGTCACCTTTTGAGGTATAGAATGTCACCTGTAAAAATGAAGTATCGCCTCTGCACTTTCCAGCGTCGCTTATAAGCTGGACAGTGTCACTTTTTGTTTTTGCTTGGGACTGGTTTTTCATTTCTTTTATTACAGCAAAGGTGAAAAACAAAATCTTGAATGACATTAAGGAAATGAACTTCGGTCCTAGAATGTCATTGTCATTTTGAAAAGCTAACTCAATCTCGAATGCACTGAAGGAATGAATAACTCTGTTCCCTATCTCATTTCGAATTCCAAAGCAAGCAAACAAATTCAATCTTGAGTGATCTAAGGGATAAAATAAAGCTTTTTCAAAGTTCTTAAATCAACTCGCTAATCAAATCTTGAATGCACAAAAGGAAAGAACTTGCAAACATTCAATTCATTTACATTTTGAGGAAAAGAACAAATCAAAATCTAATCACGAGTGTCTTCATTTCAAAATTCAAACATCACTTAATCAAATTTGGGAAAATGAACAAAATCTGCTTGATGTGCATGTAGGAGTTTTTCAATTCTTGCATAATCCTTGTTAGAGTAAGCAACGTGGAACATTTGAACTTGGACAAGTTCACCTGTTCTGCTTTTAGCGAGGCCTATCCAAGGAGAAGCGCTTCCTCCTCGGAGAATGACCTCAAACCGGTATCCCCTCCGGCCGGTATATAAATAAGCGAATACCAAAAGAATCACTTACATCTCCTAATCACCGGGCGTTCGTGCCAAACACGTGTCTGGGGATGGTAAACATTCCTCTCCCCCAGCATAATTGGCAAGGCTCTTAAGTGAGTCACGGATGATCAGCAAAACCGGGTATGGAGACACCACAGAACTATTAAAAACCTGATAAAATAGAGGCTACCCTATCTACATCCGAAAGTATCAAAATCCTTGTGCAAGGACTGATTCCAAGGGGTTTACCGGGTCACCTCAAGATTACTCACCATTTGTATTCCCTTCTGGGGGATACCAAGCTGTGGGCAAGTGATTTTGATACTCACCTTCCTTAGGTAGATCTGTTTGAAGTACTTGACAGTCAAACACTCCGTGAAAACACTTGTGGAAACATACACTTTCAAAGCTTTGTCAGAGTCAGTTGCCTTTGTTTGTATCCCGCAGGGTTGCTTTGTCCCTTGCGGAGATTGCTTTGACTTTAACTTTTTCCATTGGAAACCTTTGCCTCAAAATCAGAAGCCTCTTTTCCAAGTGATGCCCAGCAAGAACAAACATCCTAAAGCAAAGTTGCCCAAATCCCAAGCCTATCAAGAGCGAAAAGTTATCAAGAAGAACACCAAGACCTATCAATCCATTATCCAAGCAACCCAAGTAGAGGAGAAGTCCCAAACCAGACTTGAAAACATTGCCCATAACGCCCGCATCAAACAGTTCGCCTTCCATTTCTGAGTTAACCATCACTTTGTCAACCTTGAGCCAGAAGATTAGCCATTTCCTTGTTCATGTCTTTTTCCATCTTCAGATCTTGAAATCTTGTCTCCAACAGCCTTGCATCTTAGTTTCATCCTAGTTTCACCCTTTGCATCAGCATCAAAACCTTAGTTTCATTTCAAAACATCATAAAGTGCATTTATCTTCCTACCAGCATTCTAGAATCAATCCTTGTCATCTGCATTGTCCCTTTAGATAGAGCATTTATCCCTTCACCCTTCAATACCTTTTCCACCAGCATCCCCCCATCAGCTTTCCATATCTTTCCAGCAGATCCATCATCTTTTGCTCCAAACCCAGAGACCCACCAACACTTAGTGTTCTACCTTTTTGAGTTGTTCCTATCCCATATCCAAGATCAGAGACCATCATCCTCTTTTTGACACAACGTGTTGTCATAAAGAAATCAAACCTTGTCCTTGCATAGCCATCATCTCGAGCAAGAGATTGGAGTGTATTGATAAGAAACTAGTTGACCGAAGATCATCAGTCTATCTTAGGTTGACCCCATCATATCTCTGATCCTCCATTTTGGAAAAATAGCAGCTCATTTGTTGACCACTCAGTAATCTTTCACCAGCTTTCCACCAGCAACCTATCTTTCCTCCACCGTCTTGATCCATATCCGTTCCATCCAGCTTCCATCATCGCCATCTTGATCCATCCTTGCATTGCATCCTAGAAAGTCATCATCTTTAGAAGTTCATCAACTTTGCATCCATCAACATCTTTTAGCCAAACATCTTGCATACATTTAGCACTTGCATCTCCATGCCTGTTGAGACCAGATCTCGAAAAAGAAGAAGCATGAATCCTTATCCACCAACAACCTCATCCGATCCCAAACTTTTCACCAACGCCATGATGACCTACAATCCCCAGATCCAAGCCAGTAACCCATGTGAAGATCCAAACATCCCTTCATCCCCCTTGGCAAACCAAGCATTTGTAAATCCTCCAGAAAGCCCACCAGCAACCAATGCCCTTGTAACACAACATCAGCAAAGCACGTTTCTTCACTACCTACCAGAAAGTACCTCCATCCCACCATCTCTCTATCCACGCATCCCCATCAAAACTATCCAAGTTCCAGCACAAGCGTATTCTCCATTTGTCCAATCATTTCCTGATCCTATCATGCAAACACCCCAAGAGCTTTCCACCATTCCCCTTTTCTTGCAAGGAAGCCTCGCCAGTCCCGCAACACAAGCTGCAGCACCATCCGCTCCATCTCATACCCCTTTTGCTTCATCATCTGCTATGGCTGCCCAAGCCCAAAACCAACACTTAAACCAAAGTCAGCTTCCACCTCTCACGCAAGCTTTTACACCAAAAGCTTCACCACCATCCGCAAGTCAAGCAACGCCTTTCACCATCAAAGGAGCACCGTCACCCTTCACCCCCCAAGCACCCGTACCTTCTTCTTTGGGGTTAGCGCAATCGCTCCCCATTCCAACCTCATCTTTCTCTTGGGTGTTTCCTTCATTTTCCTCCTCACAAGCATCCGCTCAACCACAACCTCAACAAGCTCCTTTCTCTCAACCATCATTCATGTCCCAAGCTCCCGTTGCTCCTACCATTCCATCATCCGCTGCAGTGCACCCTAACACAAGCTCTTAGTGGGGCCTTACACAAGAAGAAATGAAGGCATGGGGGATCCCATCTCAATCCCCTACATCTATGGTTGCAAGTCAACAAACCACCTTCGCCCAAGCAGCACAGCAGCAACTACCCCAACCACCGCTGGCTTCAAGCTATTCGTCCCAAATCCCAAATACCTTCCAGCAAGTTACACCACCTCAACAGCCAACTTTCCCTAGCTATCTTACCCCATCACCCTTTGCTTCTAGCTTTCTCACATCTGTTCCACCTCTAAGTAACGCAGGCATGCACCCATCTTATATCAGCCAAACCCAAATCCAACCTCAGCAACTACCACCATCATACCCACAAGCAGCATCATTCCAACAGCCTCCCCCACAGCAACCACATGTCCCCTTTCAGCAAACACCCATCATTCCTCCACAACAGCAAGTCCCTTGCTATCAGCCCTAGCAACAAATCTCTATCATCCCCCAGCAACAACAAGTTCCCACCCATCAGTTACAATAGCAAGTTCCAAATGTCCAATATCAGCAAGCAGTCCCAAAACAACCGCCAGTTCAACAACAGCAAGCAGCCCAACAACATCAAGCGATTCCATATCATTTACCACAATATCCCCCTATGCCACACCAGCAATATCCCCAGAAACCATTGCCCCAAAATCAATTCCAACCCATTTATCCACAGCAAGCGCCATATCCAGTCCCACAGCTTCCATCACAAGCAGAAGTCCCAGTTCCCTCGCCACTCAATGCTAAGTGGGAAGCAATGAAAAACGCTCTAAAAGAGCTACAAAGTGGAACAGAGAATAAAACATACAAGTTCGAAGAGGTGTGCTCATATCCCTTCGATCAGTCCATAGCAACTATCCCTTTCCCCAAGCATTTTGAGATGCCCAAGTTCGACAAGTATCGGGGGAAAGGAGATCCAGTAAATCATATCAAAGAGTTCTACATGGCGTGCCAAGAAGTGGCTTATAGTGATAACTATCTCTTGCGCCTGTTTCCCAAAAGCTTGGGAGGAACTGTTGTTGAGTGGTTTTACAAAATACCACATGGGACAATAAAAACCTTTGCTAAACTCTCTGAGAAGTTCATCACACACTATGTCCATAATGTGGAGAATGAGTTGTCCTTGCTAGACCTATGCAACTCAAAGTAGAAAGATGGAGAAATCCTTGCAGAATACTTGCCAAGATGGCATAATCTTACAACCATGTTATCATATCAGCCGCCAGAGAAGCATCTAACAAAGATCTTCATTGATAACCTGCATCCAAAGCTATCCCATCACATGCGAATGAACTGTCTCTAGACATACCAAGACATCAAGAGCAAAGGTATAGGCATCGAGAAAGCTCTCCTAGACGAACGCACTATTCGTCACTTCAAGGATGATTCTAAAAACAAACCCAACAATGATAAATCTTGTTACTGGAATCGTAACAAGAATGTTGTTACAAATGGAGCCACTGACACTAAGAATGTACAATTCATTGTGGCTAGTCCTACACCAGCTCAAACATACCAACCGCCACAAGCGCTCATCTATCAGCAACCCCCAGCTCCCGCATATCAAGCACCTATTTATCAGCAGCCTCCTCAAGCTCATCAACCACCTGTGCAATAGTATCAGCAGCAATACCAACAGCAGTAGCCAGCACGTCAAGGCAATCCTGTTAATGCAGTTAACGTTGCCCCAAGGCAGAACAAACCCAACAATCAGAACAATCCAAAGAGGACTTTCACACCTTTGGGTGAGCCTCTGGATCAGATCTTTTATCGGCTAGCCAAGGCAAATATGATCACATATCCGCCCATCCCACAGAAGGATGACAACGCACCAAAGTCTGATTGGTATAAAGAACATGAATACTGTGATTACCATCGTGTGAAGGGGCACACAACATTGAAGTGCATGCGGCTTAAGAACTACATCCAGGATCTCATTGATCACAAGGAGGTCCAGGTCGATGCACCAGCTCAAGCTTCACCCAACGTCGGTTTGCAAATATATCAAAATGTGTTCCCTCAACACGATACCGGGAAGAATCAAGCCAACGCCAATCAGCCCCAAAATCATGGCAAAGGCAAGCAAGAAGATCACACAGCGGCCTACATAAACTATGACAAGTATTTCAGATGCATAACTCAAGTTGAGCCCATCCAAGATGAGCCCACCATCAATACCATCCACGTCAGAGGGCCGGATCGACAATGTGCTGCAACTACCCGTAGTGGTAGGATAACTGTTGCCGGTGCTCCTCCGAGATCAGCTGCTCCTCCAAGGCCAACATCTACTGCATCCATAGCATAGTCTAACACCAGGCCAGCATCAAATGCATGCACAACATAGCATAATGCACCAAGAGCACAATACAATATCATAGAGCATCTTGGGAACATGCCAGCCCAAATATCTATCTTGGATTTGCTCCGCACATCACCCATCCATCAGGAGATCTTGGACAAAGCACTAAAAGAAGGTCATGTCCCCACGAACATTAACACAACTTAGTTTGAAACTCTTGTGGGACACCTATCAGCAGCATGTGCCTTGTCCTTCAAAGAATCTGATATACCAGATGTCGCTCCTGACCATACTCTCCCTCTCCGCATTGCTGTCATGGTCAGAGATTTCACCATCAAACGAGTTCTAGTGGATAATGGCTCAGCGCTCAACTTGTGCACATTAAAATTCATCAAGAAGATCGGGTTCACGGAGGCCGACATACAACATGAGAAAATCACTATCAAAGCATATGATAACTTGGAGCGTACCTCTGAAGGTACTATAACTTTGCCTATCCAGCTAGGCCCAGCAACACAAGATACTCTCTGCCACGTTGTTGATCTTGACCTACAGTTCAATATCCTCCTCGGTCGTCCATGGATCCATTCCATTAAGGCTGTACCATCTACTTACCATCAATGCATCAAGTTTCCACATCAAGGCACTGAGGTTACCATCCACGCTGACCCTAACCCCTTCGCATACTGCCTTGCAATGGAAGCATCTTTCCCTCATTCTACTCATTGTCCTGGAACCGATATTGGTACTTCTATTGCTAGCTCATCCTGATCCCATTGCGATCCAGAGACCATCCTCTCTTCCACCTTATCATCCGTCAAGATCAACAACCAGGGTTGTGGCGAATACAGCCTCAGTGATGCATTTTCTGTAGGAGCTCTTCCACGTGATCCACATACTCAAGGGCGCCCAAGTTGTCAAAACAAGCCTGTTGAAGAACATTATAAGCTCAAGCAAATCGGAAACATGACTTTTGAGTCTCATGGTACCATCAACAGCAAAGAAATGGATCCAGATATTAACAAATGGTTATACAAAGATCCCCCATCACGTGACACCCAACTTCTTGAGTACTTCAAAGAGAAATACCCAATCCCCTACAAAAATGTCACAGAACACTATAACTATCAAGGTGGTGGTCTAGGACCACAAGAGGACGGAAATTTGTTTCCTATCATACCATTCCAAAATCCAAAACAGCAAGGACTTGGCTTTAATACCCCTCGCCTGCTTGAACAAGAGCCCAATACCACAACTACGGGCACTAACATGACCAACGTGAACTTTTTGAATAGCCAGGATGACCTCGTGGAAATCAAAGACATCCCTGAAGAGAAAGACATCCGATCCTACGACGATATCTTTGCCGATGACACCCTCCTGGGGACTTCTCTTCTCCAACAACTCTCCATTAACCTCATAGATCTTCCCCTCACAAACCCCGACCTCATAGATTGGGACCAACCAAGCATCACACACATCGATGAGTTCCAAAGCGCACAAGCACTCCTAGAATTCATGGGGGCATCAGATCCAGCAAGCAAACAGGATCCAACATCAACCTCTGTCTATCAGCTTCACCCAGAAGGATATTTTGGGGAAGAGGCAAGCTTTAGTCACAAAAATGAAATAGCAAGAGAACATCATGAGTCTTTATGTGAAAACCCCCTTGGGGCACATTCTGATTCCAAAATAGTAAAAATAAAGAGCGTATCTTCTAGTGAAAACCTGGCAATTTAGGCGCTAGAAGATGAAGCCTTGCCTCTTCCCCCTATCCAAGATTATAGACCAGAGCAGTCACCGATCATCATAGAGGACAATCAACTTGGGAATAGAAGAATGTCCAAGGGTCACCTACATTGCAGTCAACCTAACAAAAGGAGAAGAAGTCGCTCTCAGTGCCTTGCTCAAGGAATCCATCATCAACTTTGCATGGTCATACGCCCACATGCCTGGGCTTGATCCAAACCTTGTTGTTCATCATCTATCAGTAGATCCAAATGTCAAGCCAGTGAAGTAGAAGCTAAGGAAAATGCATCCAAAGGTAGCATTGCTCGTCAAAGTAGAGCTTGAGAAGCTCCTCCAAGCTAAGATCATCAGAGCAATAGATTATTCAGAGTGGATCTCTAACATGGTGCCAGTCACAAAGCCTTCTGGCGACATCAGAATCTGTATTGATTTCAGGGACTTGAACAAGGCATGTCCTAAGGATGACTTCCCATTACCAAACATAGACATGCTTGTAGACCTCACAGCGGGTCACAAAATGCTATCACTCATGGATGGATTTTTAGGCTACAATCAGATTCATATAGCATAAGTAGATCAACATAAAACAGCATTCACAACCCCATGGGGTACCTTCTGCTACAACATGATGCCATTTGGGCTAAAGAATGCAAGGGCCACATATCAGAGAGCAATGACAGCGATCTTCCATGACATGATCCACAAGATCCTTGAAGACTATGTGGATGATATCCTTGCAAAATCCAAAACAAGGGATGAACACCTCAACATCCTAGAACGTGTGTTTGATTGTCTGAATCATTATGGCTTAAAGCTTAATCCTAAGAAATGTGTCTTTGGTGTTACATCTGGCAAGCTTCTAGGCTTCATCGTCTCTAGACGAGGCATAGAGATTGATCCTAAAAAGGTAAAAGCAATAACAGAGATGCCTCCACCAAGAAATCTCAAATAGCTCAGAAGCCTACAGGGCAAGCTTCAATCAGTACGGCGGTTCATCTCGCAACTAGCGGACAAGTGCCAACCATTCTCACATATCTTATGCAAAGACACCAACTTCAAGTGGGATCCCATATGTCAAAGAAGCTTTGATAAGCTCAAGGAGTATCTAGCTAATGCTCCAATCCTAGTACCACCAGTTTCAGGATGCCCACTCATCCTTTACATCTCAACAACAGCTACAGCACTAGGGGCACTCCTAGCACAGCATGATGATGAAAATAGAGAACGAGCTATCTACTACATCAGTCGCACTCTTGTGGGCTATGAGCTTAACTATTCACCCATGGAGAAAGCATGCCTAGCAGTGGTCTTTGCCACTCAAAAACTTAGACATTACATGCTTAGCCACACAATCAAGCTCATATCAAAGGTGGACCCTCTTAAGTATCTGTTATCAAGGACAACCCTCACAAGCCGTATGGAAAAATGGGTCATGTTACTCAGCGAATTTGACATTCAGTATGTAGATCGCAAAGCAATCAAAGGGCAAGTCATTGCCGATCAACTAGCAGAAGCACCACTGGTGGATGCCTATCCACTAATCATGGAATTCCCCGATGAACACTTATGCATGATTGAAGAGCAGCCCATGTGGAAACTATACTTTGATGGTTCCAACACATCCCATAGCTCTGGCGCAGGAATCCTATTCGTCACACCTCAAGGTGACTATATTCCAAAATCATTCAAGTTGGGATTCCCCTGTACCAACAACATTGCAGAATATGAGGCACTCATCTTAGGTCTCAAAATAGCTATCCAATGGAACATCACAGAATTACAAGTCTTTGGAGATTCACAGCTCATTATCAAGCAAGTCCTTGATGAGTATCAGACAAAGGATGACAAATTGCTACCCTACAAGCAACTGGTGGATAAACTAAGAGAGCATTTCCTACATCTACAATTCAATCAGATCCCAAGGCTTCAGAACAAAGCAGCAGATGCAATGGCAACCATCGGATCCTTATTGGAAATACCACAAGACGCATCAAAGTATGAATTTCTAGTCGAGCAGCTACATTCACCAGCTTATGAGAACGCCGATGCAGACATGGTGTGTGTCTTGGTTGGTCCTCAATCCCCATGGTACCACGACATCCATGCATATCTAAAAAATGGTATCATATCTCCCCATCTCACCAATAACCAACGCCAAAACCTTATTCGCAGAGCTTCCCGCTACACTCTTGTAGCCAACACCCTATATCGTCGTGGGTATCATAATGTCCTATCTAGATGTTTAGACTCAAACGAGGCCGTCCTGGCCTTACAAGAAGTTCACGCTGGAATTTGCGGTGCCCACACAAGTGGCATGGTTCTAGCAAAGCAGCTGCTTAGAGTTGGATATTATTGGCCAACAATGGAACATGATGCATGTGAATTTGTCAAGAAATGTCTCCCATATCAACAGCATGCCAATTTGATACATGCACCAGCACAGGATCTACAGCCTATTGCACCACCGTGGCCTTTTTCATGTTGGGGCCTTGACCTCGTTGGCTTGATCACCCCCCTCTCTTCGGATGGACACAAGTATATCATAACAGCCACAGAGTACTTTACCAAATGGGTTGAAGCGATTCTGCTCACCCTTACTACTGGCATCCAAATATCCAAGTTCATCCTCTACCATATCATTTGCCACTTCGGCATACCATCTACCATCTTCACAGACCATGGCACACCTTTTGAAAACCATCATGTGGATGATCTATGTGCCAGACTCCACATCCATCACCGTTTCTCCAGTCCATATTTCCCTCAAGGAAATGGCCAAGCTGAGGCAACTAACAAAACTATCTTGAAAATCCTCAAGAAGGTTGTCAATGATTCTGGTCGTGACTGGCACCTCCAAATCAATCCCGCCCTTTGGGCCTACCACACTTCTTATCATACTCCCATAGGCACCACCCCATACTCCCTTGTATATGGTGCTGAAGCCGTTCTACCGATCGAGGTTGAGCTCCCATCCTTGCGCATCTCCATGAAGAACTATACAACTGATGAAGACTATCGTGTGGCCCGGCTCACACAGCTAGATCTGCTAGATGAAAAGAGACAGCAAGCCTATGATCACCTGGTTGCATACCAGAATCGGCTCAAAAGGAGTTATAACAAAAAGGTCCATCCTAGACAATTCCAGGTCGGTGACATGGTCCTTAAAGAAAATCAGAAGGTCCTAGCAAATAGAGAAAAGAAAGGCAAGTTTGAGCCTACTTGGTTGGGCCCTTATGTTGTCACCGCATCCTTTGGCTCCGGAGCCTATCAGCTATCTACACCAGAAGGCGAGCCCTTGAATGATCCTATCAACATCATCCATCTGAAGAGGTTCTATGCCTGAACCTGATCCTGCATATATCAAAAAATCCAAAAACATTCAAAAAAGAAAAAAAAGCAAAAAAAAAAAGAGCAAAAAAGAAAAGTAGAAAAAAGAAAAGAGAAAGAGAAAATAATCGTCCAATGGTGAAAACTTGAAAATTCAAGCGCCTTGGACAAGTATGTTGGTGAAAACCTGGCAAACAGGCGCCAACATAGTAGACTGAGCTATTTATCTATTCAGTTGTCCTTTCAGCTATCATCCTCTTCCTCCATCCATAATCTCTTAACAGATCTCCCAGCAGTTCCATCTCCCCTATCCTCCAAGCATTCAGCTTCCATCTTCCTCCAACCCATCTGCAATCCATATCCTATTCTGAAGCTTTGTACCATATCTTGTACCATATCCTTGTCCCTTTCTTGTACAGCGCATTCCTCCCTGTATTTATCCTTCTTGTCTCCGTCCTAGTGAGAGTCCCGCTGAGTGTGATCTTCCTATCCCCAATCCTGAGCTTCTATACATATCCCTTGTGCATATAATTCCTCCTTGTTGTACATAACCTTTCTCCGTCCTGCAGCAGTATTTGATCAAATATCTTGTCCCATCCCCAGCCTCAAAAACTTTTAGTCCCACTCGGGCCTTGTGCTTCAGCAGCATCAATTGTCGACTTATCCTTGCTCATCCTGATTATTCCTTGAACTTCAGCTTTTGCCAGTGAACAACTACACTTATTCTCTCACCAACTCATGGGTCCTTGAGGATATATCGTTCCTCCTGTCCGACCTAATCTTCCATCCTGGTCCTTGAGGATATATCGTTCCTCCTGTCCGACCAATCTTCCCACCATCAATCAAACCTAATCTCTCTCCTTGGCAAAGGATGTTTTTTTTGGAGTTATCATTTTGATCTTGGATTTTTGTCCTTTGGGTCTTGTTAATATTTTTGGCTTCTCTTTATCCCACCAGGGTCACCACGATTCTTTATATCACGGTGTGCTGCGTGTGCGGATAATCTGGGGCAAGGTCTTTTGATCTTTCGCTTCTGCCTGTGAGTCAGTTGTGTGTTTTTGGTTCCTTCGGCATCGGTTCCACCATGTCGCCTCTGCGCTTCATGTGTGATGTTGGGGCAACCCTGTGTGTTTGTTTAGCGTCAGTCCTCGTCAGTCCTCTGCGACATTGTTGACAGGCCTCGTGATCCCAGTATCCTTGGCAGGTCTCTAACATAGCTATATTAAATCTAGGTTGTGCACTCCCGTTTGCACTTGGAGCTATCTGGTCCCTTGCATTTATCATATAGATTAATCTTGCATCTTTGCATATAGCTACATCTTGCATCTTGCATTTCCATCTCATCTTGCATATCATCCATATTTGTTCTTAGAAGTGAGGTTATTTATCTCCCCTTTCTTCCTAGGCCCTTCCTTCCTCATCCTAGCAGGGCACTCTTTGTCTTCTTGCTGTCCCAGGGCGTAATCCCTCTTTCTCCTTGTCCCACTGGGCACATCTTCCATGATTTTGTCCCACCGGGGCATGTTCCTCTTTCTTCTGGTCCCCCCGGGTGTTGTACCCTCTTCTTCTGATTCTAGCCTTGGCATCTTGTTTTCTTGTCTTTGACGCCATGCCACTTGCGGCATCGCATCAAAGAGGGGCAAAATGTAGACACTGAAAAATCCTTCAGAAAATAAATTATTTTTGTTTTCTGAAAATCCTTGATGACATCATCATTTATTAATTAATTATTTATTTAATTAATTAATTTATTTTTATGGCATTAAATCCCTCTCTCTTAATTAAAAATCTTTAATTAAGGAATCTAGCCTAAAAATGTCATTTGGACATTATCCCTAATTTATTAATTATTTAATTAATAAATTGACCAAAAAACTTCAAAAATAAATTAATTTATTTTTTATCCCAAAGTTGGCCAAAATTCTAAAGAGCACTAAACTCTTCTAGAAAGTCCTAAACCTTCCTCTAAATAGGTCAAAACCCTAATCTAGTCCCTTCAAACCCTAAGCCTAGATATTTAATATTTATTAAATTTACCTTTAATAAATATCTAAATCTCACCAAAAGCCACTTGCCCATCCCTTTTTCCTAATCCTAATCCTAATCCCCTTTCTAATCTTGTCACATTCTATTAGCAAAAGGTTTACCAAAACTTATGCTAACCTCCTCCTTAGTCAACAAGGATTGCCACCTCTTGGCCACCTCTTGCAAATGCATTTAAGGATGCATTTAAGCCTTCCTTATCTTTTTTACATGCATTCATTATGCATTTAAGACCTTCTTATCCCTTCCTTGCCACCTCTTGGCCTTGGGCACATTTACCAAATTGTGCACATGCCCTCAAACTTTCAACTCAATCCTCCCTTGACACTTGTCAGGACACTTGTCCTTGACTCAACCCTAACCTTAGCCCTAACTCTGACTCATCCTTTTAAACCAAGCCCTTCCCTTTTCCTATAAATACCCTCACTTCCTAAAGCAAATCATCTTTCAACTCTCAAACTCAATAGCAAAGTTATAATGTCATTTTCATTCTAGCATAAGCATAAACTCATCATTTTAGATCATTTCCAAGCTTAAATCACATCTAAATTAGCTTAATTGGATTAACCTAGCTTCTTTGTTAATTCATGCATCTTATCAATCTTAGTTCATCTTTTAGCTTTGCATATTTGTGTGTTCTTGAGGCCTTTGAGGCAAAATAGGTTCCTCATACCTATTTTGTGTCATTTTGGGTCTTCTTGATCCTCAAATCATCCTAATTTGCATGCTCCAAGTGCTTGAGTTTGCACACCCACATCCATTTATATCCAAGCATATCAAACGGTGCATGGGCGCATCCATTTTAGGCTTAAACTGAGGTGGCTTTGATTTTAGTTTGTTTACCATTAAATTTGATTTGATAATATGCTATGATGTTTGTTTGTCTTTGGCCTTCAAAATAGGTTTAGGTGCACACTCAAATCCTAGTCTACACTACCTATTAAAGTTTTGCTCGTGTTTTATTCTCTCTTTTGAGAATCTTCCTTGTATCGGTCACCAGTGGTTCTAACTGTGTTTGCCTGCTGATACTTGGTCCGCGCTCCAATCTCTTCTTGAGACTTCATCTCTTGTGACAGTCACCAATGGTTCTCACTGCATCTTCCTGTTGTCGCTATCCCATTGAGACTTCAAATGTTGTATGCTTCCAATTCGACCTCAATCCTCTTGAACACAAGCTTAAACTGAACTGAAAACTAACTTTGTGTTCCTCTGAAGCATGTTGAGCTTTTCCTTTGCTTGTTTGTTTTTTTTCTTTATCATTTCCTCTCGAGTGAATCTAAGACCTCTTTCTTGACTAAGAAATGTGAAGGCTGGGGGCATGATCTATCCTTTGCTTCCTGTTTGCTAGTTTAGTTCCAATGATCCAATGAATTCATATTAGAGGGGTGTCCATCTGTGAGAGCCTTCATCTCATATTGGATGGCCATGCGTACCTTGACTCCTTTTATATGGATACTTTGGTGAGGTTGGTTCTTCTCCTTGTTTGTTTTGAGTGACTTCTTTCTGCTACAAGTAAAATTGCTAACGCTTGTCCTACTATTTGAATGTAAGGGTCACTGTGAGCACTCTTTGGAAAAAGAAGGAACTCTCATGTGCTTGGTGTGTTTGTTTACAAGAAACATTTAGGTCATTCTAGAAATTGTGCTTTGATGCTTGTGTTAACTTGCTAAATCAAAAGGAATAGGTGTTCAGGTCATTATGGCTTCTTGTGCCTTAATGCTTACATCTCATTCCAATAAATCTAAGAATTATGTCATATTCATATTCTCATGATTGTAACGTTAGTGAGGATTGTATGGCATTTTGCCATCATCCCATTCCTAAATGAACTCGATGATGATAAATACAATGAGTCCAAGAACCAAGTCCTAGGGTTTGCATTTTCATTCTAGGCTTGCATTTTAGCTTAGGCTTGCATCTTTCATGCTAAGCTTACATTTGAGATGATATCTTGGTACTCTCTTGATTGCTTTCTCTTCATCAAAGTTTCTCATCTTTTGTCTTGGTTTCATCATGATTGCACAAGTTTTCAAGATTGAAATAAAAATTTGACATCTCTAGATAGCTTGAAACCATGTTTTAAAGTTTGGGATCCTTTGGGATCGGATGCTTGTGCAGTTGACCTTCTGGCGTTGTTTTCTTTCCAGAATCTCATCTCCTCATCATGTTCTCAAGATCTTTTCTCTTTTCATCAAAGTCAACTCTAGTCAACCATGGTCAACTATGGTCAAACTTGGTCAACAAGACCTCTGCTTTGCACCGATTCACTTTTGCAGCTTCTCAAATCTAGTCTAATTGCTTCTGCTCTGCAACCTCTTGTTGTCAATCATCCTTTCGATATGTCATCTTTCAATTTCACTCCCGAGGGGGCAGGATGATTGCATCATTTGAATCTTGTTGAATCAATTCTTGAATCAATCTAATCTGAATCATCAGTTCTCATTGCTAGGGGCATCTCGGTGCCTCGCATCTTGCTATCTAGTCATCTATCTTTTAGGTATCTAAGAAATCTAACTCAGATCCTCAAGGATCAAGCTTTGTTCTAGAGATGGTTCTCAAAATATTTTAGGTATTGGGGGAATCTAACCCTAATTCTTGGGACTCAAGCTTCATTTTGGAGATGGCTCTCGAAATCTCTCTTAGACCATTATCTAGGCAATCTAACCAGGGTCTTGAAGGGCTAAGCTTCATATTGGGGCAATCTAACCCTAATTCTGGAGACAGTCCTAAGTTTGCATCTGAATCTCATTTTGGGCATTGGGGCAATCTAACCCTGATTCTTATCTTCTCTCAAGACCGTTGTGTTCACAATCTAACTTAGACTTCAGAAAATCATGCTTTGATCTGTTCGGTGTCTTGGCAACCTAACCTAGACTTCTGAATTTCTCATCATCTATCACTTCAGACTATTCTTTGAATCAATGCACTATTCACACATCAATTCAAAGAGGGTCAAATGTAATACCCCAAAATTGGCACCTAATAAATTCAATTAATTTTGGTGCATTTTCATCAATTTTACATCTCCAAAGTCCTAGTTCCCTAGGCAATTTTCTCTCTCCTACCTGACTTAATTCGACTTGATGTCAATTGCAAAAACCCTAAATTGCATTTATCAAATATTAAAATTAATTCCTAAAGTCTTCGACTTTTATTAGCTTAATTACCCCTATGATAAATTAATTTAATTCGAAAATCCCTAAGTGCTTGGAATTAAATTAAACCCACCCCATTTGGCTAATATACATGAAAAGGAATTAATAATTACTTGTTATTTGAATGGACACTCCTTTTTGAATTAATAATTCATAATATTCGAAAGGTCACCCTGTGTGGCATTTTCCATTCTTTTAATTTAGTAATTCATGCCTTTTTGTCTCAATTGGGAATGAAGAGTCAGGAGTTTCAAATCAAGAACCCCTTCATTCTCTTCCCAGGCTTGTCTATTTAATGAACCTCATTTCTTCATTCAAAAGGGAAATTTTTGAGAGTAATTAAACTATAGCATTTTTTAGTCCCAATTTAATATTTTCAAGCTTTCATTTGTAATTAGCTTAATTTCTAATTTAGCATAGTATTGCATTCTCATATTAGATTAATTTCCTTACATTCTCATAGTTTAATCTCTATTTCTTTCAAGCTATTTAGATTAAATTGCACTTCATATCTCTTTCAAGATCTTAATATAATTGCATCTTCATTCTCAATTTTAATTGAATATTCATCTTAGCTTAATTTCATTTTCTTCAATCTTCATGCTTTCAAATCCTCCATTGTAGTACTGGTCTTATGGTTGTTGGCTCTTGTTCTGAGATTAATTAAACACCCTGTCTACATAGGAGGCACCAGGTTGCTTCGTGATGGATTTCAGATTGATTAATTCATATTCTCTCTTTTAATTCGATCATGTGAGTAATGACCATGTTGTTTGTGTAGTTGGATGAGAGGTCCACATTTGACTATATACAAGTGGAATCACACTTGGTCGTCCTAACACTAGACCCTTAAACTAATTCAAGAAGGTTTTCATACACATGGACATCATATATATCTTTATCAAAAGTTGCATCAAATAGAGAGTCAAACTCATACTCATGAGAGTCAGTGATGCTTGATATGGGAATTCCATCAACACTAGTTGTACCATCTCACTCATTTTCAGCTCTAGTAGCATTGATGGCTAATTGAAGTTGATCTTGTTCAAACCACTTTTGGAAATGTGGTGGAATGTACAACTCACCTAAATGATGAGGATCAGTGGTTTGCATTTCTATTAACCATTCATATGTAAGTGGGGTGATTGAGGCTGTATCATTAGAATCAATTTTAGTCTCAAATCTACCAACATGTGATATAGGCTCATCTGGCTCTACAAAGGATGTGGCAAGATCAGGAGGAATAGGATATGGAAAAGTATCCTCATCAGAGTTGTTCTCTAATTTTTCAGTTGAAGCAATGCTTTTAGGTTCTGGTGTGTATTCTAGTTCTGGTACAAATTTGTTAATCCCTAGATGAAACAGGATTTTCTTGAAGCCTAGACTAGAAGTATCCTTGGTTCAATGACCTATGGCTTCAATTGGCTTGAGTAAACCATTTTCATTTACCCCTATAGGGCCACTCCCTTTATAGCCAAAGAGCTTCATGATTTTGAAGGCTTTGTTGTATGGCTCTTGTACTAAATCCTAAGCTAGAGTGATTATTTTAGATGTGTCCTTTCCTTTGTAAACCCAAGTTGTAATAGCTTTGTCCTCATCTTCATCTTATAGTGGTGTTGTGGCCTTGACAAAGGCACCATCATAGACCATTTGGGGAGAACAAGCAGAAGGTTTATTATTCTCAGAGGGTCTCCCATAGGAATGTGGAGATGGAGGTAGAGCTGCTAGTGACAAAACATGTTCAATTTAATACCCTCCCATGCATGTATCTTTAAGTTTTAGAGTCTGTTCCATTTCTTTGAGTTTGGCATCATAGAATTTGGTAGACTCTCTATTAGCTGGGACAAAGCTGTCAGATTATTGTGTGAGTGTGTTGTAAGAATAGTTTGTATTGGTAGGCACTGAGACTTCTACTCCATGGAATGGGAACTTTATGCATTGATGATATGTAGATGGAATTTTCTACATCTCATGAATCCATGGTCTTCCCAATGGTATAATGTAGGCAAGGGGAATGTTTAGAACTTGACAAAAAACATCCCTCTCAACAAGCCCAACTCGGATTGGTAGCAAAACTAGACCTTTAGATTTTCATTCCTCTTCATCAGTGATTTTCTTATGGGCATCTATCAGATCTTCATCATAGCCTAATTCAATAAGTAGCTTAGTAGATCAAATGTTAATGCCAACACCATTATCAATGAGGACACAACAAACATGCTTTGGACCTATCATGACTTCTATATGCAAAGGAGCACTGTGCGGATGGCTCAGTGAATGGTCATCTTCTTCAAAAAAGGACAAATAATGAGGTGAGGTCAGGTGACCCACCATGGATTGAAACTGATCTAGATCCAAATCTTTTGGGACATTTTCCTCAGTGAGGGCTTTACTAGAATCTGCCTATGAGCAGGTGAGATCGTCAACAACTCAAAGATAGTGATCTGAGTGTTGGTGCATTGCAGCTAGTCTAGGATGCTATAATTAGTTGTGCTAGGTGTACTTACTAATTTCAAGTTCTTGTTGGCAGGTCCAATAGTAGCTTTATCTATAGTTTGCTTCGGTGCATAAGTACAAAGGTTAGGAACCTTAATGGTGATCTTAGCACGAGATTGAGTAACAACATTGGCACAATCCTGAGATGATTCAGGTTTTGAAGAATGAGACACAGGGCCTCATAAGACAAATGGAGTCTTAGGCTTCGGAGCATCCTCACTCCCCTTGATAGTAATCATGTCATAGTATTCAACCCCCACATGTTCAATCATATTGATGACATTGTCATTGGTAGTGTACATGTAGTTGACTTTAGCATTGGCATTCTTTGTCTTGGAAGATTCTCCCTTCTTGTGAGGAGGAAAGGGGTCTTTAAATGCCTGGTGATCTAAATTCTTGTTATGGTTGTCCACAACGATGTCACCATTATCAATCAGATCTTGGATCTTATGGCACATCTAGGGACAAGTAGAAGTTTATGACCCTTATTTTGGTGATAATCATAGTATGCATTGTCATTCCACCAAGAGGGTTGTGGTTGCAGATCATAGAGGCATGAATTTTACAAACGAGAAAGTATTTTATTTTGCACAAGAGTCTTGTAAACCACATCAAGTGGTTCTCCTAAGGAAGTTAATTCACGCTTGGGTCAAGAGGCCCAAGGTTTGTTTCTAGAAAATCTTGAAGGTAGCTGAGTGTCTATTACAACATTCTCAATAGCTTTGACTACTTGTATACTAGAAGTAAGATTAAAAACATCATTTGAAGGCTTTGGGGTCACATTGTCAACTACTCCATCATTCACAACATCTCTATTTTTGTTGACAAACTTCCCTTTATCTTTGTTTGAAGAAAGTCCTTGTTTGTTATCTTTGTGCAAAGACAAATCTCCTTTCTTAACCATGAAGGCTTCTATCCTCACATCTTGTTTAATCATGTTATCAAAATTTAGAGGACCTTGCAACTATACTTGATATCCAAATTTGGGAACAAGATTATCTAAGAAGATGTCGAGCTTCTCATACTTAGGTAACATACGAGGATATTTCATGCAAAGTTGTCTCCATCTCTGGAGGAAAGTTAAGAAAGGTTCCCTTTGTTGTAGTTTTAGATTACAAAGATCTTGGATGTTGACTAGATGTTGAATATTGTACGAATAGTGTTGGAGGAACAAGTTGGAAATCTCATCAAAAGTCTTGATACCAGTGGGTAGTCAAGAGAACCACTCCATAGCTGACCCACCCAAGCTATGAGGAAAGAGGTGAATAAGATAAGTCTGATCATGTATGAATTCCATAGATAGAGAACCAAAATCTCTTAAGTGATCTTGGGGATCGGTAGTACCCAAGTATTTATCATATTTAGGCATCTCTACACCTTTGGGAAAAGGTGGCATGTGAAGACTCTTATCGAAGGGGAAAGCAAAGATACTTTCCAATGTGAACTATTGTGTGGGTTTGTCCTTATCCTTCACAAGTTGACTGATTTGGTCTTGCATGTCTCTGACCATCTTTTGCAACTTAGCGGTATCAATATCTTCCTCTTTGGAAACAAGCATCTCTACATTGAAATATGGGGGTAACTTGGCCCCTTATTTAGCCAGTTCTATAAAATATTTCTCCTTTTCTTCTGCAAGGAGAATTTCCATCATCTTGATGAGACTCTTATTGGCTTTCGCAGCATCTATGTCATTTTGAGTTATTTCCTCATCATCATTTCCAAGAATCTCAAAAATGCTTGGGGCTTGATTCTGGTCATTGTGATATTATTGCTGGTTGTTTTGAGATTGATCATGACACTAATCATTTCAGAATTGCTCATGACATTGGTCATTTCAAGATTGATCATTTTGAGGTTGATCATGACTGTTGCTATATTCACCCTATGAGAAGTGGAATGGGTCTCCCACCTTGTCGATGTTTGAGTGTGCAAAGTGTACAAACTTAGTATGAGCATGTGTAGTATTCTGAGAGGTCATGACAATAGGATCGAAAGGGTCGATAGGTTCAAAAGGTTCAATAGGTTCAAAAGGATCGATAGGCTCAATAGGATCAATTGGATTAGTTCTAGAAAGTGACCCTTCGAAGTCTTGCTAGGCTTCCCACAATGGGTTACGATGGTCTGGAAATAATAAGTTGTAATGCTCTTCAAACACCAGATTTTGATTCGGACTAATGTCTATACAGAATGAATGTCTGGTGCTAGGTCGACTGATAGGAGATGAATATTAAGGTGAGCTCCCTTTAATTACACCTAGTGAGGGGGAATGTGATGAACCCTCACAATGCTCAGATTATGTGGCAGGTTGTGAATGACCTCTTCCTTGATTACAAGGTCTACCTCTACCTCGTCCACTACCACAAATGGGGAATGTGTTGCCACTTCTAGTCATAGTAGGCATAGACAAAGATTAAGTGAAGAGAAGGAACTTAGGATTATGCTCATAACTCTATCTCTAGGATAACAAAAAAGAGATAAAAGTGAAGTGCACCCAACACAAATCATCAAGAGTGTGGCTAGAACATCCGAGAGGTGACTATTGCATCACAAGGTACAAAAGCATAGTAGGATAGGATAGACAATAGAGAGACAATGAGATTTTAAGGAGTAATCATTTAGTTCTCAGCTTGAGACACTCAGTTTTAGGCAATAGACGGTAGGAGAACATGCAAAAAAACCTCAGACAAAAATCAGATTAAGAATCAAATTCACCAGTCAATAGGAAATAGCTCACTATTTTGGAAATCAGGGGACAATCTTGCATGAGGAAATGAAATCTTGTGTGAAATACACCAAACTATGCATGATAAAATGTTGTCTCATGTGAGAAAATGCACAGGTTCCTGAATTCTCACTTGGGAAAAGACTAGGGTTCGATAGATCGACATAGTTTTTGAGATAAAAATTAGACTTTGAGACACAGTGTGAACTATTCTTTGATAGATTTTTTAGTTTTTAGATAGTTTTAGGACAGTTTGAATCAGCAATCTTAGTTTGAATGTTGCAAGTAATCATTTAAAAGCATGAAGTTTAAACCAAGCAATAGTGACACAAGAAGTAGTCACAAATAGTTCTACCAAGGACAAGCAACTTGGCAGAATCATGGGAGTCTTTGAAAAGTTTAATCATGATGGATAGTTTAAGACTCAAAACAATCACTTAGTTATCCCTACAAATAAAATGGTAGAGAAGACAAAATCTATGTCCCACAACATATGTTCATGCATTCACCTCACACAACCGTGTCACCCCCTAGAGGGTGCCTATGTTTTCAGTGTTTCCAAGGACTCAATAATATATGTTCAAAGGTTACCCTTGAAGTAGGGGCCAGTGTCATATACCACCTTCAAATGTCCAGGTGCATGCCTATGGTAAGAATCTAGGGGAGAGATTCTTCCCTCTCCCTGGGCAAAGATTATGTCTCCTTTCAGAGGTGATCTGGGTAGGAAACTAACTAAGAAAGTGTTTAGTGGGCTTCCATTCACACTAACCTTTGATGCCTCCAACACAGGGCTAGGGCCTCATAGCCACACCGACACCATAAAGTTATACACCCCTGCAAGAAGGGCTAGGAGCAACATCGCTTAGTATAATAGACAGAGCTTTCTCAAGATGATAGTCAAAATTAAGAGAAAGATGCTAACATGGCTTTGGAGTCTTTAGACTCAAAAAATATTTCTTTATTATAGTGAGGTGGAATCACCAGCAATAGGTGTTTACTCACTTGGGTCGTTCCTAGAGGTTCAACTTTTGGCAGGCCCTCTAAAGGTCACAGACTTTGGCTTGTATCTAAGGGTTGGATTTTCTGATTCTCTCAAAGAGAGAAGAGCATACTTCTCTACCTTTTCACCTTACCCAAACACATCAGACATGTTCATCATTGAGCTAACTCCTCCTTAACCAATCCACAAGTTTTTGGGTTTCTGGTTCTCTCAAAGAGAGAAGAGCATAATCCCCTAACAAGTAGATGTGCTAAAGACTTGTTACCTTTCCTTTCTTCCCCAGGTATCTATCATGCTATCAAAATATGGGTCTTGGATTCATCCATGGGCATCACTTTCATGTAATGAAGAGCCTATTATCCTATCCTACAATCAAGACCCTTAAGAAATTTTAACAAGGCCCTAGTTATACTATGTGATTAAAGCAATAAACAAGAAGAATGTTTTTTAGTGTCTTTGACAACCGTCCTGGAAGAAAATCATTAGCAAGTTATGTCTTCAAAAAATTTCTTGCAGTCCACTATTATGCTGTCAGAAAAATAGAGATATAAGAAATAACATGTAATAATGTCAGAAAATAGTGCAGGAAATTTGTAGAATTTGAGAAATTTTTAATCACTGATGGCAAGTCTCGCATGAGGAAGTACAATGCTTCACACAAGAAAGTACTATGATGCACATGAGGAAGTGCTACTGACAACAAACCTTCACGTGACATAGTCAAAAAACTTGCATGAGATTTTGTACTCAGTTGTATAGACCATACAAACAGAGCTTTAATTTCTTGACAGATAAAATTTGAGAGTGAGGCCAAAAATGATTTTTCTGCCCCACGATGGGTGCCAAAATGTTTATCCCTAAATATGGACCTCAAATTCAGCCATAGACCTCAACATGGTCATTTCTCAATGAATGAATTATGACAATGAATATGAATTATTCATTTCGCAATCTCGATTGAATCGACCTGTCGCCTCCTATTTAGATGGAGTTTTTGAATTACTCTCAGAATAAGAGCCCAGCAACCATAGACCAAGCTAAAATGGAGGATTTGAATTCTAAGAAAATGATTGAATTAAAATGAATTAAGCTAAGAATGAGAGTGCAAATTAACCTACAAAATTGCAATAAAGATGAGAATGCAGATTTAATCCAAAGCTTAAAATGAAATGAGAATTAAACTAAGAACATAATAAGTAAACTAGATTAAAGATGAGAATGCAATATTATACTAAGAAATTGAAACTATTCTAAATATGCAATGTAAAAAGCTTGAGCAATATGAAAAATGAGACAATAATTTGATATAGTTTCAATACTCTAAAATTGCCTCCTCAAATGAGGAATGAGAGGTTCATAATATAGAAAAGCCTAGGTGGAGAGTGAAGAGTTTCTTGGAAAGAAACAACTGACTCTTCATATCCTTAGAGGAAGGTGAGACAAATTGGAGAGTATTATTTAATAAATTAAATGAAATATTGCCACATGGGTGGCTTTTCAAAATATTTGAATTATTAAATTCAAATGGGAGTATTTCATTTAAAGAACTAAATAACTATTTAATTCCTTTTGATGTGTATTAGCTAAAGGGGGTGGAATTAATTTAATTAACGCACTAGGACTTTAGAATTAAATTAATTAACCATAGGGTTTATTTAGCAAATAAATGTCAATAATTAGGAATTAAATATAGTATTTAATAAACGCAAATTTGAGGTTTTTGCATTTGACACTAGATCAAATAAAGTCAATTAGGAGACAAAATTTCCTAGTGCAATAGGACTTCGATGATATAGAAATTTGAAGGAATGCACCAAAATTGATTAAGATTGCAAGGTGCCAATTTTGGGGTATTACACTAGGGACCAATTCCCATGTATCATTCTTAATTATCTAATCTATCTCTTCTTTTATTGCTTCATGCTAATCTGAATCATTAAATGCATCTTCAACACTTAAGGGTTCAATCTGTGATAGTAAACATACCTCTTCATTTGTTGTGGAACTCTTTTCTTTTGACCTTGTTATGACTTTACTATTTTGATCTCCAATGATGTCTTCCTTAGAATGATATCTAGATGTGAATTTAGGAATATTAGGTGTGACTCTCTCATCTACCTTTTGTGTTTCTTCTTCACTTGTTTCAGGGTCATTGAATATAACATCTATGCTATCAAACATTTCTTTAACAATTGCTTCACTACGGGTAGGTCTAGTTTCTTCTTCAATCATACATGCATAATCATGATATCTCTCTTGAATCATGAACTTCTCATCAATCTTAACATGAGCACTTTCAATGATCTTCTTCAATCTCAAATTAAAACATCTATAAGCTTTTCTTTTAGTAGAGTAACCAAGAAAAATACCTTCATCACTTCTTGCATCAAAATTTCTAATTGCTTCATCTCTCTTAATGCAATACTTGGTTCCAAATATGTTGAAGTATTTGACTATAGGTACATTCCCAAACCATAGATCATAAGGTTTCCTATCTGTGCCTAGCCTCAATTGAATTCTATTGATTGTGTAGACTGCAATATTAACCGTAGCTCTCCAATAGGTATGTGCAACCTTTCCTTTAATCATGATGGTGCACATTGTGTTAAGAATGATCCTATTCCTCCTTTCTACTATTCCATTCTACTGAGGGGTTCTAGGTGCACTTAACCATCTTTTTATCCCATGTTCTTCACAATACTCATAAAATATGTCAGAGGTCAATTCTCCTCCTCTATCCAATCTCAGACATTTAATCTTCAATCCAGACTTATATTCAACCTTACCTTTGAATATTTTGAACTTCTCAAATGCTTATGATTTTTCTTTTAAGAACGCAACCCACATCATTCTAGAATAATCATCAACAAACAAAATAAAGTACATTTCTCCATAGTATGATCTTGTTTGAGTTGATCCACATAGGTTTGTATGCACCAGATCCAATTTGTTCTCTATCAAATTATGCTTTCTTTTGAATAAATTCCTCACATGCTTACCCATCACACATTCCCTGCATATTATATCAACTAGTTTTGCAATGCTAGGAAGGTCTCTTACTGCCTTTACATTTCTTATCTTAACTATGTTGTCAAAATTCATGTGACATAGTCTCTTGTGCAATAACATACTGTCATCTACTTTAGCAACAAAAAAACTTTCTTGAGGATTGAGCTGAAAAATATTACCTTTGGTCTTTGAACTTGATGCAATCATCTCTCCTTCTTTGTTATTAATGATGCACTTGTTGTCTTTGAATTCCAACCGATATCCTTTTTCAAGTAACTGTCCAACACTTGGTAGATTATGCTACAATCCATCAACATAAAGAACATCATCAGTGTTGTTATTTCCATCTAAGGTGATAGCTCCTCTACCTATGATAGGTTTAGGAGTGTTACCTCCAAATCTAACCATGCTGCCTTTGTATCTATCTAGATGTACAAATCTATCCTTGTATCTTGTAGTCTGATGTGAGAAACTATTGTCAATGATCCAATCTATCTTTGTCATGCCCAAAATTGGCACAAAACATACAACAAATTTTTTTTTCTAAAGTTTCTAACTTCAAGGTTGTAACTGAAACATGAGAACAAAACATCAACTAATGCACCCATCTTACAAGGGGATTCAATCCATGCGCTGGCTTGCCAACATCCCCATTACGACAGGTGCTCTAGGGCCAAAGAAACCACTAACTAGGGTTTAATCAAAAAGAGTCTATGAGGGAGAAATCCCTAAATCATTCACTCCCAAAACAAGGCAATAATACTTGATTAAAAGATTTAATTAAATAAAAATAAACTTTCCTAGTTTAATTATAAAAGAATAAAGTGAACACGTAGCTATAAAAAAAAAATAAGGTCACAATTATTAATTCAATAATAATTATTTAGGCATTATTATCATACCTAAGCCCCACCTAGGAGTTATAAGAGCAATTAACTCCCTAAAAGAATTAATGACCATGAGATAAATAATAGTGTGTTAAATAATAAGGATCGATTAATTTAATAAAGTAGTTAACAAAATGAGGGAACAATAAATAAAATTCCATTAGCACAAACTAAAGTAAATAAATAAATAAAAAGGGTCCAAAAATATACACACATAAAGAATAGTCTTGAAATAAAGTATCTAAATAACACCTTACTCCAAAAATCAAATCAAATCAAATCCCTAATAATAGGGAACTTAAAAATCTAAAAGCAAAAGTAATTAATATAAAGAAATACATACTAAAGGGAATTAAAAGTGGAGAATAATAAATTCCACATAATAAAAGGTCTACTAACTTAATCAGTGAAGAAGATAATGTAGATAAAATAAAATATAAAATTATGGTCCAATGGTTAACCAAACCCTAAAATGAAACTAGGGTTTGGGCCAAAATAAAACATGGCCCGGAACCCTAATCTCAACCTTTTCTCATTTTTCTTCTACTATCTTGCCTAGGGTTTGCAAGTTGGCCAAAGATTGAGGGTCTAGATAAGGTACAAAGTATTTCCAAAGTATACATGAATGTATACACACACTCCAGTCTGTGTATACTTTCATATGTACTTGTGCATATACGAACCAGGAGACTAGGCTTCACTAATGCCAGATCCAGAGATTCCTCAAGCTAACAAAAAAAAATCCAAAGTTTCATTACGAAGATCATCAGTTTACAACAGGGTTTGAAGGTATAAATTTTCATATTTACATTACATTATCCTCCATCTGGTGTATGTATTTAAAGAAAAATCAGTGGATACGTTTGCACTTTATTTCCTTTTAAGAATAAGTATATCCCTTACTAAGGCGCATGTAGGAAGGAATATAATTTAATTAAAAGTATAACATAGTTAAAATACATTGCAATAGTTTTATTCTTGTTGATAACAAAAGGGTTTATACAGACGTGAGTTCTCTTTTAATAATATATGCATGTTGATTATGTTTATAACTTTGCTTGTTACTCTCTTTTTATTTATTTTTTTTAAACTACTAGCAAAGCCAAAGATCATTCCATTAAGTTTTTATTTAGTTGTACTAACAGCAAGGTGCTTGTCATCAATGGCTTATTTAAGCCGCAAGCTACATGCATAGAAATAATAGCAAACGATCCACATAAGGAAAGAAAGACATAGCAATGTTTCCCATTTCGAAGATGCTCTTTTTATATAGTTTTCATTTCGTTTAATATCTTTTGTAAGGTTTTATTCATTAATATATTTTGTTGAAGAGTTTGAATAACCAAAAAGAAACATACTGAAGTAGGCATATATTATTATATATGCATAAATAATATATGAATCTATTAAGCTATTTTAAATTTGAACAAACATAATCGTGCTAGGTTATAAGGTTTTTGAAAGTGGTAAGTAATAGTGGTCATTTTCTTAATTATATATATCAATATATATATATATATATAATTAAATGAAGCAGTACTCTTTTTTTTTTTTTTAAATTCTATTTCTAAAATAGTTATATTGATTATTATATTTGATACCATATATATATATATATATATATATATATATATATATATATATATATATATATATATATATATATATATATATATATATATATATATATATATATATATATATATATATATATATATATATATATATATATATATATATATATATATATATATATATATATATATATATATATATATATATCTATGTGTGTGTGTGTGTGTTAACAATTAAATGCATCTAAAGAATATAGTAATTTCATCTATAACAGGAAATAGAAATAGGTAATTAATAGATTGTATATATGTACATTTTGTAAGACATATATATGAATATGAATATAACAATTTTATTATTACTAATATATATGCTTTTATAAATATTTAATCACTAAAATAAAAGAAGTATTGCCTTTCTAACATGCTTTATTAAATTCTAAATATTCGCAAGTGCTGGTTTAGGTGCTGAATGTGAAATCACTTTAATTTTGTGGATTATAAATAAATTTGTCCATAACTTCACAACATAAACATTTTAAAAGGAAAAGGAGACATTTTTATTTCCAATGAAAAATAAAGAGATTTCTCAATTTCTTTCTAAGTAACATAGAAGGAAAATTATTACTCTACATAAGGTAGTACATATATTGTTTTATATTTCTTTTTTTTTATGTAAAACTAAATCAACACACTCATCCTTTGATAATGAAAATATATGCAATGAACATATTTTCTTGCAAGTAAAATGCTAAAACAACATTTTAATAAATCTTTTTTTTTGGCACAAGCGTAGCATTTATATTACATTAATCCTACTTTAAAGATCATTACTATCGTTACTTCTCTACATAAAGGAAAATTAAAACATCTTCTCATATCATTTTTAGTTCATGAGAAAGAGAAAAAAAATATAATTCAATCATCTATCTATTACAAAATTTCAAATGATGGGTGTTTTAACATAGCCCCATTTATAATTTTTACAAAGCATCAAAACCAAGTAACTCATATAACATGTAGGAGCTGAATCCAAGATTCTCAATTGTCTCCAAGAAAACCAGCAAGAGTGTCCTTAGAAATCTACAAAATAAAATGAACAGACCATGGAGGCTCACCTCCCAACCTAGGCCATTTCATGGCCACCCCCAAGCTAGGGGAACACAAAGATGGATAAGGGATTTCACACTCAAACATCAAACACAAACTCAAACAAAACCAGAAACTAAACAAAGAACAACAAATTCCCTTCCCATGGCTATGCACACAATGGGTCACCTTGGACCCATAGTAGGGGTGAAGGTGGAAGCTACCCAAAAAGGAGAATCCCAAAATACAAGAAATAATCAGCCTTCAATAAGGCCTAAAATCTTCTCATAATGCCTTCACAAGGCCAAAGATACAACCATCAATCCTTCACATTCCACACAAGATCAACTTCCTTATGTCCCCCAAATAATAAACACAAGGATGGAAACATGGATGCCCATACATCCATGCCTTATCCCCTTCCTCCTTGAGGAAGGACTCTACACTAGATGGGTAGTCCCAACTCTAACCCTTCACCCATCAAGGCTCTCTTTCCTCCCAAGGGTGATTTTAGCCTTGCACAGCCCAAAGAAACAAATACAACAAAAGAAAAGAAAAGAAAACCACATGCATGCATAGACTAAGAAACCATTCAAAATACATATAAAACTAGCATACATACAACATAAGAAAGTAAATATTCACATAGTAATAAGATTAAGAGTATTCAAGAGCCAACCTCAATCCAAACTAATGGCAATGAGGGTTGAGATGAGCTTTCTCCAACTAGTCTCCTCCTTTGCTATGCAACAACCAAAATCCTCAAAACCAATCAAGATCAAAATCTCACAATCTCTCAAGTCTCCAAAAATTTGAGAGCGGGAAATTACCCACAAATTTTCCCTCCATCTCCTTAAGAAGACAAACTGTAATCCTTTCAAATAAGAGGTGGAAATTCAAATTCAAAATTCAAAAGAGAAGTGGGCTTGGCATACAATTCCAATTTTTGTCACTTTTCAAAAGAGCATCTTTTGGAAGGGCAAAAATAGCCAAAATACATCATAATGGTCAAAATTTGACCACCAACACAAGGCACTGTGTGTGTGAATTTTGTACCTGGCTGTAGACACAACACTTTAGTAAAATATTAGAGGTTAGCAAAAACCAAAATCTTGCAAATAATTGAAACTATGCTAACTAGGTGATTTACTACCTTCTAGTAGTTGCAAGTATGATGTTCTCAGATTGGAATCGAGATCAGTGACAATGCAACACCTAAATGAAGGATTTGAATGCAAAGAATTGAAAAACTATATGAATGCAAATTTAATCTATATTTTTGTATTTTCTATGCAATAATATGAAAAATTGTCTGAAATTAATCTATAATGAATTGAAATTGATATGCAAATTAATCTAACAATGCTATGAAGATGAATGCAAAATTATGCAAAATATATGAAAAACTATGAAATGATCTCACAAAATTGCCTATTGCAAAAGCTTTGTTCTTCAGTTGTAAATTTCACCAGAGTAATTGTGCAAATTTGAGAGATATCTTTGTGAAGAGCTGAGCCTTGATTTTATAGAAATCTAGGGCTTGAGGATGCATTAGCAAAAGCCATAAATCAATCTTGATAAACTCAGGTTGATTTTTGAGTTAACAAGAAATTAAGAATAAATAAACTCTTAAAATTATGAAAAAGCAGTTTTTATCTCAAAATAGAGCTTTAGTTCTCTTTTTCAACTCATCATCAGATGTTGAGTTTTAGAAAGTTTACATATTGAAATTAGCAATTGTTTTAAAGTTGATTGCTTTTGTGATTGTGCATGATTTAATATGAATTAATTTATAAATAAAGTGATTTATTTTCCACTTAATTGATTTTGAATTAAAACAATTGATTTATGGGTTAATCAATTATTAAATTAAACTTTTATTCAAAAACTATATTATTAAAAATTCACAATTGACTTTAATTAATTAAATAAGAATTTATTCAATTAGTCATGAGATTGTAGATTTATTGTCAAAATAAAACAATATAATTTAGGAATAATTTAATTAAATTTAATTAAATAATTAAGTAGCAGTATTAAATCTAATTAATTAAATATTTAAAATATTCAATTAATCAAAGTTTAGGATAAATAAGATTTATTGCCAAATAATAATTAAATTAAAGATAATTATGATAAATTAGGAATATTACTACGAATATTCCCCGATGCAGAATTTAGGATAATCAATTAGGATTTGATAATGTGCAGATGTGTCTTAGGTTAGGACTTTGATGTCGATTTCATTCGATTTGAAGATGTAGGAGGTTAATGAACCTATAACCCATTTTTGGGGTATTACAGGCACCACTATGGGGTGGTCTATTTTTAACCTCCCCTATCTTAAAGGGTCACTAAATGATGAAGGGTGCTCCCCTTAATACCACAAACACATAACAGAAATAGAGAAACAACAACAATATGCAAGAACAGAAAATGGGCTTCTTATTATCTCCACAAATGTGGAATTACAAACTTTCAGAATTACAATATGCAAAGCCACATGGGCATTCCCTTACAATATTATATAGGATAAAGCCTCAAATCAATACCCAAATCTACTACCCAAAATTGCCCTAGACAACACTATGGACCTTCTTTATATAGGCATTTTCCACCGCCCGAGAAGGTTCCAAAAATTTAGCCCTTAGGGCTGACCAAACTTAGAATTATTTTAGTTTTCAATTTATTACATCAAAGTCAGCTCAAAATAACTTTTGAAACTTGGACAAAAATTTTGAAGGAAAATTATTTTCTACCATTCCAGGTGGCCCAACTTTTGGAGACCATAAGTCATCACCAATTGATCCAATTGACTTTTATAACCCCATTTCAAAAAGGCCACAAAGTGCTCTACAGGCTTGACTCGCACAAGCACCTATCACCCAAATTTTTGACCTCATCCGCGGCCTCTAAAGCCTTCAAAATTGAGTTCAAAGTTTCTGTACCCTGCTACCAATACTGAAAATCTTCAATATCTTCAAAACTAGACTTGATCTAGCCATGAAACTTTACTGGCAGGCTGATATGACTGAGATGAACCTCCACATGTAAAATCTGAAAATTCTAAGATCATATGACCAACTTACTAAAAATAGAAAGTTTCCATAAATAACAGCTCTACACAAGATAGCCCTTATTGAATACAAAAATAGAAATATTTTTGGGTGATGCAAGATTGCTCTTACACCTAGGATGCTCCTACATCACTAAATGCCTCCCAAAAGACCACCTAAAGATTGTATTCGAAAATGAAGAGATTTCTACTCAAAGCTCCTAAAAATAGAGACCACTCACACACATAAAGCACTTGGGCATGCCAACTCACATAACATGTGTCAATTGACACCACAAACAAGTCACATTACAACACAATACACATGGCATGCCAAGTGGGCTAAAATAATAAAATAAAATAAACATAATTAATAAATACATTCATGCATCACTTTCCAACAATTACACATTACTACGAGGTTTATTTCTCCCCTTGGAGATAACCTTGGCTTAACATGATTTAATAATTTATCTATCTTTGATTTCCCCTGATATAACCATGGTCTTACCTGCACACTTGACAAAATATCAATAGCTCATGAAATGTCAATAACATATATATGTAAATAGAATACATCTCAAAATGACATTCTTAACATCATAACTTTCTAACTGCATCTCATAATAATTATCATCATTTTCAACATCGTATTTCTAAAGCATATAAAATCAATGGATACAATTATATATATGTTAATTCACATAACATAATAATCATGATCAATTCTCATAAATTTCCCTAACACAAGTTCAACATTAAAGTATCATATATAAATCAAATATTCATCAATTACTATGCTCATGGCCTAATAAATAGCATAAAAATCCTATATCGTCATCACATAATCATAGGTCACCACATAGTATCAAAATATAATGTCTCTGTCCAATAGTCTAGCATGATAAAATAAAGTGTCAACAAGAGTCACAAGATGGTAAATAAGCTACTATGAATGATGGCATGGGGTGAGGCCTCACATCCTCCCCCCTAGGCATGAACTTCCTCCTAGAGTTCATCAAAAAGATGGGGATACGGTGCTCTCATCTATGTTGCATCCTTCCATGATGTCGTAACCTCGTCATAGCAATCCCACTAGACCCTAAACCTAGTCCAGCTCTTGATCTTGAAGTGCCAACATCCTACAAGCCAAAATACATATGGGCTCCAACACTAGTTGTCCATCCAACTCCACTTGTAAAGCATCCCAATCAATAATGTGAGTCTCATCATAGATATACTTCCTCAAAGCAAACACATGAAATACATCTTGGATACGTGATAGGCTAGGTGGCAGAGCTAGTCAATATGTGACTAGGCCTATCCTCTTAGATCTTGAAAGGTCCAACAAAATGAGGTGTGAGCTTAGAACCATTTCCAAAATGTATTGGGCTCTTATGCGGTCGCATTCAAGAAAAAATTATCTCTAACCATAAAGACACGATCAGTCCTCTTCACATTTGCATACTTCTTCTGTCTATCCTAAGCCTCTCTAAGACATTGCCTAATCAAGTCTACCTATTGCTCCATCTCCTTGACTAGCAATGGTCCCACAACCACTTTATCATCAATCATATCCCAACTCAAAGGAGTCCTACAAGGTCTATGATACAAGGCCTGATAAGGTGGCATGCCCAAGGATGAATGATGCCCATTATTATAGGAAAATTCCACCAAGTGCAAGTACTCCTCCCATTTGGTCTTGTGATCCATCACATACATACAAAGCATATCCTCCAATGCTTGATTAACCCTCTTAGTCTAACCATCTATCTCAGGGTGATAAGCTATACTAAAATTGAGCCTCGTGCCCAATGCTGATTGTAACTCTATCCAAAAGGATGAGGTGAAAAGAGAATCTCTATCAGATATAATCTTATGAGGAATGCCATGAAGTAGGATGATATCTCGCAAGAATACCTATGCCACTGTAGGCACTTTGAAAGTAGTACAAATGGGTGAGAAGTGGGATACCTTAGTCAACCTATCCACTGTCACCATAATAGCAACATGGCGACAAGAAGACATAGGAAGATCAACAACAAAGTCCATGGATATAATATCCCACTTCCACTTAGGTATGTCATGTGGCTAAAGAAGCCCACCTGGATGGTAGTGCCCTACCTTAACTCTTTGGCACTCCAAACATATAGCCACAATCTCTACAATGTGCAATCTCATACCTGGCCAATGGTAAAGCTGCCTCAAATCTACATGTAACTTCTTAACTCTGGGGTGCACTACATAAGGAGCTCTGTGAGCTTCAAGAATAATGAAGTCAATAAACCTTCTAGAAGAAGGTGTACACACTAAAATGGTGCACTTCTATGGATCATTACATGCAAAGAAACTCAAGAATGAGGTCTCACAAATCGATCCATAGCTCCCTAGGCATGGAGTGCAAGGGTTTTTAAGAATGCTCTCAGCTAGAGCTATTTAGCCTATAACCTTGCTAGTAAACCATGAAATGGGAGATTCAATGAAGACAAGGGCAAGAATGCCAATATCCTCAAGAATAAATAATGAAAATGCAATGCAATGCTATGCTAGAAATAGAAATGCAAGCTAAGCTATGAAAGGAAATATGCAAGTGTTACAACCCAAGCTAATTAATCTATGTGAGCTAATCTAGAGCATAGAAATGAAGCTAATCTAAGAAAGCATAAATATGAAGCTAAGCTAAGAATGAAAGAATGAGATGTAGAATGCAAGAATGAGATGTAGATTCTAAGAATGCTCCAAATCTTCAAAAGCTCCAAAGTGTACCTAGAAAACCTGCAACATAATATTAGCATAAAAAGTTGGGGGTCTAGAATGAAAAAGAGAGCTCTTCTTTTATAGGAAATGAGAAGGAATGGACCATGGAGATTAAGAGGAAAAAGATTTAATCAATGGTGGAGCATCAAAGAGGAGCAATCCATGTGCACAAATATCCTCCAATGAGAAAATAAGAGTTGAATTTTGTGTCCATATGAGACAAAAAGTGCTTTTCTCTTTTTATAAAATAAGAATAATGCTTTATTTGTGCAACGTAGGATAAGAGGAAAAGTGGGGGCTTTTTATTTATTAAAAGGGGAGGGAATATTATTTTTAATCAAATAAAGACTTAGGATAAAATGGTTAGCCCATAGAAAATAATCGAATAAATAATAGAGCTAGGATTTGATCAAGAGCAAGCAATTGATGATTTAGCAAAAGGGGCTAATAGTCTAGATGACCATTTTTAGGTGTATATAGAAGGTACATAGATGCATCCTCTATGATGGAGAAGGCTATCAGACTCAAGAGTGTAATCTGAGAACTTCCCCTCAAGGGCTCTCTACAACTAAACCATCTGAAAAACCTCAGAGTAGAATCCATCCTCAAGCAAGTGCTACAAAATGTGTCCTCTCAAATCTGTGCTAGATGACATAGATGAAAGCTCATGATGTCTCCTACTCAAGGCATCTGCAACTACATTCTCCTTACCCTTGATGTACTAAAAATCAAAGTCATACTCATAAAGGAACTCCATCCATCTCCTCTACCTAGCATTGAGATTCAACTGAGTGAAAATTTACTACAAACTCTGATGATCTGAGTGAAGCTTGAATCTATGACCTAAAATAAAATGTCACCATCTCACCAAAGCATGCACCACTACTACAAGCTCGAGGTCATGGGTAGGATAGTTGAGCTCATGAGTCTTAAGTTTCCTAGACTCATAGGTAATAGCTTGACCACCCTACATAAGGACTGCTCCTATACCATCCAAAGATGCATCTGTGCAAACCACAAACTCTGCTAAAGGATCTAGTACTACAAGAATAGGTGCACTAGTGAGTGCTCTCTTGAGCTCCTGAAAATCTCTCTCACATTTCTTTGTCCACTCAAACTTCTTCCCTTTCCTCTGGAGGGAAGTGATAGGATGATCTACTCCAGAGAGTCCCTCAACAAAATGTCTATAATAAGCTCCAAGCCCCATAAAAATCCTGACCTCAGTCAGACTGGTAGGTGCTGGCCAATCCATTATCATCCTGATCTTAGATGGGTCAATAGCAATCCCATCTCCTAACATCACATGACCAAGATAATGAACCTCTAATTTAAAAAAGGTACACTTCGACAAACTACCAAATAACTGATTCTCCCTCAAACACTAAAAAATCTACCTCAAATTCTCCTCATGCTTATGCTCATCTCGAGAGTAGATCAAAATATCATCCAAGAATACTACCACAAATTTATCCAAGAAAGAGTGGAACACTCCATTCATGAGACTCATGAACATAGCTGGAGCATTCGTGAGTCCAAAAGGGACCACTGTGAACTCATAATGGCCATAGCTTGTGTGGAACACAGTCTTGTGGATATCCCTCTCCACAATCCTAAACGAATGGTACCCTGACTTTAAGTCAATCTTAGAAAACAATCAGGCACCTTGAAGCTGATCAAACAAGTCATCGATCCAAGGAAGTGGATACCGATTCTTGATGGTCACCTTATTCAAATATCGGTAATCCATACACAACCTAATAGATCTTTCCTTCTTAACAAAGATAATAGGTGCACCCCATGGCGATAGACTAGTATGAGTATGCCCTTTTTCCAAGAGCTCTTCTAACTAAATCTTAAGCTCATTAATCTTGTGGGTAGTCATCTTGTATGGTGCTCGAGATACATGCTCTGCTCCTAGCACAAGATCAATATGAAAATCCACCACCCTAGGTGGTGGCATACTAGGTAGATCTGAAGGAAATATATCTAAAAACTCCTACAAGATAGGATGGTCATGAAGGGAAGGTTGTTTCTCAACCTCTTCCTCTTGATCAGTGATGGTGACAGAAAATAACTGACAACCCCTTCACATGCACCGCTTAAGATGCATATTGGAAATCACACAAAGAGAAATAGGTCTCTGAACTCCTAAGATAATCAAAGGAACACCAAAATCATATACACACTCAATCCTCTTCTGCCTACAATCCATCTTGGCGTTGTGAGCATAAAGCCAACCCATGCCAAGGATGACATCGTAGGATCCAAGTGAAGTGATACATAAGTCAACTGTGGTGGTCATGTCTTTGATCTGTAACTAACATCCTCTCACCAAGGAACTAATAGATATCCTAGCACCTAAGGCTAACTCAACTTCCCAACTCACATCCTACCTAGCTTCCACTAGCTCGCAATGCTCCACTACAAATGGAGTAATGAAAGAATCGGTAGCTCCTGAGTCAAATAGAATAGAAATACAAATACCTCCAATCCTACCTATGGCCTCAATAACCATGGCCTGATTCTTAGCCTGGTGGTTATCAACCACTGCAAACACTCAATGAGATCTACCCATGTCTCCCACTGTAGGCTCTGAAGCTGTTGCTCTCTAACTACCTGTTGGATGCCCTGATGGACAATCCCTAGCAATATACCCCATAGCACCACAAGTGTAACATAAGCCCCTAGCCTAAATCTGGATCCCCTGAGATCTGGACTACTGTTGTCCACCTGTCATACTGGACCAACTAAATCCACCTCGAGAAGACTGATGAGTCCTAACAGGTGGTGCATATTGTGACTAAAATTTCTAATCTCATCGAGGACCCTATGAATGCCACTACTTGGGCTTAGAGCCCTACTATCCCTATGGAGGTCTATGTCTCTGACTCTACTGAGACTACTAATGCTGCTGAGGTGCTCTAAATGATCCTAATGAGTGCTTCTGATTCCCTTTCCAGTGGGATCTCTAGAAACCAGAAGCCTATGGCACAGAATTTTGGTTCTATGACCAATCTTGAGCCTCATGAGACCTATTATGGATCTCCTCTACCACCATGACTCTCTCAATGGTATAACATAAATCTCCTAGAGGTACCAACTATACTTTGTCTGAAATATCATGGTTCAACCATTTGATAAAGAGGTTGACCTGAAGTTTCTCATCCTTCATATAATTCATGCAGGGAAGGAGCTTGAGAAACTTGCTCTCATATTGTGCCACAGTCATACCTCTTTGCTGGAGGTCATGGAACTCATCTATGCAATGCTATCTAAAATGCTCTGACATGTATCAAGCTCTAAATCTCTCAAGAAAAACCTCCCATGTGAGGGTGTCTAATGTCAAGTGGTGTTTATATTCCTCATGTCTCCACCAAGTAGAGGTGTTACCTCTAAGCATATGTACTACCAAACGTGCCTTTAGGTTGCTCTCGTAAGGGCACAACCCAAAACAATGCTTGAGGCTCAAAAGCCATGCCTCTACCTCTGTCCCATTTGTAGATCCCAAAAAGGGTGGTGGCTGAAGGTGTAGGAGCTCTCTAATCTGATCCCCTATATCACGGGGTTCTCTATGCACTATCTTAGGTGGTGGTGGTGGTTCTCACATGTGTACTTACTCATCCTCTAAATCTGCTTGTCCCTCAACCTTCCTGGAAGGAGGACTCTTACTCCTCTCTAGGGCCTCTATTTGCTGACCTCCTAGTGGAAATCTATCCATAATAATACTAGAAAAATTCTGAAGGACATTTAGAAAATCTTGATTAGAGTTTGGTGGCAGTCCTAGAGGTGGTTTTGGCTCATCACCTACACCCTCTACTGGCTACTCAGCATCCACTGAAGCCTCACTAGCATCCCTAGCACTTCGCCCATAGCGACGACCCCTACGTGTAACTAGAGGCATCCTACACAAGTGAAAACAAGACATAAGTTGGAAAGGGAATGGGTTAAGGTTCCTAAAGTTGAAATAGTGCGCTGATACCAAAATGTCATGCCCAAAATCAGGGCAAAACACACACAAAAAATTTTTTTTCTAAAGTTTCTAACTACAAGGTTGCAATTGAACCATGAGAACAAAACATCAACTAATGCACCCATCTTACAAGGGGATTCGATGCATGCGCTGGCTTTCCGACATCCCCATTATGATAGGTTCTATAGGGTCAAAGAAACCAATAACTAGGGTTTAATCAAAAGGAGTCTACGAGGGAGAAATCCCTAAATCATTCACTCCCAAAACAAGGCAATAATATGTGATTAAAATATTTAATTAAATAAAAATAAACTTTCCTAGTTTCATTATAAAATAATAAAGTGAACACGTGGATATAAAAAAATTAAAAAAATAAGGTCACAATTATTAATTCAATAATAATTGTTTAGGCATTATTATCATACCTAGGCCCACCTAGGAATTATAAGATCAATTAACTCCCTAAAAGAATTAATGACAATGAGATAAATAATAGTATGTTAAATAATAAGGATTGATTAATTTAATAAGGAAGTTAACAAAATGAGGGTACAATAAATAAAATCCCATTAGCACAAACTAAAGTAAATAAATAAATAAAAAGGGTCCAAAAATCTACACACCTAAAGAATAGTCTTGAAATAAAGTATCTAAATAACACCTTACTCCAAAAATCAAATCAAATCAAATCCCTAATAATAGCGAACTTAAAAATCTAAAAGCAAAAGTAATTAATATAAAGAAATACATACTAAAGGGAATTAAAAGTGGAGAATAATAAAGTCCACATAATAAAACGTCTACTAACTTAATCAATGAAGATGATAATAAAGATTAAATAAAATATAAAATTATGGTCCAATGGTCAACCAAACCCTAAAATGAAATTAGGGTTTGGGCCAAAATAAAACATGGCCCAGAACCCTAATCTCAAGCTTTTCTCATTTTTCTTCTATTGTGTTGTCTAGGGTTTGCAGGTTGGCCAAAGATTGAGGGTCTGGTAAGGTACAGAGTATTTCCCAAGTATACATGAATGTATACACACACTCCAATGTGTGTATACTTTCATATGTACTTGTGCATATATGACCTAGGTGACCAGGCTTCACTAATGCCAGATCCAGATTCCTCAACGTAACAAAAAAAAATCTAAAGTTTCATTACAAAGATCATCAGTTTACAATAGGGTTTGAAGGTATAAATTTTCAGATTTACATTGCATTATCCTCCATCTGATATATGTATTTAAAGAAAAATTAGTGGATACATTTGCACTTTATTTCTTTTTAAGAATAAGTCTATCCCTTTGTGATATTGCTATCCCTTTATTTCGGTTGAACCATCAGGATTTAACTGTGTAGTTTTACTCATGAATCATGGGTCAATGAGTTTGACTCAAAAAAACTACATAGTTAAATCCTGATAGCAATATCACAATTTGATTTGCTGTGGAAAATATCTCCTACTTATCAAGTCTATCCCTTACTAAGGTGCATGCAGGAATGAATATCATTTAATTAAAAGTATAACACAGTTAAACTACGTTGCAATAGTTTTATTCTTGTTGATAACGAAAGGGTTTATACAGACGTGAGTTCTCTTTTAACAATATATGCATGTTGATTATGTTTATAACTTTGCTTGTTACTCTCTTTTTATTTATTTTTTTAAAACTATTGGCAAAGCCAGAGATCATTCCATTAAGTTTTTTTTAGTTGTACTAACAACAAGGTGCTAGCCGTTAATGGCTTATTTAAGCCACAAGCTATATGCATAGAAATAATACCAAACGATCCACATAAGGAAAGAAATACATAGCAGGGTTTCCCATTTCAAAGATGGTCTTTTCATATAGTTTTCATTTCGTTTAATTTCTTTTGTAAGGTTTTATTCATTAATATATTTTGTTGAAGAGTTTGAATAACCAAAAAGAAACATATGGAAGTAAGCATATATTATTATATATGCATAAATAATATATGAATCTATTAAGTTATTTTAAATCCAAACAAATGAAATCGTGCTAGATTATAAGGTTTCCGAAAGTGGTATATATATATATATATATATATATATATATATATATATATATATATATATATATATATATATATATATATATATATATATATATATATATATATATAACTATTTTAGAATTAGAAAGTTTCTTTTAAAAAAATAGTACTGCTTCATTTAATTATATATATATATATATATATATATATATATATATATATATATATATATATATATATATATATATATATATATATATATATAATTAAATGAAGCAGTACTATTTTTTTAAAAGAAACTTTCTAATTCTAAAATAGTTATATATATATATATATATATATATATATATATATATATATATATATAACTATTTTAGAATTAGAAAGTTTCTTTTAAAAAAATAGTACTGCTTCATTTAATTATATATATATATATATATATATATATATATATATATATATATATATATATATATGTATGTATGTATGTATGTATGTATGTATGTATGTATGTATGTATGTGTGTGTGTCTGTGTGTGTATGTGTGTGTGTTAACAATTAAATACATCTAAAGAATATAGTAATTTCAACTATAACAGGAAATAGAAATAGGTAATTAACATATTGTATATATTTACATTTTGTAAGACATATATATGAATATGAATATAACAATTTTATTATTACTAATATATATGCTTTTATAAATATATAATCACCAAAATAAGAGAAGTAATGCTTTGCTAACATGCTTTATAAAATTTTAAATATTCGCAAGTGCTAGTTTAGACGTTGAATGTGAAATCACTTTAATTTTGTGGATTATAAATAAATTTATTCATAACTTCACAACATAAACATTTTAAAAGGAAAAGGAGACATTTTTATTTCCAATATAAAATAAAGAGATTTTTCAATTTCTTTCTAAGTAACATAGAAGGAAAATTATTACTCTACATAAGGTAGTACATATATTGTTTTATATTTCTTTTTTTTTTTTTAAAACTAAATCAACGCACTCATCCTTTGATAACGAAAATATATGGAATGAAGATATTTTCTTGCAAGTAAAATGCCAAAACAACATCATAATAAATCCTTTTTTTTGCACAAGCATAGCCTTTATATTACATTAATCCTACTTTAAAGATCATTACTATCGTTACTTCTCTACATAAAGGAAAATTAAAACATCTTCTCATATTGTTTTTAGTTCATGAGAAAGAGAAAAAAATATATAATTCAATCATCTATCTATTACAACATTTCAAATGATGGGTGTTTTAACATAGCCCCGTTTATAATAACTTTCACAAAGCATCAAAACCAAGGAACTCATATAACATGTAGGAGCTGAATCCAAGATTCTCAATCGTCTCCAAGAAAACTAGCAAGAGTATCCTTAGAAATCTGCAAAATAAAATGAACAGACCATGGAGGCTCACCTCCCAACCTAGGCCATTTCATGGCCACCCCCGAACTAGGGGAAAACAAAGATGGATAAGGGATTTCACACTCAAACATCAAACACAAACTCAAACAAAACCAGAAACTAAACAAAGAACAACAAATTCCCTTCCCATGGCTATGCACACAATGGGTCACCTTGGACCCATAGTAGGGGTGAAGGTGGAAGCTACCCAAAAAGTAGAATGCCAATTTACAAAAAATAACTAGCCTTCAACAAGGTCTAAAATCTACTCATAATGCCTTCACAAGGCCAAAGATACAACCATCAACCTTTCACATTCCACATACGATCAACTCACTCATGTCCCCCAAATAATAAACACAAGGATGGAAACATGGATGCCCATACATCCATGTCTTATCCCCTTCCTCCTTGAGGAAGGACTCTACACTAGATGGATAGTCCCAACTCTAGCCCTTCACCCATCAAGGCTCTCTTCCCTCCCAAGGGTGAGTTTGGCCTTGCACACCCCAAAGAAACAAATACAACAAAAGAAAGGAAAAGAAAATCACATGCATGCATAGACTAAGAAACCATTCAAAATACATATAAAACTAGCATACATACAACATAAGAAAATAAATATTCACATAATATAATAAGAATAAGAGTATTCAAGATCCAACCTCAATCCAAGCTAATGGTAATGAGGGTTCAGATGAGCTTTCTCCAACTAGTCTCCTCCTTTGCTATGCAACAACCAAAATCCTCAAAACAAATCGAGATCAAAATCTCACAATCTCTCAAGTCTCCACAAATTGGAGAGTGGGCAATTATGCACAAATTTTCCCTCCATCTCCTTAAGAAGAAAAAACCTAATCCTTTCAAACAAGAGGAGTAAATTCAAATTAAAAATAAAAAAGAGGAGTGGGCTTAGCATGTAATTCCAATTTTCGTCACTTTTCAAAAGAGCATCTTTTGGAAGGGCAAAAATAGCCAAAATACATCATAATGGTCAAAATTTGACCACCAACACATGGCACCAGTATGGGGTACCTTATTTTTAACCTCCACTACCTTAAAGGGTCACTAAATGCCTCCCAAAAGACCACCTAAAGATTGTATTCGAAAATGAAGAGATTCGCACTCAAGGCTCCTAAAAATAGAGACCACTCACACACATAAAGCACTTGGGCATGCCAACTCACATAACATGTATCAATTGACACCACAAAAAAGTCACATTACAACACAATACACATGGCATGCCAAGTGGTCTAAAACAATAAAATAAAGTAAACATAATCAATAAATACATTCATGCATCACTTTACAACAATTACACATTACAACGAGGTTTATTTCTCCCCTTGGAGATAACCTTGGCTTAATATGATTTTAACAATTTATCCATCTTTGATTTCCCCTGATATAACCATGGTCTTACCTGTACACTTGACAAATTATCAATAGCTCATGAAATTTTAATAATATATGTGTGTGTGTGTGTGTGTAGACACTCAAAAATGGTCAAGTGCTTTAAAATCATAAAATTACAAAATCATCAAAATGCACTAATTCTAATAAAAAAGGATCAAATCAATTAAAATGGACATTTATAAAATCAAATTGGACAAAATCAAATAAATCAAAGGAAAAATCAAATAATGACATTAAATAATTAAATAAAAGCTTAAAAAGACCAAAAACACTATATAATTGATTTTAATCAATTAGTTGTATAGTTTTTAAATCAAAAATCAAAATGAACCTATTCCCTTATATGGCTAATTTAATTAATTAATAGAATTTAGTTAATCCTAATATCTTTCAACAACAAATTGAGCAACCAATGAGAATTGAGAACAAAAAGACATAAATCACTCAAACGAATTGAATCTCAATCACACATTTTCAATTTTGAATCTCATCCACTCAATTTTGTCCTTTTGTCCAAAGCTTTGAGACAAACATTTAAATTGTCCCCCCATTTAAAAATATTGCAAAGTTTTTGACTCAACCAAAGGTAAATCATGATTACTTCACTCTACCCCCTACCCTTGGGATTTTACTATAAATAAGAGCATTTTGAGAGCAATAATCATCTTAGAAAATTATTTGCAAAATATCCTTATTATAGACAATTTCATAGCAATCAAGAGCATTTAAGAGCATTTAAATTATCTTTGTATCCATTTGAGATTTGAGAGCTAGATTAGGCATAGTAGCATCATACTTTCTCATTTTAGAAGTGTCACTAGTGGAGATTAAGCTGAGAGCTCTACTTACCACATCTAATTAGAGAACCATGAGATGTTATGGATTTTAGTTTCAATTATTAGTTAAATTTGCATAGTATTTGCTTTGAATTGTTAGTAATTGATCCTAATTTCATGAAGGTGTTAAACATACACACACAAATGGTGCCCACCGTGGGGCTGTGAGCCTCATTTTTATCATTTTCATCATGTTTTGTGTGTTTGTGTCTTCACTTTTTCATGGATTTTTGTAGAAAATGGGGAAAATGATGCATATGAAGGATTAAATGACGCTTTTGATCACTATTCTAACACTTACCAGTAGTTAACTAATGCCTGGGAGATAAAGTGTCATGCTCAATAGTGTAAAGTGATGCCTATGACCGGAGTAGTGTTGCGCATTTGTTGTCTTTCACCGCCTGTGATAAAATTTGTGACGCAATTTACACGACTTGCGATGCCTATGCTCTATTAACTGATGCCTAGTATTTCCTAATTGTCACTTTGCATTCTTCATTTTACGCAATTTTCAATAGTGTTTACATCTATTAAATAAAGTGTTATGCCTGCTAAACTTTAAATGTCACCTGTGTCACTGGAAAGTGATGCCTGCTATTTGTAAAGTTATGCCTACTAGCCTTTAAGTCATGCTTATTAGCTAGATAATGAAGCCTACTATTTTTTGCTTTAAATTGTTGTCAAATTGATATATTCTATTTTTGTACTCTCTATCTATGTTTTTCTTGCAGATGAGCAAACATGGGAAGGTTCAAAAACCAGAGAATAGAGTTACACAACCAAGTAAAGAGGTAAGACTACAAGCTAAATGTGAAAAGGAATTACATAGTGCTTTAATTTTAGAGAGTTTAGGCTTGGAAGAGAAATTGTATGCTCATTACATCAAAGTGTTAGAGGCTTATAAGCTTAAATTTCCTACTCTAAATTGAAATTTTCTTATGTTAAGTTGTTGAAATCTTCATTGAAAAATCTTATCAATAACACTTAATTGCAATTTCATTTTGTTCTTTCGGTTTCCCTATTGGAGATTTTCCAGCAGACCAGTACTAACTATATGTTTGTCATTGATGACAACATATGGAAATTAGCATGTGTGGAAGTCTTATACAGTAATATTTTAGTATATGTAGCCTAGACATGATATCAACATGATATCATGGGTGCAGAGGTTAACTGTTAGCATGTCAGTTATATTGCAGTTGATGTCAGCAGTGTTCCTGATAGAGTAACAAATAGTGTCCTGTGTATGGTTGTCTGTACACTTTTCCTATGGGCATGCACCCTTGGATATATATTAAAGACATGTTAGTCATGTTAAGTTTATGGATGCATAGTCTGATGATGAATGCAAGTGAAGTTATGTAGTTGTTGTTCGCCAATAGTAGTTTCCTATGTTTGTTTAGAAGAGCTAACAAAGATTTTATTGGTTCTTGAGTTGCACCTAAATTGAGGATATGTGCCCTTGGAGTTAAGCTTGGAGAACTATTATTGATGTTCAATTAAGAGCGCATAAGTTAATTCAGCTTACAGAGAAAGTTATAGTTGTTTTGGTAGAGCTGACAGTATGTAGCATGCGTCTACAATTATGTTATTAGACAGGTCCTAGAATGAGTTACGTACATAATAGAGCCAATACAATGTTTGTTGGAGTTTATTATGATTTCTCTAATATGATTTCAAGGTGGTTATAATAGGCCAACTTGATTATATCATTTAGAGGAAAGATATTTATAGACAGTCATTTGTGATTGCTAGAGGGTGGTTCATGGATGATAAAGCAGAGTAGAGTAGAGTGTGTGAAGTGTTGAGCCATTAGAAGAAGGTCTATGTGACCAAGTAAAGTACTTGTGCTATTCATTGGAACTAATCCAAATAGTAGGTCAAAGTGCAGTTCACCAAGATCTAGATATAGTGTATATCTATTATTCAGAAGGTTGTAGCCTTCGCCCATTTGAGCAGTGAGCTCTCAGATAGTGCGTCCTCTCCCCTAATAGGGACATTTTTAAAAGACTCCTAATAGGGTCCGACCCTTAACTAGGTCTACTATACTTAATATATTGTAAAGCTACTCCTAATAGGGTAAAGGATCTTCTAGCAAGGATCATTATACACTAGTACAGAATATTAGTGGGTATCAAGTCCCACTAGGGTTTTTACCTATTTGGGTTTTCCTATAACCAAAATATTGGTGTTGTGTTCAAGTGTTCTTTCATTGTGTTTATGCTTTATGTTTAAGTATACTTAATTGGATAAAGAATTAAAACTTGTAGATAACTAATTCACCCCCCCCCCCCTCTCTGTTATCTCTTGGGACTATTCCTAACAATTGGTATCAAAGCCAAATGCCTTGGAGAGAAAAGTTTAACAGCTTGAGGTTGATCAGATGGCGTACTTCAAGAAAGACATTCCTAAGTTTGATAGAGAGAATTATCTTGATTGGAAGAACAAGATGGTGACCCATTTGCAGTGCATTGCTTTTGAAGTTTTTAATGTAACCATCAAAGCAGCCAAGATTCCTACCTTAGAAAACCTTGGAAAATTTGATGCTACTGACAATCAAAAGGAATTGTTTCATTATAATGCTATTACTCAAGAAGCCCTTATCAGTGTCCTATCTGACGATGAATTTTCAAAAGTAAAGAAGGTAGATATAGCCCATAAAATATGGAAGCACCTAGAAGACACATTTAAAGGAGATAAACAAGCTAAGGATGCACACAGAAAGACATGGAAGAAAAGATAAAATGCATTAGAGATGTTGCCTAAAAAAAAGTCAGAGCTTACAATCAGAGGATCAATGAAGCAGTTGCCAAAATCAGGAACAATGGTGGAGAGATATTAGAAGAAGACATTATGGATAAAGAAATGACTACTCTTGCTCCTAAATATGAAAGCAAGATCAACATCCTTGATGAGACCATGCAGCTTACATCAAATTTCAAGAGAGAAACCTTGATCAGCAAGATCTCAGCTTTTGAAATTTCAAGATTGAAGATAGAACCAAAGAGAGAAATAGCTTTTAAAGCAATAGTTCATGGTAAGAAATCCACAAACACTTCTGGTAATTTTGATGATGATGATGAAGATAAAACACTAGATGATTTTATTGCTATGGTCGCCAAAAGAGAAAATAAAGGAAAAGGAAAATATGAAGGTCAATTACCATTTAAGTGTTTTTCATGTAATAAGATTGGTCACTTTGCATCTAAGTGTCCCACCAAAGCTAAAAAGTTGAAAAAGGATTACAAGCCTAAGTATTCTAAGGAATGCTACTATGTTGGAGATGGAGTTTCAGATGAAGAATCAAGTGAAGAAGAAATTGGATTCATTGCTATTGTAGACATGATGAATAGTAAGTTAGTTCCTAAAGATGAGAAAGTAAATCAAGAGCTATCATTGATTTCACAAGCTGACATAAGGACAGACTGGATTATAGACAGTGGTTGTTCACATCACATGACAGGTGATAAAGGCAGGTTTGTTCATTTGGATAAATACAATGGAGGTATGGTCAGATTTGGAGACAACACTCCTAAGACTATAGTTGGTAGAGGAGCCATCACTTTGGATGGAAAGAACAATACTTAAGATGTTCTTTATGTTGATGGTTTGAAACATAACCTTCTCAGTGTTGGTCAGTTACTTGGAAAAGGCTATCAATTGGAGTTCAAAAATGAAAAATGCATCATTAAAAACAAAGATGGTGTTATGATTGCATTGGGCAAAAAGACAAGAGGTAATGTTTTTCAACTCAATTCAGAAGCAAGTTGTTTTTTTTCTAAAGTTTATGATAGTTGGTTGTGGCATAGAAGACTATGTCATATCAATTTTGATAACATAGTAAAGATAAGCAATGCTAAGGAAGTAAGAGATCTACCTAGCATAGCAAGACTAGTTGATACTATATGCAGGGAATGTGTGATGGGGAAGCATGTGAGAAATTCATTTAGGAGCAAGCAGAATTTAGTAGAGAATGAGTTGGATCTGATTCATACAGACCTATGTGGTCCAACTCAAACAAGATCATACTTGGTGAAAGGTATTTCAATTTGTTTGTTGATGTTTATACTAGGATGATGTGGGTTGCGTCCTTAAAAGATAAGTCAGAAGCTTTTGATAAGTTCAAAATATTCAAAGCTAAGGTTGAGAATGAATCTAGACTAAAGAAAAAAATGCTTGAGATCAGATAGAGGAGGAGAATTCACCTCTGACAAATTTTATGAGTACTGCAAAAAACATGGCATAAAGAAACAATTAAGTGCACCTAGAACCCCTTAGCAGAATGGAATTGCAGAGAGAAGGAATAGGATCATCCTTGATACATCGCACACCATTATGATAGAAGGAAAAGTTACACTCACCTATTGGAGAGATGTGGTCAATACAGTAGTCTATACCATCAATAGAATTCAATTGAGGCCTGGCATAGACAAAACACCTTATGAGCTATGGTTTGGTAATGTTCTCATAGTAAAATACTTTAGAATCTTTGGAAGCAAGTGCTACATCAAGAGGGATGAAGTAGTAGACAAGTTTGATGCAAGAAGTGATGAAGGTATTTTTCTTGGTTACTCTACTAAAATTAAAGCTTATAGATGTTTCAATTTAAGATTGAAAAAGATCATTGAAAGTGCTCATGTAAAGATTGATGAAAAGTTTATGATTCAAGAAAGATATCATTATTACTCACCCATGATTGAAGAAGAACCTAGACCCTCTACTAGTGAGACATTTATTGAAGAAATGTTTGACAATATTGATGTGTTATTTAATGACCCCGAGATAAGTGAAGAAAATAATCCTAAGGCTGATGAGTTAGCATCACCTAAAGTTCCAAAGTTTACATCAAGAATTCATTCCAAGGCAAACATCATTGGAGATCAGAGCAGCAAAGTATTAACAAGATCACAAGCAAAGAACTCAGCTAGCAATGAAGTGGTATGCTTACTATCTCAGAGTGAACCTTCAAGTGTTGAAGATGCATGTAATAATTCAGATTGGCATGATGCTATGAAAGAAGAACTTGATTAGATTGTTAAGAATGACACTTGGGAACTGGTCCCTAGACCCAGTGATAAAAATGTGATTGGAACAAAATGGATATTTAGAAACAAGATGAATGAAGATGGTACAGTAGTAAGAAACAAAGCAAGATTAGTATGTAAAGGATATGCGCAAAGAGAAGGCATTGACTATTCAGACACATTTGCACCTATGAGTAGATTAGAAGCTATTAAGTTGTTTTTAGCTTATGTTACAATTAAAAACTTTAAAGTTTATCAAATAGATGTCAAATCAGCATTCTTGAATGGAGACTTGAAAGGAGAAGTATACATTGAGTAGCCAGAAGGATTCACCCTTATCAGATAGACCTGATATGGTATGCAAATTGAAGAAATCCCTTTATGGACTTAAGCAAGCTCCTAGAGCATGGTATGAGAGACTAGATGGATACTTAATCAAGATTGGTTTCAAGAAAGGAGCAACAGATTGTAATCTATTCATTAGGGAGACATCTAAAGGTTTGATTCTTGTAGCTATATTTTTTTATGACATTATCTTTGGAGGTAATGACAAATTCAGTGCTGAATTTTCCAAAGAAATGCAGAATGAGTTTGAGATGAGTATGATTGGTCCTATCAAGTACTTTTTGGGACTAAATGTGTAGCAGACAGAAAAAGGAATTTTCATTAATCAATCAAAGTATGTGAAAGAGATACTGAAGAAATTCAAGATGGATGATTGCAAGCTAGTAGGAACTCCTATGATCACTAGATGCAAGCTTACAAAAGAAGATGACTCATCAGTAGTAGATATAACATTATATAAGTCTATGATTGGTAAACACATATATCTTACTTAGACTAGACCTGATATTTCCAATGCAGTTGGCATAGTTGGAAGATTTGCAGCAGAGCCTAAACAAAGTCACCTCATGGTAGTAAAAAGAATATTCAAATACTTACAGGGCACTATAGACTATGGTCTATGGTATCCTAATTCAAAAAATGTTGAGCTTCATGTGTACACTAATGCAGATTGGGCAGGATGTGTTGATGACAGAAAGAGTACTTCAAGTGGAGCAATGTTTCTTGGTGATAGACTTGTCACCTAAACAAGCAAGAAACAAAATTGTATTTCTCTGTCAACAGTAGAAGCGGAGTATGTTGCAGTAGCCTTAAATTGTTCTACAATTGTTTGGATCAAGAAGATGATAAATAATTTTAGAATTCAGATTGATTATCCTATTGTTATTCACTGCTAACACTAGCACTATCAATATGTCAAAGAACCCTGTGATGCATGCAAAGACAAAGCACATTGAGATCAAGTATCACTTCCTAAGAGAGAAAGTGGAAGAGAAAGAAGTCAAGTTGGACTATGTGAGTACCAAAGAACAGTTGGCAGATATATTCACAAAGCCCTTGCCTAATGATACTTTTGAGTTTTGAGTATCTCAAGAAGAAGTTGGGAGTCATTCCCTTCCCTATTTCTACTTAGAAGAAAGAAGGAAAGGCATCAGTCCTTTGGGACTAGTGGAAGGTTGACTACTCTACCTCAAGAGTAGTACCAGTACTTATAATGAATGGAACCCTTTGCCATTGATGTCAAAGGGGGAGTATATATAGTCATGAAAAATAGAAGTAAAAAGAGGAGTAATGTACTAAGGGGGAGTAGCATTCAGTTATGATAGTAGTATAGTTGAGGAAATGGAGAATATTAGAAAATATTGCAACAGATGGAGGATTCATCTTTGGGGGAGTTTTGAAGAGGAAATGGAGAATGTTATAAAAGAAATGCTCATTTGAGTTAGTGATGGTTTTTCATTCCACATGTTTCCATCAATGCCAAAGGGGGAGATTGTTGGAGATTTGCCAACAGACTAGTACTGACTGTATGTTTTTCATTGATGACAACATATGAAAAGTAGCATGCATGGAATTCTTATATAGTAAGCTTTCAGTATATGTAGCATGGACATGATATCATGGGTGCAGAGGTTAACTATTAGCATAGTTAGTTATATTGTAGCTGATGTCAGTAGTGTTCCTGACAAAGTAACAGACAGTGTTCTGTGTATGGTTGTCCATACACTTGTCCTATGGGCATGCGCCCTTGGATATATGTTAAAGACATGTTAGTCATGTTAACTTTATGGATGCATAGTCTGATGTTGAGCGTAAGTGAAGTTATGCAGTCATTGTTCATCAGTAGCAGTTTCTTGTGTTTGTTCAGAAGAGCTGACAGATATTTTATTGGTTCTTGAGTTGCACCTATCTTGAGGTTTGCACCCTTGGAGTTAAGCTTGGAGAATTTTTATTTATGTTTAGTTAAGAGTGCATGATGAAGGGTGCTCCCCTTAATACCACAAACACATAACAGAAACAAAGAAACCACAACAATATGCAAGAACAGAAAATTGGCTTCTTATTATCTCCACAAATGTGGAATTACAAACTTTTAGAATTACAATATGCAAAGCCACATGGGCATTCCCTTACAATATTTTGTAGGACAAAGCCTTGAATCAATACCTAGATCTACTACCCAGAACTATTCTGAACTGCCTAAGACAATAATACAGCCTTCCTTATATAGGCAATTTTTCACCGCCTGGGAAGGTTCCAGAATTTTAGCCAATAAGGCCGACCAAACTTAGAATTATTTTATTTTACATTTCATTACATCATAGTCAGCTCAAGATAACCTTTAAAACCCGAACAGAAATTTTGAAGAAAATTATTTTTCGCCATTTCAGGTGGCCCAACTTCCGAAGACCATAAGTCATCACCAGTTGACCCGATCGGCTATTATAACCCCATTTCGAAAATGCCACGAAGCGCTCTACAGGCTTGACTGGTGCAAGCGCTTGTCACCCAAATTTTCGACCTCATCCGGGGCCTCTAAAGCCTTCAAAATTGAGTTCAAAGTTTCTGTACCCTGCTGCCAATACCGAAAATCTTCAATATCTTCCAATATACACTTGATCAGGCAATGAAACTTTACTGGCAGACTTATATGACCAAAATGAACCTCCAAGAAAGAAATCAGATCATTCTGAGCACATACAAAAATTACCAAAAATGGTAACTTTTCATAAATAGCAGCTCTGCACAAAATAACCCTTATTGAATATAAAAACATAAATATTTTTAGGTGATGCAAGATTGCTCTTACACCCAGGATGCTCCTGCATTAGTGCATAAGTTAATTCAACTTACAGAGAAAGTTCTAGTTGTTTTGGTAGAGCCGACAATATGTAGCGTGCGTCTACAATTATTTTATTAGATAGGTCCTAGAATTATTTGCGTGCATAATAGAGCCGCCAAAATGTTTGTTGGAGTTTATTATGTTTTCTCTAATATGATTTCAAGGTGGTTCTAATAGGCTGACTTGATTATATCATTTAGAGGAAAGATATTTATGTGTGTGTGAATTTTGTACCTAACTGTAGACACAACACTTCAGTAAAACATTAGAGGTTAGCAAAAACCAAAATCTTGCAAGTAATTGAAACTATGCTAACCAAGTGATTTACTGCCTTCTAGTAGGTGTGAGCATGATGTTCTCAGATTGAAATCGAGATTAGTGACAATGCAACACCTAAACGAAGGATTTAAGATGATGAAAGCAATGAAATATGAATGCAAATTAATCTATATTTTTGTATTTTCTATGCAATAAGAATGAGAAACTGTATGAATCTAAGCTATAATGTATGAAATTGAGTTTGAATGTAGATTTAATCTAAGAAATGCTATGAATGCATATAAAAATCTATGATATAAAACTATGAATGCTCAAAACAATAAATGAAAATCTCACAATAGCCTTGATTCGCAAAAGATTGATTCTTCAGTCACGAATTCGCCAGAGTGAGGATACAATTTCAAGGTGTTGATTGTGAAGAGCTGAACCTTGATTTTATAGAAATCCAGGGCTTGAGGATGAATTGAGAAAAGCCATAAATCACTCTTAATAAACTCAGGTTGATTTTTGAGTTAACAAGAAATTAAGAATATTTAATTCATAAAATCATGCAAAAGCAATTTTTATCTCAAAATAGAGCTGTAGTTCTCTTTTTCAACTCATCATCAGATGTTGAGTTTTAGAAAGTTTACAAATTGAAATTAGCAATTGTTTTAAACTTGACTACTTTTGTGATTATGCATGATTTAATATGAATTAATTTAATAAATAAAGTGATTTATTTTCCACTTAACAGATTTTGAATTAAAACAATTGATTTATGGGTTAATCAATTATTAAATCAAACTTTATTCCAATTAAATCATTAAATTTGATAGCTTTGATTTTAAATCAATTAAATAAATATCCAATTGATTGTTTGTAGGAATTTTGATTTATTGTCAAAATAAAAATAATATTAATTAGGAATAAATGCAATTAAATCTAATTAAATAATCAAGTGACAGAATTAAATTAATTAATTAAATATTCATCATATTCAATTAATCAACTTTAGGAGAAATAATAACATTTATCGCCAAATAATATTTAATTAAAGATAATTAGATAAATTAGGAATATTTAGGAAATATTCCCTGATGTAGAATTAAGATAAAATCAATTAAGATTTCGATGTGAAGATGTACCTTAGGTTAGGACTTTTGTATTGATTTCATTCGAATTGAAGATGTAGTAGGTTAATGAACTTATAGCCCATTTTTGGGGTATTACATTTTGCCCCTCTTTGAATTATTGTGCGAAGCGTAGTGGTTCAAAGATAGTCTGTGTATGATAAAGATGTATGAAACTGATTTGTTTTGAAAGATGAACCAATTCTGAGACAGAAATTGATTTAAAGATTTAAAGATTCAAGATTTGAGATTTAGGTCCTGATTGACCAAAGATAATGTCAACTATAGCAACAATGAACCGGTGATTACAAAAAAGTGCCAAAACTCCTGATTCTAAACCTTATGATTGCGAAGAAGTGAGTGACCGATTCCAGACCTAAATGTCCTTGTATGAATCATATTAGTATCACATCTTGAACCCATCAGTTACAAAGAACCAAGGAAATAACACTAATGAACTGATGGTTATGAAAAGCTGATATAGTTTACAAGATAGATTTAGGATACCAGATTGATATGGATCTCGATGAATCTGATATGCTCCAAGAAATGAAATATTTTCCCCAAGCGATAAGGACTTTTGATGAATTAGTAACTAGATGTGGTTGTTGTCTTGATCACTGAGAGAAAGATATTGATTTATAGATTTGATTGATGTGCAATATCATGCCCCCTTCGAGATTAAAATTGAAATCTAACAAGAAAATTCAATGTTGAATGGTTTAGAAGCATGTTAATTGATTTAAGAAGTGGTTATAGACGTTTGAGAATGCATTCTGCATCGTTTAGAGGTCCAGAAGACCAAGTTTGACTAGGTTAAAATTTGAATAGTTTGATGTAAGATAATTATTTAAGTTGAATTCTAGATTTTTGTGATGATTGAAGGTCGATTATGCAAGTAGTTAACAATATAAATGATCTCAGATTTCAATTTTGATCCCGAAAAAAGATTCTACTTGTTGTTTCATTCGAGGAACCTTCATACAATGCTCAGTCCTTGTGTCATGTTTAGCATTTTTGGTTTTGAAGAATCATTTTAAGTGTTCAAGCAATTTGTGAGATCATGCAAAGTGCAAAATGAAATGCAAACCTAGGACCTAGGACCTAGGACCTAGTCACTGATCTTGTGTTGATTCATTCTCATCATTGAACTTTTTAGGTAACCAGATAAATCAATACAATACCCACTAGTTAGGAAACTATAGACATATGAATATTGATTTGTATGCGCAAGAATCAATACAACACCCACTGATTAGATAACCATAGACATATGAATATTGATTTTATTTTTCAGAATGTCGGATTAAATAAGCACCAAGGCACAAACGCTAGGATGACTTGAATATCATGTCCATTTTGATATAGCAATTTGTATAACATCTGAACATAAACGTCATGATGACCAGAATATGCCTTGCATAACAAACACATCAAGCAGTCAAGAGATCATTCTAAATCCAGTGTGAATTACCTATAGTGACCCTTTATCATTCACATCCTAAGGTAAGATCCCATTTCACAATAGGAGAAAGAACTCACTCAAAAAGACAATAGTTAGATCAAACTTCTTTTAATTTTTTGGGTATCAATGATTGAGGTATGCATGGCCATCCAATTTGAGATAGAGGCTCTTACAGACGGACACCATTTCAATCCAAAACTTCCAAAGTTGTTAGATTTTCACATACAAGCATAAAACAAAAACAAAAAGATTATTCCCCCAGTCATCACTCTCTCAATCCTATAAAGGACGTCATTGAAGAGCTCGTGGGAAGAAAATATACAAAAATATCAATGTGAATCAGTAAGCATACAAGGAGATAAAAGCATGAAGCACAGATTGTTTTCTTTTTGTGTTGATGTTTGATTGTGTTGTAGATGCAAAATCCTTTCTAGAGAGGAGACTGACTAATTGACTCAGATGAAGCTTCAAAGGACTCTAACTAGATATGACACATCTAAGATACATTGGAGGCCATAGGATATGACATTGATTGCCCCCAAGTGTTAGGCATTGATAGGATACAGACGCATGAGCCAATTGGTGTACCAACCAACTTATTAAAAATAGGAATGCGGGAACAAACCAATAGATATGTACAAACTAAAGGAAGACTGAAAGTTGGGAAAGACCAAGATTGTGCTAATAGATTGACCATTTTGAAACAAGTGGGGCCTGTTTGCTGAGTTTTCACAATCTTGGCAGAGATTCTTTTTTTTGCTATCAAGGCACCTGTTTCTAGGTTTTCACCAAGGCACTTTTTCTTATTCTCATTTTTTTGTATTTTTCATTTTTTTAATTTTTTTTGTACTTTTGATATTTTTTACTTTTTTTGTGAATCATCAAGGTGCCTATTGCTAGGTTTTCACCAGGATGATCATTTTTTTAGGACTTTTTCCAATTTTAAGATTTTTTCAAGACATTTTACCATAGACTAAATGCCTTAGGCATAGAATTTCTTTAAATGAAGAACATTGATTGGTTCTCAGAGCTATTCTCCTTTAGTCGTTGAGAGTTGATAGGCATGAGAGCCAAAAGTAGAAGTGATTACAAAGGGACCCATCCAATTGGGTTGAAACTTCCCCTTGCATTCTCTATGTGATTGATTTTTAGGATTCTCTCTCAAGACTAGATCGCCAACCTGAAATTCTCTATGTCTGACTTTCTTGTTGTAGCCTCTAGACATTCTCTTCTAATATACTCTGAGATGATCATACGTTGCTTGTCTGCACTCATCTAGTAGTTCAAGTTCTTGCAACCTAGACACTCTATAGTCATCATCAGTTACTAGACCATGCATTCTAATTCTTAGTGATGGGATTTCAACCTCAATAGGTAGTACCACTTCAGACCCATAAACTAAAGTGAAAGGTGTAGCCCCAGTAGGCATTTTGATACTTGTTCTGTAGGCCCAAAGAGCTAGATTGATCATGAGATGCCAGTCTCTTCCTATTTTATTAACTATTTGATGCAAGATTTTCAATAGATTCTTCTTAGAAGCCTCTGCTTGTCCATTCACTTGAGGATAGTAGATAGATGACCAATGTGTAATCTTGAATTTGGCACATAGATCATCTAAGTCTTTGTTCTTGAATCGTCCACCATTATCTGTGACTATAGAATGTGGAATACCATACCGGCATATGATGTAGTTCAAGATTAACATAGAGATTTTCTTTCCAGTTGCTTGTGTTAAAGGGACTGCTTCTACCCATTTTGTGAAATAATCTATAGCTGTAATAATGTGAGTATGCCCATTAGAAGAATGAGGATGAATGGATCCTATAAGATCAAATGCCCATTGGTGAAAAGGCCATTGTATAGTGAAGGGAATTAGATTTCTCCTTGGAGCATGAATTAAGTTACCCTGTACTTGGCACTTTTGACAGTTCTTTGCATACTTGATAGCTTATTTTTCCATTGCAAACTCCCAAGCAAGATCATATCATGCAGTCCCAATATCTAGCAAGGTGGAGAACAAGAGGGATTGGCAAGCTAGTGGAAGAGATGAAAGACAAGAGAATGATGGAGAATAAAGGAAAGAAATCCTGAAGGGAAAACTCCTCAAGAATATCCAAGCTAGGAAAAAAATGTCATGTAAAGCACATTTGGACAAGCAATGAAAGGCCAACATAGGATAAGTCACAAAATCATAATGCAAGAGTAGGAAAGGATGCAGTCTAAAGGAGTAGACATGTCAAGAGGTTTCATAGCACCGTGTTTTACTCTTTCTCTTTTTTTATTTATTTATTAGATCAAGACCAAAGGGGAAAAAGATAGGGATATGCGAAAATAAATGGAGGAAGATAGATATGAAGGCTAAACATGAAAGGAATGAAAGCAAAATCATCATAAAATAGCTCACAAGATAGTCAAATGTTCATGTCTAGGTCAACATTGTCAAGATCAAAGAGAGAAGACGGAATGGATGAAATATGTAGAAGAACTACGCATGATGTCTGATTGCCAAGTTTTCATTACAGTACTTATCCAAGGCACCACAAGGGAGTGGTTTTCACCATAGGACAAATTTATTTCTCTTTACTTTTGCTACCAAGGTGCCTGTTTCCAAGTTTTCACCAAGACATATTTTTAATTTTTTTTCTTTTTTTTTATTTTTTATTTTTTTATTTTTTATTTTTATTTTTTTTTTGTTTTTTTGGAAGAAGGCAAGCTTTCTAGATAATGCTCCTTGAAAGGATAAACCATGATATGCCAAGGATTCAAAATGATATGCTCAAAGATGCTGATAGGGAAAGGAAGATGGAAGAGAAAAATGGAAGATAAGGTTTTATGTAAAGCGAGTGAGGTTGGAAGATAGGAGGAATAGGCAAATGAGGAAAAAGGATAGAAGGTAGGAGGATAATGAATAGAAGAATTGTGAAAGGGTAGATGGAAAGGAAGGCAAGATCAACATCAACACACACCTTGAAGGGTGGTGAGAGGATGGAGGAAACATGAATGAAAAAATACATGAAGGAATATGGCGAATGGATAGTAGAGGTTGCGGTTTAGGCACATAGAATGGAAGAATGTTTTTGGAAGAAGATGAAATGGAAGTCTTTGGAAGCTTGAATGTCAACTTCACTTGTTTCTCAACATTAGACTCTTTCAAGAGAGATTTTTGAATCCATATAGCCATAGGCTTTTTATTTCTTTTTGATGATTTAGAGAGAATATCTTCAATGGTGGATTTTGGAATCCATACTTGTCTTGTAGTTTTTTTTTTAGATATCTCTTTTGACTTTATGCCTCCATGTTGATTAGAGGAGACATGGTGATTTTCTTTTTTTCATGGATTCTTGTATTGCTTCTTTTTCTTGTATTGAACATTCAAGTTACTTCCAAAAGACTTGGGACTTGTGGAAGAAGAAGGAGGATATGACTGGTTTAGATGGATGGGTGGATGAAAAGGAATCAAGGGTATGCATCTATGTTGATCTTGAGGAAAGATGGGAGATGGAGGGATGTAAGGACCCAGGATGGATGATGAATTAGGAGAGTTAGGAGGGGAAAGTGAAGGGACATAAGGGCCCAAGATGGAAGGAAGACATGAAGCCCTTAGTGTTGGTGGAGGAGGTTCAAGGATGGATGTAGAAGATACAAAAGGATAATCAATAAGTTCATCAAGATCTATATGACAACCAAGGACATCAGCATCTTTAGAGTGAGCATTAGAATTTGCAATAGTATCATGAACATCTGGAATAGGAGCAACTTCTTTGATAGGACTGTTTGGAGCTTGAAAAGATTTAGGAAGAGTAGAAAGTGGAAGTGAACATGGAGTGATAGAACAAGAAGATGGAAGACTTTGATCTTGACAAGGAGCTTTGGATAGCACAAGTGTACCATTTTTCTCTTGAGTTTCAATAGGATCAACATTGGAAGTAACAACACTATTTTTTATAACCTTAATGGAAGTATCATCTTTGGAAAGTGCAAGTGTAGTAAAGTTATTTTGATTGTCAATAAGCTCAATGGTGTAAGTGGTAGCTTGATCTTGCTTAGGAGAAGACTTAAGACATGGTGGGATGAATGAGAAAGGGTGTACAGGATTAAAAGAATCATGGAACGAATAAGAGACATCATGAAAAGGATTGGATGACATGGAGGTTTCTTGATCTTGATCTTTCTTTATATTCTTTTCTTTATCATTTTTAGAGTCCTCTTGACATGGAGCCACTTCTAAGGACAAAGAAGCATGTTAGGATTGTATGGAAGACTTTGGAATAGATGGTGGAGGACTAGCTAAAGTAGGAATTATAGCATATAAAGGCTTAGGCTCTTTAGGTTTAGCATTATTGAAAGTATTTGTAGCCAAGTGAAGGTTAGCTTGAGTTTCTTTAATAGGTAGCCCTTGAGGATAACTATAGGAAACCGCATGAAAAGTATTAGGAACTTTGGTGGATGAAGGACTTGTGAAAGATTTGGTAGGCTTGGAAGCTTTAGGAAATGTATGGGTATTGGAGGAAGTAGGGGATGGAAGGGAACCATCACAAGAAAAAAGTTCAGCATTAACATGATCTTTCTTGAGAGTGTAATCTTTATTTTTGGCATGAGAGTTCTTAAAGGATAAATTCTTATAGTATTTACATTTATAATCACCGTGGTAAGCTTTCTCTTCAAGTGAAATAGATGGATCATCTAGGTATTGTGCATAGAAATCATCAAAGTCTCTTTAAAAATTAGAATCATATGGATCACCATCATGATCTTTCCAATGTGACGTCCCATTTCCAATAAGCATGAGCACATGATGAGGAGGACTCTTAGGAACAGAGGTGTCATAGGTATCATTATATTGTCTATCATCATAGTCATCATAGTCTTCAAAGATGGGTGTGTCACTCTCTATGGAAGAGGTATCATAAGGGTTATCATGTTGCTCAACATGCTATGTCTTGAGATGAGGAGTAAGATTCTTGCGAGAAGTAGAAAAGGCATGAGATCAGGGAGAAGAGGAAGGTGAAGACTCAGTGGAGGAAGAAGACTTGGAAGATGAGGAAGAATGAAAAGACTTAGAAAATGAAAGACGTTTGGAAGAAGGAGGTCATGACATGATCATGCGTATGATCCTAAAATAGGCATCTAATTTAATCAATTTTTCTTTTTTTTCTATCATAAACTTATCACTCATGGGATTTTTGGAGGAATAATACTCTTCGAATTTAGCAATGAGTGCAAGATCATTCATTTTCAAGAGAGGTTCCATAACAAGATAGTTGAAATTCATGGTTTTAAAAGAGGATGAATCAAGCATGGAAGTGACAAAAGAGATTAATAGAAGAAAGTAGACTAGATAATAAGAGGAAAAGAATCAAGAAGATGTGAAGAGTTTTAGGAAGAAGAGGAAGAAGCATGAAGGAAGAGGAGAAATGATGGAAATGGGAGACTAGGAAGACATGAGAGATGTGGAAGAAAGAAGACCAAGAGTCATTTTGTGCAAATTGATACCATTTAAATTCATTTGGATGTTGAGTAACATGTCATAGCACCTAAGATCTAACCCGGGTTGACCAAGGAAGACTAGAAATGACAAGAATCAGCTCAATGTTTTGATAGAATTTGGAAGTTGTTGCAAATTGGAAATCTGACAAATTTGGAAGGTTTCTAACAACTTTGACTTTGGCTTTGATACGATTTTTGAAATTTCAGGATGACTTTTTACACTAGAAAAGATTTTTTCTTCAGATTTGCAATTTTTTAGTTTTTCAATATCAAATTGTTTGCAAATTTTTCTATCCAGGATTGAAGATCTGTGTAAAAGTTTATCTCAAGTAACCAAGTAGGTATCAAGCACGTAGAGTAGAAAGAAAGGAGAGTAAGCAATTGTCTAAAAAAAATGAACAAGGGCAAAAGCAATCTTGTGCATGAACAAGTAATAGTGACTTATTGTGCTAATCCCTAGAAATACTACTTGTGTATGTTCCAAAAAGTTTTTCAATAATGCACATATTCCTAGAAAATGAAAAATTTGGCCTCACTAGGGTTTGTAGTAATGGTTTGACTCTACAAATTTTGTAATCTCAAGAGAGTGAACTCCAATCCAAGTGCACTGAGGTTTTGACACAGTCTGAGAATTTAATCAATCAAGAGTTGCTAGGGAGATCTGATAGCCGAACAAGAGACTACACTTGTGAAGATTTCTTCCACAAGGACATTTATATAGCGGTTGTTTCTACCATGGAAAAAATGGCTATTACTACTTGAGGTTCCATCCACATGGTTCACCCAATTAAGGGAATGGCCACTACGGTTAACCCTCAAAGGTGACTCACAAAAGATACCATAGGGGGACTAGATCAGATTCAAGGATCTGGGTTTTTGGTACTATCCAAAAAGGAAGTAGGGCATAATCCCCTAGTCTCTTCACTTCACCAAGACAAAGCAGCTAGATTAATCCAACAGGCTAAGACCAAAATTATATCTCAAAGATCTATGATGTCAACCACTTATGATCTATCAACCTCTCTGAAGCGAGAATGTATCAATCAAAAGTTTAAGATGCACAAATCTAGTAGAACACAAGACAATCTCAGTAGCCTCCCTACCTACAAGGGGATCTATCGTCAAGAAGAGCTTCACATGCATGAACAAGCAAAAGAAGTCAACTCTCTCAAGATCATCCACAAATAGTGTTCATAGGGCCTAATTACTATGTGTAACAGATATGCAAAAAGTAAATCTATGTTTGTTTTAGAGCCCAAAACTGAAGTGTGAATTATGAAAGTTGTAAAGGCACTCAAGCTTGACACGTGAGATGTTCATTTTAATGTCCAAATTGAAGTGCTATCATATCACAGTAGAATACCTAAATTCTTTGCAATGCATATAGTATATTTTTACTTAATTTTTAGAAATTTTTGTTGAGCTTTTCCATGCAAGCAAGCCACAAACTCTCCAACAAGCCAACAAGCAAACAAGATATGCAATGTATATTCAACTTATGAAAACCCTAGGGTTAGATCTGAAAAATAATTGTTAGGAGAAATAATAACCAAAAAATAATTCAAATGACAACTCATATCATGCATTGAATCATATGAAAAATAAGCGCATACCCATCACAAAAAATTTTTTTTTTTTGCATTTGACCTAGTCAAAAAGATCTCTTTTTTTTTATATGATTTTGGTCATAAAAATAGAAATGAAAAACAAAAACCCCTACTAAAAAATAGATATCTTTCCAAAAATGTAAAAATTTCAAAAAAATCTCTTCATTTGTGCCCTAGAGACCCCTTTTACCAAAACAGACTAGTTTTTGTAAATTGACTATTTGAGCTATTATATTGCATCCAAATTTAAAACACAAAGAATGGATCCCCTGTATAATTTAAAGAGATTTCTAAAAATGTAACAATTTCCAAAAAATATGCTGATTTGTGCTGAAAATTAATTTTTTATGAAAAATAAAGAAAAACTTATTAAAAATTCAAAACATCTCAAAAAATTTTGAATTTTTTTTTGAAGCTTCCGTAATATTTCTCCAACATGAAAAAAACATTTTAGACCAAAACTCCAAGCCATTTGGGAGATAAAATTAAATCATTGAAAATTTAGGGTTTTAGTCTCCAAGTAAATCTGCACAAGGGTGTTAGCTCTAGAAAAAATAACCAAAACCAGCATGTAAAGGTAGGTTGCCCCACGGTGGACGTCAAAAATATGTGTGTGAATTTTGTACCTAGTTGTAGACACAACACTTCAGTAAAACATTAGAGGTTAGCAAAAATTGAAATCTTGCAAGTAATTAAAACTATGCTAACCAGGTGATTTATTGCCTTCTAGTAGGTGCGAGTATGATGTTCTTAGATTGAAATCAAGATCAATGAAAATGCAACACCTAAATGAATGATTTAAGATAATGAAAGCGATGAAATATGAATGCAAATTAATCTATATTTTTGTATTTTCTATGCAATAAGAATGAGAAACTGTATGAATCTAAGCTATAATCTATGAAATTGAGTTTGAATGCAGATTTAATCTAAGAAATGCTATGAATGCATATAAAAATCTATGATATGAAACTATGAATGCTCAAAACAATAAATGAAAATCTCACAATAGCCTTGATTCGCAAAAGATTGATTCTTTAGTCACGAATTCGCCAGAGTGAGGATGCAATTTCAAGGTGTTGATTGTGAAGAGCTAAGCCTTGATTTTATAGAAATCCAAGGCTTGAGGATGCATTGAGAAAAGCCATAAATCACTCTTGATAAACTTAGATTGATTTTTGAGTTAACAAGAAATTAAGAATATTTAATTCATAAAATCATGGAAAAGCAATTTTTATCTCAAAATAGAGCTTTAGTTATCTTTTTCAACTCATCATCAGATGTTGAGTTTTAGAAAGTTTACAAATTGAAATTAGCAATTGTTTTAAACTTGACTACTTTTGTGATTATACATGATTTAATATGAATTAATTTAATAAATAAAGTGATTTATTTTCCACTTAACTGATTTTGAATTAAAACAATTGATTTATGGGTTAATCAATTATTAAATCAAACTTTATTCCAATTAAATCATTAAATTTGACAACTTTGATTTTAAATCAATTAAATAAATATCCAATTGATTGTTTGTAGGAATTTTGATTTATTGTCAAAATAAAAACAATATTAATTAGGAATAAATGCAATTAAATCTAATTAAATAATTAAGTAACATAATTAAATTAATTAATTAAATATTCATCATATTCAATTAGTCAACTTTAGTATAAATAATAACATTTATTGCCAAATAATATTTAATTAAAGATAATTAGATAAATTAGGAATACTTAGGAAATATTCTCTGATGCAGAATTAAGATAAAATCAATTAGGATTTTGATGTGAAAATGTGCCTTAGGTTAGGACTTTTGTATCCATTTCATTCGAATTGAAGATGTAGGAGGTTAATGAATCTATAGCCCATTTTTGGGTTATTACAATTTATAGGCAGTCATTTGTGATTGCTGGAGGGTGGTTCATGGATGATAAAGCAGAGTAGAGAAAAGTGTGTGAAGTGTTGAGCCATCAGAAGAAGGTCTATGTGACCAAGTAAAGTACTTGTTCTATTCATTGGAACTGATCTAGATAGCAGATCAAAGCGCAGTTCACCAAGATCCAGATATAGTGTATATCTGTTATTCAGAATGTTGTAGCCTTTGCCCATTTGAGTAGTGAGCTCTTAGAGAATGCATCCTCTCCCCTAATAGGGACATTTGTAAAAGACTCCTAACAGGGTCCGACCCTTAACCAGGTCTACTATACTTAATATACTGTAAAGCTACTCCTAACAGGGTAAAGGATCTTCTAGCAAGGATCATTATACACTAGTACAGAATATTAGTGGGTATCAAGTCCCACTGGAGTTTTTACCTATTTGGGTTTCCCCGTAATGAAAATATTAGTGTTGTGTTCAAGTGTTCTTTCATTGTGTTTATGCTTTATGTTTAAGTATACTTATTTGGATAAAGAATTGAAACTTGTAGATAACTGATTCACCCCCCCCCCCCCTCTCAGTTATCTCTTGGGACTATTCCTAACATTCCCCTCATGCTGAATGGCTTTGTTGACTAACTTGTTGGAGGAGGGAGCAGGAACTATCGCCACTAGGTGAGTAAAAGAAAAATAAAAGGCAAAAATCAAAAAAATGCGCCTAGCCATTGCTAACTACAAAGGAAATGTATTCATCAAATCAAGCTTGCACTTGCTTAGATTGTGGCATTCATTGAATCTTGCTTAATTAGAATAAGGAATTGACTAAACACCTAAATTATAAGAATTTCTTTGTTAGGAGATTGAAAAAGAACAATTGTTGCTTGAGTGTTTGGAACGAAGAAAGACAATAGGGATATGCTCTTCACTTTTTAAGTGAACCAAATTCCCAAACTTGTCGGACTAAGTTCAACTTCCTTGTTTTCTATACATGCTAGTTAAAATAGAGCAATAAAGGGCCTGCCTCCTGAGAAATTGCCTTAATGAGGCTAGTGAGAGGGAACGACCCAAGTGTGAGACAACTGCCTTTTCTGCGGTACTATCCAAACCACTATAATAAAAATACACTTTTCCTTAAAAAGGAAGTGGCTAGATTGTGTGCAAGTTTCTTCACTTCCTCTAGTAGTCCTTATTGGATTGTGCCAAATCATGCTTTTGTGCGTGTGGAAAGCCTGCAAGTGGGAAAAAGTACTTGGCATAGTTTAGAATGAAATTATTCATTAAAACCTAATAAGTAGTAAGCTCCCTTATAGAGCCAAACATGTTAAAATCAAAATTTGACTATAGGTTGATTGCATGGAAGAATTTCTTGTGCAATACTTGTGAAAAATGACCGAGAATATACACTTTTAGTGTGATTTTAAGGACATGGTGCAAACTTGGTGTGTGTGTTGTGTTTGTACTTCATTTTTAAGCAAGAAAATTCTACGGACCTGATCTTACAACTTTTTAAATATAAAATTTACAACCTAGTCTATAAAGTGTCACCTGTGAACAAAGAAAAACTACCTATCAGTAGTAAAGTCATGCCTATGACAATTCAGAAGATGCCTATCAATAGCGAAGTCACACCTATTAAAGTTTAAGTGACACCTGGAACATTTTAAATCACACCTATCAACAGGCAAGTGCCACTTGCAAACCTGTAGAGTGCCACTTAAGGCAAGTCCAATTACTGTGTACTAACTTTTAAGTCACACCTACATGTAGGCAAGTGATGCCCAGAATTGAAAAAGGGAAAACAGTGAGCATTTCCCAAGGGTTCCAAAAAAATTTGATTCCAGATTCAGATACCCTTTTCAACGTTCTTTCTATTCCAACATTTAGCCTGGTCGTAAATCCTAATTTTGCACATTTTTTTGAAAATTTTGAGGATTTGGCCATGAACAAACAAGATCAAAGCCTATTGTCAAGTGGTTTATGTTCATGCCTACTTTTAATCAATCATATTACGTCAAGAAAACTTTACAAGCAAACGGGACTTACCTAAGACAAGAGCTTCCTTTCCTAGATGATACCTTTACCGCTCCAAGAATACCCCAAGAGCCCATTCAAGAAAAAGAATCCAACATGATTTACTCTGGTGGCTTGGGTAATAACAATAATGGAGGCTTTGACTCAAATAATCAGGGTGATACCAATAATGGAGGGATAGACCCCAACGCTCAAGGATTTGATAACACTAATACTAAGAGAAATGTTGAACCAACTGCTAATGATGCAACCGATGACAAGGTTGATGAAGCCATTCAGATTCCATATTTCCTAAAGCTCATGGAAAAAGTGATGGAAAGGGATAAAGAGAAGTATTTCTTAGATCTAGCCTAGGCAATTCTTAATCTTCCTCGTGATTATGATGTTAATCAACTAAGGCCACTCGAAGTTGAAGAAATTCCTATTGACATCATGAATAAATAGTTTAAGTTATTTCAAATGCAACTAGACACAATCAAGCAAAGCGAGGCTCCAAAGCCTTTTTCAATAGAAGCATTTTGTCCATTTCCATTTGACAAAAGTCTAGTTATGGTGTCATTTCCTATCAATGTAGTGTTCCCTAAGTATGATAAGTACAAAGGAACAACGGATCCCCAAGATCATCTATGAGAATTTTGTGCACTAAGCCTAGAATTTATGCATGATACCACATATTTAATGAGATTATTCCCTAGGAGCTTTTGGGGTATGGCTATGGAATGGTTCTCTAAACTACCCTTCGGCATAAGAACCTTTGAAGATTTGGCTTCCAAATTTGTGGCACATTATTCATACAACATAAAGCATGAAGTCACAATGATCACTTTGTGCAATACCAAACAAAAGGAAGGAGAAGGGTTCTTAATTTTCCTACAAAGATGGAGGATGGTATTTGCTAGGTGTCCTTGAACCGTACCAAAAAAGGAGAAGATGGATATCTTCATCAATAGTTTGAGCAATGAGATGAATTACTGATTGAGAATGCAATGCCCCAAGACCTTCCAAGATCTTATCGAGAATGGAGTAACCATGGAAGAGGTATTAGTTAAGAGTGTAGAGTTAAAACTCTATAAGGATAATAAGAACCACAATAACAATACTTCAAATAGCAATAACAACTAGAATAAGAACTTCTCTAACAACTATAACCGGTTTGGCTTGAGAAACAATAATAGAGGAGTGGTCAATGACGGGGTTGTTAATGCTAGTAATTTAAAGGTGACTCCATTTTCTCTCACAAGAACACCTAATCAGGTGAACAACACCAATCAAGCTCCAAATGTACCTTTTAACAAAAACACCAATAACAATAATTCTAGAAATAATTGAAAGAATAACTCTACCAAATTCTTGGTACCAACTCCCACAAGAACATTCACACCTTTGGGTGAACCTCTTGAGAAGGCATTGAGGACCCTCATGGCTAACAAGATCATTACTTTACCTAGTATTCAACCTTATGAAGCACTACACAAGCCCAGCTGGTGGAATGAGAATATTCATTGTGAATTTCATAGAGTTAAAGGGCATAAGATAAATGATTGCCTACAATTGAAGAACGTGGTGCAAGACTTGATTGATAATGGTATGATCATAATTGAAGGGCCTCAAAGTAATGAATATCATACATCTTTCAAACAACCTTTCTATAACCATGAGAAAGGTGAATCATCTAATGGCAAGAAGCAAAGTAGCAACAATATCAATTTTGTGCCTCCCTATGATAACATTGTCAATACATTGTCCAAGAGTGAGCATGTGGTGAATGCTATAATAATCAAAGAACAGCCCCAAAAAGAAACATCGAATGTTATTACTAGGGGGAAGACTTCAAGGATCACCCTACAAGGGGTTTATCCTAAGCCCATTGGTCCTCTGCAATCCAACATTGTGAGTAAGCAATCATCTACAGTAGCTAAACCATATAGTTTGGTGGATCAGCTACAAAAGAGTCTAGCACAAATTTCTATCTTGGAGTTACTAAAGTTATCACCAAACCATAAAGAAATCTTAGAGAGAGCTTTAGTGGAAAATAATGTGCCTACCAACTTAGAGGAAGAGAAGTTTAAGAATATGGTAGGACATCTCATTGCGCCCCATTTCCTTTCATTTTCAGACCATGATGACATGTCTATTACTCATCCCCAAAATCTGCCATTGCATATAGAGGTCTTGATTGAAAGACATAGGGTCAAAAAAGCTCTCATAGATGGGGGAGTTGGTCTTAAAATCTGCATGTTGAGCCTTGTCAAATCATTAGGATTATCCAAGTCATGCATTGATCCTACAAAAAGAATTACCATAAAGGCCTATGATGAAGCGAAAATATCTTTGAAAGGCATGATTGTATTTCCCATTCAAGTGGGACCTGTCAAGAAGGACACAAAATGCAAAGTCTTAGATATGAAACTAACTTATAATATTTTATTAGGGAGACCGTGGATCTATGAGATGAAAGTAGTGCCATCCACATATCATCAATGCATAAAATTTCCATACATGGGTGAGGAAATCATGATAGGAGGGGACTCAAACCCTTTCCAATGTTGCAATGCACTAAAACCTCTCCACAAATTATTTATTCCCCATAACAAAGAAGGAATTATTCCATGGGCTACCATTGAAGACATTAAAGTGGATGATCTTGAATTAACATTAAGTGCTACTTCTACTTCAAACCCTCCTCGAGATAACTCAACCACATCAACTAAAGGAAAGGAGAAAGTGAGTTATGACGGTTCAAATTTAGACAAAAATTTGGATAAAGCACTTACACCAAAGATAGAACTTTCAAAACCCACCAAAGAGGAAAAAGATAAAACTAAAAAGGACCATTACAAGTACATGAGTGAGATGATGCACTCATTTGAAAAGCAATCTAAAATTGGTTCCAAAGAAGTAGGGGAATATTCTATTTCCCTATTCAATTTGCCTACATCTCTGAGAACACATGGGAAGTCATCCAAAGAACATCTTCCTCACAAGTATAACTCTTATTTTGTAAGAGAAAGCGACGAGGTAGTGTTTGACAAAGAAGAAGATGAAGTGCTCCAATGGCATTATCAAGATGAAAATGATACCTCAAATACTCCCATAGAGAGAATTCAGCACATTAACATTCAAACTGATCAATATGGGAAAGGATTTGAGATAATGCAAAAGATGGGATATAAGGGGAGAGGACCATTAGTCAAAAGAAATAGAGGTTTACTAGAGCCTATTGAACCTTCTTGGAGGTCAAAAGAAGAAAGATCAGGGGTGGGCTACCAGCACAAAGGATAAAGCTCCAGCCCCATGCATGATTCATATCCTCAAGTGAACACAGTGGAATCCGATGTTGATAGTGATGACTCCTGAGACTATGAGTGGGACACTCTATCTAAAGAATCATGTCATAATAAAGAGGTGGTCACAATACATGCTTATGATAAAGTTCCTAGGAAATGAACTCAATCTAATGAAGAACCCGCTATACAAGAGCTCAATATAGGCCAAACATCTACTAATCAGCTATGGATAGGTGCACCTCGAGTACTTTCATGGGAAAGCAATTTGAATGTTAATTTCAATCCATGTGCATTTTTTTTCATAGAAGTCATAGAGGACAATATACAAGCTAACGAAGATTCAGCCAAGATACTTCCCATAGTACAAGCACATATTACTCAACCATGGATAGGTGAACCTTGGGTACCTTCATGGGGAAGTGATCCTAATGTTGGGTTTAACATCATAGAGGTCTTTGAGGACTCAAGTGAAGAGGACTTTGATCCTTCTTCCATGGACCATCTTGAGGAAGCTCACATTATTGACCTAAATGATACAATGTACAAATTATCCAATGAGGTCATGTCCATAAATCCAACCGATGCTACTTTTCCAAATGAAGCCTTACCTTTAATGCATCCCAACCTTATTGATTGGGACCTAACCAAGCCAAGTGACCTACTCTATTTCCCAAATGACCAAGTGATGACCCAATACTTGAATGCGGTTGAGCCCTCTTTCACTGATGAATTCGATATAAACATGATGAGAACAATGGGGGTCTAATCTCTTAATCTAAAGAAAAAAATGAAAAAAATAAAAAGTTCTAGTTGTGAAAACCACTATGTGGCAGCACTAGAACCCAAAAAAGTAAAGATAAAAGATGTTTCCTATGGTGAAAACCCAATCGTGGCACCAAAGGAAGAGAGGTTGGATACCCTACCTGAACATGAGGAAGAAAGGTCACCAATTCTCATAGAGCCAACAGAAAAGGTCAACATTGGGACAGAATTGGATCCAAAATTCATACACCTAGGAGCATCACTTACACCTCTAGAAAGAGAGGATTTAATCAAGTTCTTTTAAGTAAAAAAAGTGAACTTTTCATGGTCCTATGCTAACATGCTAGGATTGGATTCCAACTTCATTATGCACCATTTGAATTTTAAACTAGAGGTTAATCCCATCAAGTAGAAGTTGAGAAAAATGTACCCACATATAGCTCTCCTAGTCAAGGCAGAATTGGAGAAATTGTTGAAAGTGGGATTTATAAGAGCAATTGCATATGCTAAATGGATATCTAATATTGTACCAGTCACAAAACATGACAAATCCATTTGTGTATGCACATATTTTAGAGACTTGAATCTTGCATGTCCTAAGGATGACTTCCCACTTCCAAGCATAGATGCAATAGTTGACTTAATAGCAAGGCACTCCATGTACTCATTGATGGATGGTTTCAACACATACAATTAAATAAAAATTGCACCTGAAGACCAAGAGAATACAGCCTTTACATTCCCTTGGGGTACCTTTTGTTGGAACATAATGCCCTTTGGCCTCAAAAACGCTAGAGCCACATACCAAAGGGCAATGACCACTATTTTCCATGATATGATGCACACCTTTCTAGAAGATTATGTGAATGACAAATTGGAAAAGTCACACAAAAGAGAAGATCACCTACACATTTTAGAAAAGATATTTACCCAGTTGGAACAATTCAAAGTGAGGCTTAATTCAAATAAATGTGCCTTCAATGTCCAATCTGGTAAATTATTAGGTTATATATTTTTAGCAAAAGTGATTGAGGTGGATCCTGAAAAAGTCCAAGCCATAATGGATATGGAAATTTCAAAGAACATAAGCCAAATGAGGTCTCTCCAAGGCAAGATACAATCAATACGAAGGTTTATTTCTCAATTGGTGGAAAAGTGCCATCCATTCACAAGGTTGCTACACAAAGACACCATTTTCATATGGGATGAAGAATGTGACCAAGCCTTCACTTTGTTGAAGACTTATCTAATAAATCTACCAATCCTAATGCCACCAATCAAAGGAAAAACCATTGTTGTTGTACATATTTTCTACCGAAAGGTATTTAGGAGTTCTTTTGGCACAAGAAGATGAACAAGGGAAAGAGAGAGAAATCTACTATTTGAGTAGAACATTGATCAAGTATGAACTTAACTACACATTCATGGAAATAGCATGTTTAGTAGTTGTCTTTGCATCCCAAAAATTGAGACATTATATGTTGATGCACAAGGTGAAGCTAATTGCAAAAATTGATCCTCTAAAGGACTTGCTAAGCAAAACTGCCTTAACGGGTAGAATAGAAAAGTGGGTCATGATATTAAGTGAGTTCAACATTGAGTATGTGGATAGGAAGGAAATAAAAGGACAAGTGATAGCAAATCACTTAGCTGAAAACCCATTGATTTCTATGCAAACCATTCAAGTGGAATTTTTGGATTCGGCAATTGTAAACATAGAGGTAAAGACATGGAAGTTGTAATTTGATGACTCATATACACAAGGAGGATACAGGGCCAGCATATTATTGATTACCCCTCAAGGGTATACTATTCCAAAGTCCTACAAACTTTTTTTCCCATGCACAAATAACATAGAAGAATATGAAGCTTTAGTCATTGGCATTAAGATGGCTTTAGAATGGAACATTGCCGACCTACAAGTATATGGAGACTCTCAATTGATCATCAATCAAGTCAATGATGAATACAATACCAAAGATGAAAAATTAATGCCATATAAGACTATGATTGATGCTTGGAAAAAGTACTTTTCTTTGATAACCTTTCAGAGAAGCAGATGCAATGGTGACCTTGGCTTCCTTACTTCAAAAACCAGATTAGAATGAGAAGTATGAATTCTTGGTGGAAGAGTTAGCAAAACTGGCATTTGACCTTCCTGACACCCAAATTGTTTCCCTACTCAATGGACATGACTCACCTTGGTACAGCCCTATCTATACATATCTCAAAGACCAAGTGTTACCTCCAAACCAATCCTGAGCACAAAAACAAAATTTCATCTGATAATCAGCCTGTTACATAATCCTTTCTAACACATTATATCGTAAGGGTCTTGACGGGACAATACTTAGATGTCTAGAGGAAGAGGAGTCTAAGTTATCTTTATGGGAATTTCACAAGGGCATTTGTGGATTGCATTCAAGCAGTTTAAACCTAGCCAATAAGATCCTTCACATAGGGTACTTTTGGAAAGCCTTAGAGAAAGATGCTTGTCACTTTGTCAAGATATGCAACAAATGTCAATACCATGGCAACATGATACATGTGCCAGCACAAGAGTTACATCCCTTTATTACACCATGGCCATTTTATCAATGGGGATTTGACTTAATTGGCGTGATCTATCCATCATCTTCCAATGGGCACAAGTACATCATCACCACAACAGAGTATTTCACTAAGTGGGTAGAAGTCATTCTTTTGATAACGGCCATAGGAAAATAGATTTCCATGTTCATCTTAAACCACATCATTTTTAGATATGGTATCCCTCATGCCATAATCACAAACAATGAAAAGCAATTCAAAAACAAAGACGTGGATGAACTTTTTGACACATTCCATATTACTCATCACTCTTCTTCCATCTTTACGAGTATCATTGCAAGGGTTAATAACAGATGAGGATTATAGAGTTGCCTAACTTCAACAATTAGAATTTTTAGAAGAACACCAAACATAAGCCTATGAATAGTTGAAAGTATACCAGAATAGAATCTCAAGGAATTACAGCAAGCATATCAAACCAAGAGTCTATCAAGTAGGAGACTTAGTGCTAAGAGAAAACCCTAAAAATCAAGCTAAAAGATAAAAGAAGGGTAAATGGGAGGCTAATTGGCTTGGTCCATTCATCATTGTTTCTTCATTTAGAATGGGAACTTATAAATTAGTAGATTGTGAGGGAGAAGAGCTACAAGAACCTATCAATAGCATCCATCTAAAGAGGTTCTATACATGAGGTAGATGAAAGATTATAAAGAGTATTAGATGAGAAGCATCATATCTATTGTACATAGTCAAAAGAGATCTTGAAAATACCAAAAACATTTGAAAAAAGGAAAAAAATGAAAAAAAATGAAAAAATGAAAAAAAAAGAGACAAAAGACAAAAAGACCCAAAAGGTGAAAACTTGGAAATCAAGCACCTTTTGTTCCCTTAAGTCTTTCCTTTCAGTCACATGTGTACATAATGCATTTCCATCATCTCATTTGTAAACCTTCATTGCATCTTTCATTTGTGCATAGTCATAATAAAGCCTTTCAGTCACATTGTTGCATTTCCTATGGCCCTAAGTTTGTCACACGATCACATTTATCACTTGGGGGTAGAAAAGGATTGGAAATTTGATACAAATGAATTCAATAGTGCTACATTCAGTCACATCAGAGAGAGACTTATCAGAGCTTCACAAGAAAGAGATTTTTGTGAACCTTTGATGGATATCATTGTTCACAAACCAAGTATTTTGATTCTACAACTTGATCCTTGAACCTTCATTGACTTTATTATTCAGGATTAAAAATTGACAACACTTTAAAGATCAGAAATGCTTGAAATTCTTTTTGAAAATCAGGACACATTGTAAAACACTTGAAGCTTTCTTTTGATAATCTTGATTGAATTGACTTTTATCACATCTTTTTAGCTAGTCAACGATGTTTTGACTAGATTGGTCGTGATAGAGACATGATATTTTTCTTGCCTTTGAGTGACTATTTTAAGGAAGATTCACCAACTTATGAGAATTCATCTAATGACATGGTCATCAAAGAACCATCAAGGACTATCACATAAGAGGAAGGATTAACCTTTTCTTGTTTACACAACCGGATACCTTGGCTATTTAGATCTTTCATATCTTAATACCAAAATCCACTTGCAACATTGAATCTATTGAAACTGGTATTCATACTCCCATAGTTTGGTCATCCAACTAGTGAGGGTTGTACTAGTTTCCAAAGAGGTTACCAAAAGAGAAAAAAGTGGTATTCATATCATCTTGATGTGGTCAGTGATGGTTGTACTAGCTTTCCAGTCCCAAAACACTCAATGATGAAAATTTATCTCTACAGCATTTCTTTGTTAAAATCTAGTGACACTTAGTTACATTGCATTGCATTATCATGTTAGATTAAGTGCATTTGTTTGTGGTTATTTTCCAAGGAAAAAGGGGGACATTAATAATCTTGGTTGGTCAAAGCATTAAAGAAATGGGGGTTCAATCAAACGTCTTATCCTTGATTCTAATAAAAAATGTGAGATTATCTTTTGCATTCATGCATCACATTAATCATTATTCATTATGCATATATCAGAAAAGACAAAGAAAAAGATTCATTTGCATACATGTGATTAAGGATAGAACTGCATACATTAAAAAAAAATCAAAAATCAAAAATATAGTTGCCATTCATACTCATTTCAATAAAATATCTTTGCATCCATACATTGAAAAGAAGAAAACATGTCAAAAATTCATCATCAATGCAATCATTTATCTATATCATAAATAAGATACACTGCATCCATAGCATAATCAAAAGTAAATGCATCATAAACATCATATAGCTACATATAAAGATAATCCCATAATAAACTCATCAAGAGAATCAAGGAAGTATATCATCATATAAGTGTTCATAAACATCAACGATCCAGTGCATCAGTACATTAATGAAAAAGTCATGAAAGAGATACATCAAATGTTTTGATCAATAAATAACATGAAACATGATACAAATGATCAACAATGGACAGTTATGTCATCAAATCATCAAGATCCCATAGTAGCACCTGATCCATCCCTAGTACCTGACCCATCTGGACCCCTGCCATCCTGTCTATCTTGTGAAGGAGGAGTCTAAGAAGTGCTCTCTATGCTAGGCCTTTGCACCATCACCACCATAAATTGCTACATCAGGGTAGCTACCTGATCTAATCTACCAACAATAATAGATACATCTATCTGCAATGACTAAACATCTCGAGATAGAGTGTTAATACTAGGAGCAACCTGAGATGACTATCCCATGTCATGAGACTGATGAACCTGTGGAGGCACCTGCTATGCCAGAATCTGATCCTGTTGTGCTAAAGCAACTCTTTGTAACTGAATCAAGGGACCATGTCCTCTAGGAATCTATCTAGCAGCATCTATCTAACCCTATCTCTAATCCCTCTACTATCTCTTTTGTCTATCAACATGACCCTGTCTCTATTGTCTATCACCTGCTACTGCTCTATGATCCTATCGTACCTATCCCCTAGCTCTATCCCTAGCATGACCACCTCTCACCCATGGCCCATCTTGTCCTCTAGCAATAGCTCTTGGAGCTCTTTGTGCTCATCATCTCTGATGTCTCCTCCTACCACCACCATCCCCACCATCATCCCCTCCATCATCATCATCCTCATATCTCTCATCACGGGTTGGGATAGGCTCTACTGGATCTGTAAACTGAAGAAATCTATTTTGAGCCCACAAATATTGAAACTCATGTGACATATGTGCATTTGTAATCCCTACAAGAATCTCCCATCTGTAGTACGCTAAATGAGAAATCTAATCATAGGAAAACTAAAAATCAATCTGAGGTCCCCACAAGGATCGCTCTACCTGAACTCTAGCATATAACATTGTACCCTAGGGCATATCCTAGATCCTACCATACTGCTTAGAAACTTGGCCAAAGTAAAACCGCTCTATCACATTTGTAGATTTGTCAATCATCCACCAAGGAGAAAACATATATGGGAACTCATCATCATCATCCCTCCATCTCTCACAACCTATATATGGTCACCAATAAACCTGATCAAGATCATCAATCTGACAGCACCAATACTCAAGCTTGCCCAGATGGTGCTGGACAACCATGCTGATGTATATAAAAGCATAAGGAAAACCTCACCACCGAATCTTGTCTGATACTAGCCTAGTAATGGGAAGACGCTCCCATAGCCACAACTATAAAATCATAGCACCTACCGACAAGGAAGCACTCTCTCTACAAACAACCTCATGCAAGTCATGATAAAGCTGAGCGAGAACACATGAGCCCCAATCAAACTGTCGAGGTTGTGCAAGTAAGTCCTCAAGTATCCTACCCCATCCAACTAAGAATCCATGACCTCGCTAGTCGGGAAGCAGTAATCCACCAATAAGAGTACCTAGTACTGTTGGCAATGTGGGGAAGGAAGCAAACTGGGCCCACGTAATAGTGTCATCTTCAATAGTGTTGTCTCCAAACACTCATCTGTAGACTATGCTATCATAAACAAAATCGTAATATACCATCTCCCCTTGGCAAGGAATGTGTAACAATCTATATACATCCTCCGGAGTGATGGTCATCTCTCCAAAAGGTAGATGGAAGGTATTGTGGTCAAAGTGCCATCTCTCTGCCACAACAGTAAGTAGACCACGGTTCAATTGAAACTGTGGGATGTCAAGAAGGAAACTAAGACCACACATCTCAACAACATGATACTTTGCCAGAGCCAGAGCCTGACCTAAATCAATAACCCATGATGCAACAGTCCATATATACAGCCTGGGAAATGTGTCTATTTTTCAAATCAAAGGAATCATATCAATATACTATATCAATGAGTTATCTCAAGTCAATCAAAAATTAGAATCAGTATCAATCCTATCAAACCAAGTACCATGCATTCATGTCCCTGTATCTTGGGAACGAAGAATCAATCCTACCTATCAGTATCTTAATATCAGATCTATCCTATCAAGTTGACATAATCAAACATTCATTGGTACCATTATCTTGATATCCTAATCAATTTTTTTGCTTAACTATAATAGACCTAAGTATATTGGACATTTCAATCGATCAGTCAAAGACATCAAAATTTTAATCAAAAAATCAAGTTGGACTTAATAATTTTTTAAAAATTCCTACAAGCGTCATTTGCCTCTTACCACGCGGTATTTTACCTTACACAGTGTAGAAAAGGTATTACGTGACACTTAATTCTTAGCATGCACCATTTCATAATTTACACGTTACTTCACAATGCTAAGCGATATTTTAAGGATCCTAGGCGGCATTTTAAACCTAGGGTTTTATAAGTGGAAAGATATATGTAAATTGGCATTTTAAACATAGTGCTACATGGCAGCATATTCTTATGAGGTGAGACATAAAAGTTATTAAGTGACACTTTACTATGTCAAGGTGTGAGTAAAAAGCGTGGATGCATTACTTGACAAACTTACACGGCATTTAACAAATCCTAAGCATCATTTTGCAAAATCAAAACAATAAGAACAAGTAAAAATTGCAATAAATGTTATAAACAAGCAATAAATGCACAAGGAAGGTTGAAAATGACTCACTGGAGGTCGTAGCCTGGTGGCCTTTGATAGCGATGACCTCTCTCGAACCAGTGCTCATGAATTGGGACAACCATTGTGAAATCAAAGCAGGATTAGACCAAAAATCTCAAGAAGTCAAAAGTGAAAATGAATAGAAAATTTAGGTTTTTAAACCTATTTAAGCTAATTTGACCTAATTTAGAGGTGAAATTTTGACTTTGACCTATATCAACCTATCAATAAAACTGGGGCAAAGTTGTAAATCATGGCATATCATCAATATTTTTCAAAAATAAAAACATATTGGATCAATCAATCAATCAAATTTGTCAAAACAAGTAATCAACATGTTTTATTTCTGAGCGGGCATCAGAGTATCAAATCAAACATCAGTGAAATCTGGGGCATTGAATTTTTGAACTATTATCAGTGGGGCACATATCATATCAAATCAAAGACATATCAAATATCATATCAGGCAGCAATCAATTTCATATCAATGGTATATCATCAAATCAGCAGATTAGTAAATCAGGACCTAAAAGCGATCAGGACTAAAAGAATCTTTGAATCAATGTTCTTCACACATCAATTCAAAGAGGGGCATTTGTAGACACTCAAAAATGGTCAAGTGCTTTTAAATCATAAAATTACAAAATCATCAAAATGTACTAATTCTAATAAAAAGGGATCAAATCAATTAATATGGACATTTATAAAATCAAATTGGACAAAATCAAATAAATCAAAGGAAAAATCAAATAATGACATTAAATAATTAAATAAAAGCTTAAAGGGACCAAAAACACTATATAATTGATTTTAATCAATTAGTTGTATAGTTTTTAAATCAAAAATCAAAATGAACCTATTCCCTTACATGGCTAATTTAATTAATTAATGGAATTTAATTAATCCTAAAATCTTTCAACGACAAATTGAGCAACCAATGAGAATTGAGAACAAAAAGACATAAATCACTCAAAAGAATTGAATCTCAATCACACATTTTCAATTTTGAATCTCATCCACTCAATTTTGTCCTTTTGTCCAAAGCTTTGAGACAAACATTTAAATTGTCCCCCCATTTAAAAACAATGCAAAGTTTTTTACTCAACCAAAGGTAAATCATGATTACTTCACTCTACCCCCTACCCTTGGGATTGTTAGAAAGTAAAGGCCACCAAGATAACTGAGAGGGGGGGGTGAATCAGTTATCTAATAATTATAACTTGTATCAACTTCAACAGCATCTAACCATGTAAGCAATATAATTACCAACCATAAAAAGATATTCATACACAATGACACAATAACATGATATGTTGACTAGGGAACCTCTTGATCAAAGAGTAAACCCTGGTGGGAATGATGCCCACAAAAGATGCACTAATATGAATATTCCTTGTGAAAGGATGGACTCAGTTAGGAGTCTTATGAAATACATTCAGTACATATGAATCTCTGTTAGGAGATTTTGAATCCATGTTAAAAGATTCTAACCCTGTTAAGAGTTATGGAAAATAGAAGGACCCACTGCCCAAATAGCTTCAAGGTAAGATCATTGAACACATTGTCCAAATAATCTTAAGATTATTCAATAGAATAATATCAAATATTTTATCTCCTCGCTGTGCCAAACCGCACTCACTGCTACACCAAATCTCAATTTCAGATCTATGTACTTCGCATGTCTTCCTTCACAATTTTGCTTTCACAACTTCATTGGCTCTTTTCTTCACTTCATGCATACATTCGCATTCAACCATACCATGCTTACATTACTTCCTCATTACAATAAGGAAAAACATTTCTTCCTTTATACCACACTCAAATAATTACAAATGAGTCAGCACACAATTACAAAATAAAAGTTTCCACACGCTACATCAAAATTACACACAAACTGTCAGCTTCCAAATACAATAACTCTTCACTTGTGCAAACTCAAAGTTTTCACTATCATCCATGTCACTATCAATATGTCTCTAACTTCCCTTTAACTATGCAAAACCAAATTCCATCCTGATTAGGAGATATCATCTGATTTCCACAAACCGCTACTCAGGAACACTGCCTGAATACTACTTCCACCAAAATGCTCATAACTTCCATGAATTAATGAATTTCTATTTGTGCTCTTAACCATAGACATATAACATATCAAAGAGTATAACCTCAACATCGCATATCTCCAACTACAATATCCCACGTGTGCTAATCAAAATATTGTCTGCTTCTCTGCAAGTCTCTAGAAGATCACTGTGTTGACATCAATGACAATCATAGTCATGAATGCAACAACAACTACTATAGAATGACTGCCAAGCATTCAACATTCATTTCTAACAATCTCCCCCATTGGCATTGATGGCAACATAGATGAAAAACATCCAATGTTCCAAAAATCCAATAATGCAACACTATTGCTTTGAAGATGCTTCAAGTCCTCTTCATCAATCAAATCTTGCTTCATTTTCCTATTCAATTCTCTCCAACATATGGTACAAATGGTACAAATGGTTTTTCATGTACACTTCTCCCCCATTGACATCAATGATAGAAGTTTCATCATTATGTCAACAATAACTCAATGTCAAAAGACACTATTCAAAAAATACATTCACAAGAGTCCTCATGACCTAGCTTAGATACACATACTCCCCCATAAAGAAAGTACCAACATCTAGTCCAGAAGAAGAATAAGGCTCATATACCATTGGATGGATGCAACCAACTGCATCATTACTCAAAAGTAGGCTGGGGCATAACCCCAAGCATACCTTTCAGATACTCAAATGTATCCTTAGGCAAAAAGGTTTAGTAAATATATCTGCTATCTGCTCCTTTGTGCTTATGTACTGCAATCTAACTTCTTTCTCAGCAACTTTCTCTCTTACAACATGATACTTGATCTCTATGTGCTTTGTCTTAGAATGTAATACAGAATTCTTAGACATACTAACTGTGTCGGTGTTGTCACAATGTATGACAACAGGCTCAACAAACTTTATTACAATATCCTTCAACACTTGCTTCATCCAAATTATCTAGTTACAATTCTTTGCTGCTGCTACATACTCTACTTTTGTTGTGCTCTATGAAATACAATTATGCTTCTTGCTTAGCCAAGAAACTAATCTTCCTCCAAGAAAAAAGCCTCCACCACTAGTGTTTTTCTTGTCATCATCACTACCTCCCCAATCAGCATCTATATATGCACATAGGGTAAAATCATTAGATTTTTCATACCACAATCCATAATCCATTATGCCTCTTAAATATCTTAGTATCCTCTTTACTACTACATAATGTGATTCTCTAGGTTCAGCTTGAAATCTTGCCACAATTCCAAGGGAAAGTGCTATATTAGGTCTAGTTTGTGTCAAATACTACAATCCTCCAATCATGGATCTCTATTTCTTCTGCTCAACTGCTGGTGTTTCATCTTTGCTAGATAATTTATGTCCTATAACCATAGGTGTTCCAACTAGTTTGCAGTTCTCCATTCCAAATCTTTTCAACAAATCATGCAAGTACTTTGTCTGACTTACAAAGATACCATCACTATTCTGTGTTATCTGTAATCCCAAAAAGTATTTCATCTCACCAATCATACTCATTTCAAATTCAATTTTCATTTCACTAGCAAATTTGTCACTAGCTTCATCTTCTCCTCCAAAAATAATGTCATCAACAAAAATAACTACAACTAACAATCCATTTTTTTAAAAAATTGTGTATAGATTGTTGTCAGTTGTTCCTTTTGTAAATCCCAACTTTAACAAATACTTATCTAGTCTTGCATACCAAGTTCTAGGTGCTTATTTTAGTCCATATAATGCTTTCTTTAGTTTACATAGCATGTCTCCTTGAGTCAAAAGAAAACCTTCAGGCTGCTCAATGTAGACTTCTTCTTCCAATTCTTCATTCAAAAATGCAGACTTCACATCCATCTGATACACTTTGAATTTCTTAAAAGCTGCATAAGCCAAAAACATTCTTACTACTTCAATTCTTGCCACAAGTGCAAAAGTTTCTTCATAGTCAATTCCTTCTTATTGTGAGTATCCCTTACATACCAATCTTGCTTTGTTTCTTACAACTTCTCCTTGTTCATTCATCTTGTTTCTAAATACCCATTTAGTTCCAATCACATTCTTGTCTTTAGGTCTAGGGACCAATTCCCATGTCTTGTTCTTTTCAATCTGGTCTAGTTCTTCTCTCATAGCATTAACCCAATGTTCATCTTCACAAGCTTCACTAGTAGATTTAGGTTCAATTTGAGAAATCAAACATAAATGTACCTTATTTCAAGTTAGAACTCCTCTGTCCAAACTTCCAATAACTTGTTCAACAGGATGATGTCTTGATATATACCTGTTCAGTGTTATAGTCTCAGATCTTGTTTCAACTGTACATTCTTCTCTAGATTCCTCTCTGGTTTCTTCAGCATGACTCTCATTCAACAATTCACTATCAAACTCATAGAATAATTCAGTAATTTTAGTGTTAGGCTGAGGATGAGCTTCTTCATCAGATTCATAATCAAGCATTCTTTCCTAAATTTTGAACTTTTCATCAACTTTAACATGTGTGCTCTCAACAATAGTTTTAGTTCTCTTATTGTAAAATCTATATGCTTTTCTCTTCAAAGAATATCCAAGAAAAATACCTTCATCACTTCTAGGATCAAACTTTCCAATATCATCATCTCTCTTTATATAACATTTGCTTCCAAAAATTCTAAAATACTTAACTAAGGGTGCATGTCCAAACCATAATTCATAAGGTGTCTTGTCTATGTCTGGTCTAATTTGTACTTTGTTCATTATATATACTATTGTATTCATTGCTTCTCTCCAGAATGACTTTGCCAAATCATTCTCAAATAGCATAGCTCTTGCTTCTTTAGTCACTGATCTGTTTCTTCTTTCTGCAATACCATTTTGTTCAGGTGTTCTAGGGGCTAAAAACTCTCTTAATACCATTCACTTCACAAAAAGTGTTAAACTCTCTAGAAGTAAATTCACCACCTCTATCTGATCTCAAACATTTAATCTTCATTCCAGATTCATTTTCAACTTTATTCTTAATGATCTTAAACTTATCAAATGCTTCAGATTTTTCTTTAAGAAATGCAATCCACATCATTCTTGTAAAATCATCAACAAGAATCATAAAATACGTTTCTCCATAGAATCCTCTAGTCCTGGTAGGACCACTCAAGTCTGTATGAACAATCTCCAACTTCTCTGCAGATGTGAACTTCTTACTAAGAAATGAACTTCTCTTCTGTTTAGCCATCACACATTCTTTGCAAATCATGTTAGTAGGCTTCATAATTTTAGGCAAATTTCTTACCGCAAGTGTAGTACTCAACTTCACAATGTTATCAAAGTTTATATGACAAAACCTTCTATGCCATAACCAACTGTCATCAATCTTAGTAATCAAACATGTCATCTCAGTAGGATTCAATTGAAATACATTACCTCTGGTTCTAGATCCAATTCCAATCAGATTTCCATCTTTATCCTTTATCACACAAGTTTTCTCAATAAACCAAACTTGATATCCCTTATCAACTAACTGTTCAACACTCAAAAGATTATGTTTCAATCCATCCACAAAGTAAACATCATCAATATTAGTCTTTCCATCAAGAGTAATAGATCCTATACCTTTAATCAAACAAGGTGCATTGTTACCAACTCTAACAACTCCATCATAATTGTTAAACTTTATGAACTTCTTCATGTCTCCAGTTATATGATGTGAACAACCACTGTCTATAATATCCAATCAGCTTTCTTTTCAACTTGGGAAACTAAGGCTTTTTCTTCATTAACATCAGATTCAGGATTCTTGATGAAGGATGTTCCCCTTAATACCACAAACACATAATAGAAACAGAGAAACAACAACAATATGGAGGAACAGAAAATTGGCTTCTTCTTATCTTCACAAATGTGGAATTCCAAATTTTAGAATTACAATATGCAAAGCCACATGGGCATTCCCTTTACAATATTCTGTAGGACAAAGCCTCAAATTATTACCCAGATCTACCCAGAACTACTCCTGAACTGCCTAAGACAACACTATGGGCCTTCTTTATATAGGCAATTTCCACCGCCCAAGAAGGTTCGAGAAATTTAGCCCATAGGGCCGACCAAACTTAGAATTATTTTATTTTTCAATTTATTACATCAAAGTCGGCTCAAAATAACTTTTGAAACCCGAACATAAATTTTGAAGGAAAAATTATTTTCTGCCATTTCAGGTGACCCGACTTCCGGAGACCATAAATCATCACTAGTTGCTCTGATTGACTATTATGACGCCAATTCGGAAAGGGCACGAGGAGATCTACAACACCTAAATTAAGCAAGCTTCATTCAGCCAAAAATTTGACCTCATCCGAGGCCTCTAAAGCCTTCAAAACTAAGTTCAAAGTTTCTGTACCCTACTGCCAATACTAAAAATCTTCAATATCTTCAAAACTAGACCTGATCTAACCATGGAACTTTACCAGCAGGCTGATATGACTGAGATGAACCTCCACATGTGAAATCAGAACATTCTGAGATCATGTGACCAACTTACTAAAATTAGCAAGTTTCCATAAATAGCAGCTTTACACAAGATAGCCCTTATTGAATACAAAAACAAAAATATTTTTGGGTGATGCAAGATTGCTCCTACACCTAGGACGCTCCTACATTAGACACCTAGGGTAATTTGAGAAGTGACCCTGTCACGACTCAGGTGCGAAGAGGAAAACCAAGATGGTTAACCTCCTCCCTTATCAGCCATGATGAATCTTCAATAGGTCATCCTTTCCACTTGACCAGATATTCTTCATATGCCCTGTTCCTTGTGCTTCTGCCAACATGACTATCTAGTATATCTTCAATCTCTTTGGTATCTGAACTACTTGCTGGAATACTCCATTGTGCTACTGTGATCTCATCTTCAACCTAAAATTCCTTATGCCTCCTTTTCTAATCTACCTTAGCCTTATACCGTACATTCATTTTGGTAATATGCTTCCTCACTTGCTCATGGATGTTCTTCAAGTGTTCTGCAAAATCCTCAACTTCAGCACTACTTATTTCTCCTTTATCTATCTTTCTCAACTCAGATGCATTTCTAGAACTACTTCCATATACAATATGTGGATGATGTGATGAACTAAACTTCAAATCTATCTTCAACTCTTCACTTTCTACTAGTGTCATTCTATGTGCTGCCTTATTTGGCAAACTGGCTCTTGGAATCAAGTCCATCTGATGACTGATCTTTCTTGCTGGTGGTAATCCATCAGGCACATTATTGGATACAATATCTTGAAACTCATTCAATAATTTTGTAGCTTCTACAGGTACACCTTTTACTTCCTCTTTCCCAGCCTTTAGAATTAAGGTAAAACACTTATGCTCATGTCACATACCATCTAAGAAATTTCCTCTATCGACAAAAGTTATTCTTGCATTACCGCATACCTTTTCTTCAGTCTCCTTCAATGGCTTTAGCTTATGTCACACTCCATCTTTTGTCAAGGAATAGGTATTCACATGACCATCATGTACATCACATCTATCAAACTACCACAGTCTACCCAATAACATATGACATGCATCCATAGATATGATATCACATAGTACCTCATCCTGGTACCTGCCGATCTTAAACTTTACTAGGCACTGCTCACTGACCATGACCTTGTGGTCATCTTGCACCCAGGCAACCCGATATGGATGTGGTCATCTTGCACCCAGCAAGCTTCATTCAACTAAAAATTTGACCTCATCTGGGGCCTCTAAAGCCTTCAAAACTAAGTTCAAAGTTTTTGTACCCTGTTGCCAATACCGAAAATCTTCAATATCTTCAAAACTAGACCTGATCTAGCCATGGAACTTTACCGGCAGGCTGATATGACTGAGATGAACCTCCACATGTGAAATTAGAACATTCTGAGATTATGTGACCAACTAACTAAAATTAGCAAGTTTCCATAAATAGTAGCTCTACACAAGATAGCCCTTATTGAATACAAAAATAGAAATATTTTTGGGTGATGCAAGATTGCTCTTACACCCAGGATGCTCCTACATCAATTCTCTTCTTTAATTGCTACAAATCCTATTTCATCATTATTCTTTGTGTCGCTTTCACTTAGAGTTCTTTCAATACTAGCTTCAAGATCTTCATCATTAGCATAATAACATTCCTTAGATCTTCTAGGCTTGAAATTATTTATGTACTTCTTAACTCTCTTAGGACATTTAGATGCAAAATGACCATATTCTTGACAAGTCCAAAATTTAATATTTTTGTACTATCTACATCTCTCTTTACAAGCAAGGCAATACCTTCTTCAATCTTTCGGTCTTCTTCATTTCTAGATCTGCTGTTACTGGCATAATCTCCACTCATGCTGATGCTTCTTAACAAAGTAGGGAAAACACTAAGAGCACTAAATGTTGTCTCCATTCTAGGTAAGTCTCCTGATAACCTCAGGTTCATCTCTGATGCTTCCAATCTTCCAAGAAGAGATTCTCTAGTAAAGTTTGTTGTACAAGGTATAACTTGTTCAATCATCTGTGTTGTCTGCTTAAATATAGGAGTCAATGTCCTCAGAATTTTCCATATCACTTCATTCTTTGTCTTTTCTCCTCCATAAGATTTTATCCCTACAAAAATTTCTGACATTCTGCCAATATAGCTTCTAACAAATTCATCTTCCATCATTCTTATATCTTCAAATGCACATATCCAATTATGTAACCTAGCTTTCTTTGCATGTTCATTACCTTCAAAAGTAGAATGTAAAGCTTTCCAAATTTCATGAGATTTTTTCAAACATTTTACCTGACTGTATTCATTCTCTGAAAGTGTTGTCAAAAGTGCTTCTCTTGCAAGTATGTTACACATGAATAGATCTACCTCATCTTTAGAACTTGTTTCAAGATTATCTTCTTCAATGATAGTCTTATTATTCTCTGTAATCAACCAATAACCTGGTCCTAAACATAGTAGATGTGTCTTCATCTTCTCTTTCCAGCTGTCAAAATTTACTCCATCAAACTTAGGGCTTTCTTTCCTAAAATTTTCCTTGGATCTCCTTAAGCTGTTAAACTTTCCTTTCAAGGACCTGCCACTCTGATAACAATTGTTATAAAGTAAAGACCACCAAGATAATTGAGAGGGGGGGGGCGAGCATGAATCAATTATCTGATAATTATAACTTGTATCAACTTCAACAACATTTAACCATGTAAGCAATATAATTACCAACCATAGAAAGATATTCATACACAATGACACAATAACACAAGATATGTTGACTAGGGAACCTCTTGATCAAAGAGTAAACCCTGGTGGGAATGATGCCCACAAAAGATGCACTAATATGAATATTCCTTATGAAATGATGGACTCTGTTAGGAGTCTTATGAAATACATTCAATACATATGAATCTCTATTAGGAGATTTTGAATCCCTGTTAAAAGATTCTAACCCTGTTAAGAGTTATGGAAGACAGAAGGACCCACTGCCCAAACAGCTTCAAGGTAAGATCACCGAACACACTGTCCAAATAATCTTAAGATTATTCAATAGAATAATATCAAATATGTTACCTCCTCACTGTGCCAAACCACACTCACTGCTACACCAGATCTCAATTTTAGATCTCTATACTTCGCATGTCTTCTTTCACAATTTCGCTTTCACAACTTCATTGGCTCTTTTCTTCACTTCATGCACACATTCACATTCAACCATACCATGCTTACATTACTTCCTCATTACAACAAGGAAAAACATTCCTTCCTTTATACCACACTCAAATAATTACAAATGAGTCGGCACACAATTACAAAATAAAAGTTTCCACACGCTACATCAAAATTACACACAAACTATCAGTGTCCAAATGCAATAACTCTTCACTCATGTGACCTCAAAGTTTTCACTATCATCCACATCACTATCAATGTGTCTCTTACTTCCCTTTAACTACGCAAAACTAGATTCCATCTCGATTAGGAAATATCATCTGATTTCCACAAACCGCTACTCAGGAACACTACCTGAATACTACTTCCACCAAAATGCTCATAACTTTCATGAATTAATGAATTTCTATTTGCACTTTTAACCATAGACATATAACATATCAAATATTATAACCTCAACATCACATATCTCCAACTGTGATATCCCACGTGCGCTAATCAAAACACTGTCTGGTTCTCTGCGAGTCTCCAGAAGATCACTGTGTTGACATCAATGACAATCATAGTCATGAATGCAACAACAACTGCTACAGAATGACTGCCAAGCATTTAGCATTCATTCCTAACAAGGATTTTACTATAAATAGGAGCATTTTGAGAGCAATAATCATCTTAGAAACTCATTTGCAAAGCATCCTTATTATAGACAATTTCATAGCAATCAAGAGCATTTAAGATCATTTGAATTATCTTTGTATCCATTTGAGATTTGAGAGCTAGATTAGGCATAGTAGCATCATACTTTCTCATTTTAGAAGTGTCTCTAGTGGAGATTAAGCTGAGAGCTCTACTTACCACATCTAATTAGAGAACCATGAGATGTTATGGATTTTAGTTTTAATTCGTAGTTAAATTTGCATAGTATTTGCTTTGAATTGTTAGTAATTGATCCTAATTTCATGAAGGTGTTAAACATACACACACAATATGTAAATAGAATACATCTCAAAATCACATTCTCATAAATTTTCCTAACACAAGTGCAACATTAAAGTATCATACATAAATCAAAGATTCATCAATTACTATGCTCATGATCTAATAAATAGCATGAAAGTAAAAGTCCTATATCATCATCACATAATCATAGGTCATCACATAGTATCAAAATATAATTTCTATGTCTAATAGTCTAGCATGATAAAATAAAGTGTCAACAAGAGTCACAAGATGGTAAATAAGCTGCTATGAATGATGGCACGGGGTGAGGCCTCACAGTCTTGATGTCAGCTTGTGAAATCAGTGCTAACTCTTATATTTTCTTTTCATCTTCAAGGTCCATTTTCTCCATGTATTCAAGAGAAATGAATCCAATTTCATCCTCTATTAACTCTTCATCTGATACTCCATCACCATCATAGTAACATTCTTTTGTATACTTATGTTTGGTTTTGCACTTCTTGATTCTTGTAGGACACTTAGAAGAAAAGTGACCAATCTTATTACATGAAAATCATTTGAATGGTAACTAACCTTCATATTTCCCTTTTTCCTTTCCTTTCCTTCTTATCAATTAAAGAAATGAAATCATATAGTTCTTTTTCTTCATCATCATCATCAAAATTACCAGAGGTGTTCAAAGATTTCTTACCATGGATTGAAGCTTTGAATGTTGTTTCACTTTTAGGCTCTATCTTCAATCTTGGTATCTTAAAGGCTGAAAGCTTGCTAATTAAGGTCTCCCTTTTAAAGCCTTTTGTGGACTGCATAGTTTCATCTAGGATGCATATTTTTTTGTCATACTCTGGTGTCAAGGTAGTCATCAATTTGTCAATTATGTCTTCTTCTGAAATTTCTCCACCATTGTTTTTGTAAGAATTTTGATATCGCTCTGATACCATGTAAGAATTTGCCTAAGGCAAAGAATAGAAACCAAGATCTAGAAGTTCAAGAGATAGCACAAGAGAGACAAATATGATATGATCAAATGATCAAATAATGAATAATAGATTGAATGATTGATTTGATTATACAAAGTAGGAGTGCCTAAATATATAGGCAATGCATGATATCTAGAAGATATGCAAGTGATAAGATCACAACTAGACATGGTGGAATCACATGTCCACCAAAGGTGGATCATCCTCCATTGTACATGAAAGTATGTGCAACATGTGCAACAATGAGAGGATGATAATGTGATAAGATCACTAAAGGTGGATCTCACACACAAAGAGGTATGAGAAGACAACTATGACCACCTAAAGTGGAGATTCTCCTAACCATGTGTTAAAAAGAAATGCAAACTCCTAGGTGTCTCAAAGACAACTAATTATGTAAATGCATTATCCTAAGTAAACTTAAGTAAAGTTTAATTAGTGAATATTTAATTACACCAATAATTTTTGATTCCTGAAACTACTTCATTAATCCTTTGATTGTAGGCTCTGACATTCTCATCAGGTAGCATCTCTAATGTATTGTATCTTTTCTTCCATTTCTTTCTCCGCACATTCTTGTCTTGAATATCTCCTTCAAACATGTCTTCTAGCTATTTCCATATCTTATAGGCTTTGTCCATTTTCTTGATCTTTGAAAATTCACTGTCAAATAGGGTGCTTATAAGGGCTTCTTTAGCAATAGAATTTGAAGTGAACATCTCCTTTTTCTTCAAGGTTGCATCATCTTTTGCAAGATCTGCTAAAGACGGAATCTGAACTTCTTTGGTAGCTACTTCACAAATCTTAAAGGCAATGTACTACAAATGTGTCATCATTTTGTTCTTCCAATCTAGATTGTTCTCTCCATCAAATTTAGGACTTTATTTTCTAAATAATGCCATCTAATCAACCTCAAGCTGTTAAACTTTCTCTCCAAGGCACTTGGCTCTAATACCAATTGTTAGGAATAGTCCCAAGAGATAACTGTGAGGGGGGGTGAATCAGTTATCTACAAAATTTAATTCTTTATCCAATTAAGTATAGAAGAACATTAAGCATAAACATAATATAAGAACACTTAACACAACACCACAATTTTGGTTACGGGGAAACCCAAATAGGTAAAAACCCCGGTGGGAATTGACACCCACTAAGAACTGCACTAGTGTATTATGATCCATGTTAGAAGATCTTACAACCCTGTTAGGAGTTGATCTTTACAATGCAATAAGTACAATGACCTAGTCAAGGGTTGAACCTTGTTAGAAGTCTTTTACAATTAACCCTATTAGAGGTGAGGACACATTGTCTGAGAGCACACTACTCAAAGGGGTGAAGGTTGCAACCTTATGTTTAACAGATACACACTATATATAGATCTTAATGATCTACGCTTAGACCTATTGTATTGATCAGTTCCAATCAATAGCATATACTCTCTACTTTTTCACATAGACCTTCTACTGATGGCTCAACACTTCGCACCTTCTTCTCTGTTCTTCTCTTTTAACTATCTTCCATACTTAGCAATCACAAAATGACTACTTATAAATATCTTTCCTCTAAATGATATAATCAAGTCATCCTATTAGAACCATCTTTAAATCATATTAGAGAAACAATATAACTCTCCAATAATATCTCAATCGGATCTACTGAGCATGCAACATAAATTAGGACCGCCCAACTCAATATGAGTAGATGTGTCGCTTCACACTGTCGGCTCCACCAAATTAACTGATACTTTCTTCTCATGCTAAATTATGTCATGTTCTCTTAACCAAACATTATTAACTCTCCTCTATACACAAATACAAGCATGCATATTGAAATGATAGGCGCAACTACTACAACAATATAAACATTGTCAGCTCTTACCAGATAAACTTAGGAAACTATGGCTGTCAACTAGAGACTTCATAACTCAACTGAAACTGCATATCTGACTCTGTGTCCATGAACATAGCATCATACACATTTCTACAACATAAATACAAATGTGCAAGGCTCCATTACAACCATACTATAAATCACATACAGAACTCTTCCTGGGACCTGACAGGAACACTTACTGATATAGACTATTGTATTGATGTCTTTACTCAGAATTAACCTCTGCATCCATGATATCATGTTGATAATCATATCTAGGAAAAATATACTCACAGCTCTCTCCATCAGGCTTCCACACATGTTACTTATCATGTGTTGTCATTAATGACAAACATACAGTCAGCACTCTGACTTGCTGGAAAATCTCCAACACAACAATCCATAGGCATGATATCACATAACACCTTATCATTGTACTTTCCAATTTTCAAATTCACATAACATTATTCACTTACCAAGAGTGTATGCTCATCTTTGATCCATGAAATTTGATAGGGCTTCGAGTGTTCCAACTTTTTCAACTACAACTTTGTAACCATTTCCTCAAATGCCAAGTTCTTTGAGCTTCCACTATCAATGATTACCTTCCACACTTCATCAGAAAATATACATCTGGTCTTGAATAAACTTTTCCTTACTAGATCTTCTTTGTTACTTTCACTCTAAAGTGCTCTCCTTACCATCAAGTTCTTTTCCTTCTCAGGTTCATTTGGTGAATCTTCTTACACCAAAGCATTTATATTGCTACCAACCTTTTTACTTTTATGTGTACACTCAAATGATCTATGTCCTTCTCCACAATTTTAACAAGTTCCTCGGAAACCACCTCTATTATAAAAACCTTGGTAGTTATTGTCTCTTCCTCTAGATGAACTTTCACCTTTCCACTTGGTCTTGCCTTTATCCAGGTTTTTGTTTTCCAGATCAGACCTCACCATAAGATCTACCTCTTCCTCTAGGGAATCTACCACCTCTACCTCTTTGTCTTTTCTCATGTCTTTTGTTCAATTTCTCCTCAACTTTCAAGGCAAACTGATAAGCTTATTCAATGTTTTCTAACTTAACCAAACTAATTTCTTCTTGGATGGAAACTCGCAATCCATTCAGGTACCTAGCAATTCTTTTCACTTCATCTTCATCATGTCCAGATTTTATATCTAATCTATATAATTCCTCATTATAATATTTTACCAAGCTATCTTTCTGCCTCAAACTTTGCATTCGCCTAACTAGATAATCACAAGGTAAAAAATTTCCTTTCAACCTATTCACCATCTTATTCCATACCTTAATTTTGTCTTTTCCTTTCCTCTTTCTGTCCAATTATAGATGTTCCCACCATAAGGATGCATGACTCTTCAATTTTGTGCTTGCAATTTTCACCTTCTTTTCCTCATGGACATTTTCATATTCAAAGTACTTTTCCATCTCAGTGATCCAGTCCACCAACTCATCTAAATCCAGCTTTCCACTATGCTCGGGAGGATTGAAATGTGGTGTAGACTTCAAATTTGTCAAAGCCTTCAACAATCTTTCCTCACCTGATCCATCACCGATGCAGGTTCTACATCACCTTGTTCTTCATCAACCTCATCATCACTAACATCTTCAAGATGTCTTCCTCTACATTGGGTTGCCTCCATAGCTTCTAACCTAGCAGCAAGTTGTCTCAACATGTCTGCCAATCCTGGATCCACATCTCACCTCCCATGAACCATCTTGAAACCCTCTACAATTGTAGGCCAGATCACAATCTACTACCCCACAACAATATCAAATAGGGTTTGACAAGAAGGAACCCTCCAATCTAGATTCACAAATCTAGATCTAGATCTAACCTTCACTTTGATACCACCTAATGCAAGGGAGGATGAGGACAAGGCCAAAGGCACACCCAATCTAGATCTACCCTACAAAGATAACGCATGGAAGTAACAATACACAAAAGAGAGAGAGAATGTAGATCAACTCCTTAATATTTCACCAAATTGATTCATACGTGTCGGGCTGTAAGGCCTTCTCGGTTAGGGCTAGATATTACAATTCAAGTACAAAAGTCCTCCAACATGTGAGGATCAGAAACTATCTTCAATCTTCTAATTTCTATCCAAACTGGCCCCCTAAACCACAACCAATGACTATATTTTATACAAGAGGCTACCAAACAAGTCGACCTTCAGATCCACCATCAATGGAAGGAACAACTAGATCTAGGCCCACATGCTTCCCAATGATAGATACCATCATTAAATCTGCAACCATCAGTAATTGCACAAGTCGGCCTCAACAAAAAACTAAAACAAACAACTCAATAGGCAAGGATAACTGAGCACCAGGCAAGATAACCAAGTGCCAGAGAAGGATAATTGAGCACCAGGGAATTAACTAACCAACTCAGTTAAAGAAGGAAATAGAGCAACTACCAAGCCAACTCGGTCAAAGAAGGAAATCGAGCAACATAGGAAAACTTCAAACTTGTTTTTTTGGTGACACGAGATTTCCAAGGACTCAAGATGCTCCTGCATCATAAATTTGGGCCAATTCTCAGGGAAAGAACACCAAAACTATTTTGTCTCAAGTAAAAAATGAATTTGGTGTTCTATACCCTAGAGAATGAGCTAAAATTTGGGCAAGGTATTAGGATAGGAGAAAAGATGTGGGGGGAAGAATAACAGGATGCTAGGATCAAGCATAATAGGTATTCAAACCTCGAAATCACCAAAATGGAGTCTAATAGGTCCTAATAAAGAATCCAATTATGGGTGCTAACTTTTTAGGACGTTACAAGAATAATTGTATCTCTACAATCAACATAAGCATCAACAAAGAAGTCTTGGATAATTCCAAACCTCTAAGACTTTTTACAAGCATTGGAAGAACTAGGAAATTATTTAATAATATCTTCATGATATTTTCTCTTAGTGCTCTTAGATGATTGTTCCATTCTGTTAATCTAGGGTTTCACATGCAATTTGGGGAAACTAGGGTTTTCAAATAATTTTAAAACAAACACCCTAACAAACAAATTAAGGCTATCCAATCCCCAAATTATACATAACTCAATTAAAGTAGAATAATTCTCTATTTAAAATTTATGAGGGAAAAGGATTATGAAATTTTGACTTCCTATTTGTGTCACAAAGAAGAACCCTAAATTATGGTTGAAATTGATTCTATAACGTTTCTTCAAAAACATAAACACGATGGATGCTTGCAAGCCCTCTAGAGACAATAAAGTTCACAATTAAAATATTAAAAAAAACTTATGAAACTAGCTTATAACACTATTAATGTTCATATGTGTGAAGCAAATGATCCACATGGGCTTCACTGATGGGGAAATACACTATCATGTGTGTTCATATTGGGGGCTTTAAATGGATAAAAAATAGGGCAATTATTGCATATTAGGGTTGGGCTTGGGGGATTAAAAGGGTTTATAGAGGAAAATGGGTGTGTGGGGTATTGGGTGGGTATTGGTAGGAGGTGACAAAAAGGAGTTTTGGGCAATATTTTTTTTAAATAAGGGTATTCTGTAGTATACCACAAATGATCGTGATATGACCCAAGTTCACTAAATGAAGCCCCCATGAGATGATCATGGCTAGCTATTTGCCTGATTTTGAATTTGGATTGTTGATTGACTTGATTGGATGACAAAGATGCATCTTGGGAGAGCTTTAAAACTTGGATTTTAAAGTGACATGTTTTTGTTTTTTTATTTATGAGATATAATGGATAAATGATTTTCATGTGCTACAATCTCAAATTTCTACAGAAATGAAAATTGATCCCACCACCTTTTTGTGATCTTTCTTGAGCATTATGATTGGTTAGGACATATGATGTGGGACACATGGACACAACCTTTGTTTCTCTTGAAAGTGGACCCATTTTCATATTTTATTGGAGCAAGTTTGTGAGATCCTCTATTATGTGAAAATGTGAAATGCTTCTGAGTCATTGATCTAGATCAAATGGGGGAGTAGATATCTTAGTTATTGGGTGCACTTGCTAGCTATTCATTCTTTCATAGGATGCACCTTTCTTGAAATTTTGATAATGCAAAAGCATGCAATTGATTTAAGTCATATATCTAAGAAGAGACATAGAACCTTTGACTATTAGCCAAAGAGAGAGTATTCATATCATCTCATGTTTTTGTTGAATGCACACTTTTCTAAATTTTTATATTGTGAAATTGTGAACAAAACACAACCATCGATCTAGGTCAAAGATGTGCATTAGATACATTGACTCAACAAATTATTTTGTAATTTCATAGAATGAACATCTTTGATTTGTACAAACATGCAAAAATGCGAAGTCAAGTGGGACTGTTGATCACAATGAAGATGCACACATGATATCCTCACTAAGTAAGGCAGGTCACAGCTTTATAGAGAAAATTTAAGGTGGGTGGACATGCAAAAATGCAAACCTCTGAAGAGCCATATACCTTGGTCAATGTGAAAAAAAACTAATTACTACAAAATAAAGGTGTGGGAAAAGGATAAAGAGTGAACCCTCACTAAATTATCGACCAATAACACACTTTTTTTAGGTGAGGAAATCTAATAAGGGAAAGCTTATAAAAGCATGTGATGTGAACACATGTACACAAATGCATAACACTAAATTTTAGTGCAAAATGTCTAAGGAATGAGCATCAAATATTTATATAGCCAATGAAACATATGAAACACTAGGTTGAGAAGTTGATCACAATGATGATACAAGACACTCAAGTTGTAACTTAAGTGATGGAGATGGGCTAAAATAAGAACAATGAATTATAATATGAATTAAGGAATAGCCATAGGGTTTATGGTTTTTCACATTTTAGCTTATTTAATCGTGGAAAGATCATGAAAACTCTAAAAATATGTAGGGTGCTAATAGTACCTTTAAGAAACTCCACACCTTCTTGGGAATTATAGATGTTACCATGTTTTCTATTGACAAGCATTTCAATCTTATCAATTTTTACCTCATATGAATCCATAAATGCTTCAAGGAAAGCATGAGTGATTCATTGCAACAAAGTATATGTTACCATTTTTCAGCATTGTTGGTTTGGAAACCAATATGATGACATTCAATCTTTTGATCATGTCCAAACTTAAGAGATAGTGATAGTAATTTCTACATATATGGAATTGGAAGTAATCTTGTACACATTTTTGGTGTTCTTCAATGATTGTGTATCATCTTCAACATTTAGTGCCAAGCATTGACCAAAAGTACAAGCATCACATTATGGGAGGGTTGTGTAGTCTATTATTTCTCTCCTTTGGAAGGAGACAACAACATATTGGTGCATTTAAGTCATACTTTGGGCATCTCATGAGTCATATCTTTTATTACCTATCTTCTTCACTTCTACATGCATTATTGTAGTGTTTCTCTTTTTATAGAGGTTTTTTGTTCTCGCTAGGTTTTCTCCTTTACTATGCTTATGGAAAATTTGTATATGAAAATCTAAAATGGCCTAGTAGTCAAGGTTGATCATCATGCATCATTACTCTATAAGTTGCACTAAGGGGGGTGTTAGCATATATGGTGACATTATCTAACTAGTTATTTGTTAACATTTTCTAGATTGGTTTATTTAGGCATAAGCTTAACTTTACTTATGCATTTTTGCATTTTGTCTCAATCCATATAGTGTAAGACACCTAAAGCATATGCATTAGCCACTTCACTCACAAATACACATGTTAAGTGTACTCACAAGTGTTCATTCTTAGAGGGGTAGTCAATAATTGTTTCTTACCTTCTCACTCCACTTGCTTGCATGTGTGTGTGTGTGTAGTGTCCTAAACAGTAAGCATGTGCAATTTTGGTCCTTAGCTAGGCTCCATTTTTGTGTCTAAGAATTCGATGTTCCTTATGCTTGATTCAACCTCAATTTTGCACAATACAACTTTATTATCAAACTACACCAATACCGACAAAATAAATATCACATTACTCGAACTTTAACATTAAAATTTTGTACTTTTTTCCAAAATATAATTTTAAACGTTATAAGAAGGCATTAAAAAACCAATACACCAAGATAAATCGCTAAACAAAGCTCTTATACTTTGGCCCCATATTCCAAAGCTTTTGAAACAAAAGGTGGAAACATCACATTGCTTGTCTCACATTGATGAGAGAGAAATTATACGATAATGCTAGCTAAAAGAGAAGATGGTCTCAATTGAAGGCCCCTCTCTATATAAATTATATAATAAAGATATTTCTTATTTAATATGAATTTGTAAGTTAACCTAAATTACCTCCAACGAATATGTTGTTAGTGTAACTTCATAAAGTGATTATGACAACCACATTCCTTACTTTCTAAAAAGTGGGTGATGGCCCACTTCCTATCCAACTAATAAATCATTTCCAACCCCATGTTACATGCTACAACAATCCTTTAAAAATGAAATTGGATTTAAATATTTAGTTTGAGACAATAAAACAATACCCAACTTTATACAGATTTATTTTGCATGGTATTCTTACTTACGACACCGCATTCATAATCAAAGGAATCATTCAAATTTAAAATTTTAATCTTTTTGGGGGGATAAGTCATTAGTGAAGCTGCAGCGGATTTTAAACGATTCTAACCCCACATTTGTCGCTATATTATATGTTCGTAAAATGAATATTTCAAGTTGTTGAAGAAATTAAGGTTAATTAGCAAATTAATTATTAAATGTAAATATTTAGAATTAAAATTGAGTAATGTTTGATACTTTAGTAATTTTTGTGGAATAGATTAAATTAAGTTTTATTTCTAAATGATCTAATATAAATAATTCAATTAAATTTAATCAAAAAATTTATACCGTTATTAGAATTATGGACCAATAAAAATAATAATACATTCATGTGAAGAAAGTGACAAACTTATTTGAAATGTTTTTTTATATAGAATAAAATTAGATTATATGGCATATATGCCTTTATATAACAAATTATAATATTATAAGAAATCATATCACACATTAAAAAAAAATTAAAAAAATAAAAACTGATCTAATCCATTTAACTATTCAAAATTTAGATTTGATACAATCAAATTTAAAATTTAAACCTAATAATTAACATAATTAAAAAATATTACATTATTATAATCTATCAAGTTGCATCCATTCAACCAATTTTTTTTGAAGTTCACATCTAAGAAAAACTTCAATATGAAACTTTATTAGTTCATGTCAAAGGCAAGTATACTTATGCAATTGCTTCGTGCAATTAAAAACTATTATAATATATCGTTGACCAATAAAGGCAAAACATTTTTTGATGTGCTAAGTTTGTTATATAGCTTGGGTTATATTGTATATTCTTAATTTAAGAAAAAATAAATTTTTCAAGATCCTATTGGTTGTGGTGAAAAAGAGCAAGGAGAAAAATGAATTTCAAAAACAAAAATTGCAAGAAAAATAAAATACTCCAACTATTGTCGAGAGCATTTGCAACAAACATCATGTGTGCTTCTTTATTATTTCTCCTCTTCAATCATTTATTAGCCTACATGGACCCCATGTTACCATTTGTGGCCTTTGTATCTTTTCCCCATCTTCAACTCAGTTGTGCCTTCTAATCTGGCATCTACCCTATCATCCCAACACCCAGTTCGAATTTGGGTTAATTGTCCTAGGTACAAAATGTTGCAAACATTATGTTCTGCATATTGTCGCCCAAATTTGGCCCAAAGCCCTATGTTGGGGTTTTAGTGGGAAATTAGATCCAATAGCTGGCCTAGCTTATTTTTGAATCCCGAAATGTAGAATGAGGTATATAAACACCCTATCTCTCCTCAATTTGGCAACCAACGTGATCAAGAAGTAATCAAGCAATTGGATTTCAAGCTCTCTTCTATAATTTTTCATCTAAGTATTCTCAAGGTCTTCAAAGCATTCTTCTTCATCATCAGCCATTGTGGAAAACTACAACATCTATTACACAAGGCTTATCTTTCATTATTTCCTTTTTGATTTTTGTGGAGCTCAAGCTATTGTATTAACACTTGTGATTACATCAAAAGAGGTATTATTTCATCAAAGCATGAGGTAATTCAAGATTCAGATCTAGCTTCTATTTCATATTTTTTATAAGATTTCATTACATTTTCAAGGTTGAAGCCTAAATAGGGGTTTGACCAAGGAAAAACCATTTCCACAACCTTCTTCCCCATTTTCCTATGTTTGGGAACATGCTATGCAATTGTTGGAACTTTCTAAGAAGATTGAGAGCTGCTAGAGAGACCCTAAAAATTCTAGTCAAAAGTACTTGGAGCAAAATATTTGAAACATTTTGTTCCAAAAATGTTTGAAATATTTTTTACCTCCCAAAACAGGCTCAAATTCATTCTAGAAACAAGTTACAACCTCGGGATCTCATATTAGAAGTTACAAATAATGTCAAGATCCTAATTATAAAAAATTCAGATCTGTAGCAACATACTTCCTATTTTGTTTCTAGGTGCACATAAATCTTCTTTTATCTCTATCTTTATCTTATTTATAGCCTTATCAAGTTCATAATTAGAAATTTTGCATTTTATCTTACCTCTCTTTCTTCATTCTAAGTAACAAAAGGAATTGAAATCCTTAGGGCATAGATATTGTGTTATCATCTCTTCCATCAAGGTGTTGTCAATCATATTTGCCTCGAGGAGGTTTCCCATTCCTAATGTTCAATAGGAGATTGGATTGATCTCCCTTGACCACCATTTCTTATTGTATATTTTGGTGAACCCGACTCATAACATTCACAATTCCGATTTGGTGTCTAGATTTGATTTACAGATGATTAGATAACTTTTAATTATTTAATTATTCTAATATCTTCTTTTACTGAAAAAGGGGTAAAAATTTATTGAATCAAAAAGGACAATACAAATACAAGAAACATCAACCAACAAGTGACAAAAAAGGCCATGACTAACCCATCATGTCATCCTTAACAATATTATCAAGAGTTTGAGCCAATTGTACACACTAAAATGGTGCACTTCTATGAACCATTACATGCAAGGTTGCTCAAGAATGAGACCTCACAAAGTGGCTCATAGCTCTCTATGCATGGAGTTGCAAGGGACTATGATGTATTTGCTCTCAGCTAGAGCTACAAGCTTGTGACCTTGTTAGTCAACCACACAATGAGAGATTCAAGTGAGGACAATGGCAACAATGCCAATATCTCCAAGAATCAAATATGCAATGCAATGCAAATCTAAATGAGAATGCAATCTAAGCTATGAAAGGAAAGTACAATGCCACTAATCTATGAAAAGAAATAGCAATGGATTACAATGCCTCCTATTTAGAGTATGTGAGCTTATTCTATTGCATAAAAGGAAATCTATACTAAGAATGCCATTATCATGCAACTAAGAAAGCAAATATGCAACTAAATGATGAAAGCAACAAGTCTTCAATGTCTTCAAAAACTCCAAATGCACCTAAAACCTGCAGCATAACATTAGCATAAAACATGGTATATGCAAATGAAGGAGAGAGCTCTCCTTTTATAAGAAATGAGGTGAAATGGACCATGGAGATTAAGAGGCAAAAAGTCTTAATCAGCAGTGGAGCTTGAAAGAAGAGCAATCCATGTGCACAAGTATCCTCCAATAGGAAAATAAGAGTTGACTTTATGTCCATATGAGACAAAAAGTGTTTTTCTCCTTTTTATAAAATATAAATAATGCTTTATTTGTGCAACTTAGGATAAGAGGAAAAGTGGGGCTTTTTATTTAATTAAAAGGGGAGGAAATATTCCTTTTAATCAAATAAAGACTTAGGATAAATGGTTAGCCCAAGGATAAAAATCGAATATATGATCGAAATTAGGATTTGATCAAGAGATTGATATTGTTGAAAATATTGATTATTGATAAAAATGATTGAGGATTGATAAATCAAATAAATGGGGCCCGAAGTCTAGGTGACCATTTTAGGGTGCATACATTTGCCCCTCTTTGACTAATGTGTGATCGATTTGGGAACACATGTAGTCAAAGAATGAAGTTGAAATGTGAGATCGATTTGGGATCACAAAATAACTCAGATATGAGGTCAATTCGGGATCATATCCGGACAAAGCATAAATAAAAGGCCTTTGAACATGAGGTCGATTCGGGATCACATTCAAAGTAAGAGATAAGAATCTCAAATTTGAGCAAAAGCTCACAAAAGATGTCTGAATCAAGAGAATCAAGCAATTGGGGATGAGAATCCCATAGGTACTGCCCCCTCGGAATTGAAATCAAAATCAGGTAGAGAGGAGAACAGTGAATTGATAAAGATTTGATCAAATCAAAATGAAATCATAATCGAAGGTAAGGGTCGATAGGTTAGCCATTAGGCAATGAAACATGCCCCAGCCTGACTGAAAAGATGTAGTCAAATGTGAGAAAGGAGGGAATGGAATGAATATGAATGAAAGACTAGAAGTTTGGAAGACATGGAAATGAAGAAATGACGATGCCCCAACAAAGATCGAAGGATTAGGCCTCAAAAGATTAGTCAACTGCGTAGAAGAAGGGAAGATTTTGAAACACGATTTTGACTATGAAGATTACCTCAAATTTTGATTTCGAGTCCGAAAATGGATCCAGGACGTCAAAATTAGCTAGGGGTGCAATTTTCACGCAATTTCGAGGTGTTTTGAAAATGAGGTCAAAAAGTCAAAAGGCTATAAAAGGGGTCAAAATGCCATTTTTAAAATTCATTTGTCTTTTAGCGATTTGAGAATTTTCAGAGCTTTAGAGAGAGGAAATGGCCCAGCAAGCAGGAGTTCTCGTCCACAAGCATCGATTCGAGTGTGCCCGATTGCACAACCGGCCACCACAGTATCCTACCCCGGTATGTTTTCAAAAAACTCGAGCTTTTTGAGTCATTTTTTGCATTTAACAGCTTTTTTTAGCACGTTTTTCAAATTTTTAAATTTCAAAAATTTTGACTGAGCGAACTATCGCGCGATACTTTAGAAGTATCGCGCCCTTTGGGGAGAAATGTCACGCGATACTTCGCGGGTCCCCGAAGTATCGCGTGACCTAAGGCACCAGTATCGCACGATACTGGGCGAAAGATCGCACGATACCGGGCGAAGTATCACGCGGCATAAGGTCTATCGCCCCGTTATAGGGAGAAGTATCACGCGATACTTCTAAAAAAAGAATATCGCCCAGGTTAAAATTTTGATTTTTTACGCCTTTTTGAGCAAAAATGACATGGGTCTAGACAATGTTACGGTTTAGAGATGTTTTATACTGAGTTTTTAGACATCCATCATGATATGTGCTAACAACTGGCTTGGTTTTTGGCTTGCAGGAGGTCTTTCCGGCGCTGATTATCAGAGTGCCAAAGGTGACGGGATTGAGATGTGTCCGAGATCTAGACGATCCGGGCAATGCCGACATCAGAGCGATGGGATTTAGATATCTGCTGAGATATTCGTACATCAGAGCTGACCATGGGTTGTTGACTGCTCTTGCCGAGAGATGGCATAGTGAGCACAACACCTTCCACCTGCCTACTGGAGAGGCGTCGATCACCTTAGAGGACGTCTACAGGATCTTACGAGTGCCATGTCATGGCGAGCCGGTGAGTATAATCATGTTTTAAGATATAATCATAAATGTAATGTTTCCATATGATGAAAACTGACATGATTCATTTGTTGGCACAGGTGTACTATGATCAGGATGTCACTGAGGGGTGCCGATTGGTTCAGGAGATGTTCTAGGATGTCACTATTCTGGATAGGCATATCAACTGGGAGAGGCTGATAGATGATTTTGGCAGAGACTACCTAGTGCCATGTATAGTGGCTTCCATTATTTCACAGATCTTGATGACTGATCGCAGTCAGAAGGGATTCCCGCTTGGATGGGCACGATTATTGGTTGATTTGGTCGGCAGGCCTCAGCGGATGGCATGGGGTCCTGCCATATTGGCAGAGATGTACCATGAGTTGCACGAGATCGTCTACAGAGATGGTCAAACATGGGCATGCGGTGCCATCTTGGCACAGGTGTGGGCATGGGAGCACATCGCTGTGGTGCACCCCAGGGTTCAGCCAAGGGAGAGGACGTACCCCTTCATCTATAGGTACCTCGAGTTCATATCACATGCCCATAGTGGGGATGTGAAGTACTACAGGTGGATTTTAGATGAGATGGCCTCGTTCACATTGAGGCCATACAGGGAGGTGGAGGTCTGGGGAGATGCAGCCGATGAGCTGAGCTACATGCTGTGCACTCGGCCACTGGTAGGTCGGTATGCAGAGATAGTGGAGAGGTTCTGCATCACTCGGGTATGGCGACAGTTCAGGAGGCAGCAGTGAGTCTCGATAGAGACTACGACATATGCTAGGGCCAGGGATGAGGAGGGCCATGGGTGGTTACCCATGTTGGACTATCAGCAGGTTGTCGCAGAGACAGCAGATATCAGGAGCGAGCCCTGGGAGTATTTCCTAGATGTGGCAGATGCAGGGGCTGATGCAGCCTACAGAGCAGAGTGGCGGAGGGTGCCATTCCCTTGGTTTACGGTACCAGATGCACAGGTACCAGCGCAGGGAGGAGACGGAGGGGATGAAGGGGGAGACGAAGGAGATGGCGGGAGGGGGAGAGGGAGGAGGATGGAGAGAGGAGAGGGGTCGAGATCAGGTGGCTGAAAATGGTCACGGGGACAGAGAGTGGCGACACCCGAGGATGAGGCGAGACCAGCTCACTGACAGGCAGAGGCACAGCAAGATCAGCCTGCAGGGGGAGATGATCTGAGAGCCCAGATACAGGCTTAGGAGGCAGAGATATAGCAGCTTCAGATTACTATAACCGTGAGGGATCAGCAACTATTGGATCTGAGGGCAGAGCGAGATCAGCAGATAGCCAATCTCAGGGCAGAGATAGCACGCTGTGAGGCGATGGCACAAGCAGAGGCACTGGAGCTCCGACGGGAGTCAGCGAGAGCAACCTACTATCACAGACTCTATCTGCAGGCCGTTCCAAAGGGTGAGAGAGAACCATCATACTCTCAGAGGGCAGGGGTATCAGATGTGGTACTCGATAGGAGAGCCATGCCTCCTCCACCACCACGAGCTCCTCACAAGGGTGGTAGCGAGTCTTAGGGTTAGGTGTTAGATGTTTTGGACATATCCTGAGACTTTTGATCCAGATTTTGGGATCTCATATTGTATTGTATATCATGACATTGTTATAGATTTATGAGATTACTAGATGTTCGATGTATCACGTGTATTTGTCTCACTCGTGATGGATGTATCAGTTTATGTATATTGTCTTGTCATTTTGCTCAAAATGCTTATGTATGTGCTTATGTATGTTCTCTCTCATAGATGTATGTTTAATTCTCATGTGTATGATATAGACTCATGTTTCTTGAAAATGACAGTTTTGATATAGATATGATGATATGATTAACCCCTTGTGATGAACAAGAACAGGTTCGAGATGAAAAAGACAAGGAGTGAAAGCCATGATCAAGAAGAAGGAAAGGTGAGCGCAGTCGACTGACAGGTCCACATAAGATGAAAAGGAGAGCTCTCTCCATATGCAAGATGCAAAAACTAATCTAACATGAACCTAAAAATGCAAGCTACTATGAAAGTGGTTGACTTGCAAGGTCACAACGCTTATAGACATCTAATTATCATCATCGAGCGTTATTGGTAGCGTCGCAAGATCATACAATGCACACTAGCATAACTATGCGGATATGAATATGATCTTTATCAGATAGAAATGTGGGAATCCCACCTAGGCATCAAAGACATGTAGGTCAAGATGACTAGTGTACTGAGATCACCTAAGTTTGATATGGCGAGATTATGCTTGTATCAAGACACATGAAAGTCAGGATAGCTAAAAGCATGCACTCGCAAAATAGTCAAGGATAATACCTTGTCAATCCATAGTGTCAAGTAGGACCAGCATAAATGCTCATGACAGTTAGGATCAACAAAATATACCCACAAGCAGATAAAGAAAGAAAACATGTTCTCATTCCCTCAGTCTTCTAGCTATGCATCATTGAAAACTTCTCAGGGAGAGACCACTCATCAAAGAAATCCTCATAAACAGCACACAAAGAAAAAATAAAGTCATCATATCGTCAGCAAGTTGATTGTTTAAGTGCGTGTGTGTTGGTCATAGAGTCAAACTTTGAGTATCATATCTGCTTAGTGAGAAATATCACATCATACGAGATTGTTGGGTAAGACACCTGATAAGTGTTAAGAAACACTTGACGCAAGGGTAGTGTTGAAAAATACTGTTGGGGTGGTGTTGAAAAACACCTGTTGTGAAATGCCCCAAGAGACAAACGCACCTAAAGGACCTATACGAACAGCTATGCCCCCTAGACAAAAATAAAGACCAATTCCAAACCAAGTCAAATAGGGTCAAGACATGATGGAAAGTGGCTAAGTGTCGAGGACACGTGCTAACAAATAGGGGTGCAAAGGCCTCAAGTAGCGCCTGTTTCCAGGTTTTCACCACTTGGATTTTATTGCAATTTTTCTTTTTTTTCTTTTTTTTAGATTTTTGCTGCCAAGGCGCTTGTTTCTAGGTTTTCACCAAGGCACTTTTTCTATTTTTTTGAATTTTTGAATTTTTTATATTTTTTTATATTTTTTTAAGACTTTTTATGCTTTTTAGGATTTTTTCAGCATCATATATCAATTTTTTTGGTATTTTTTCAGGATCCATAAATATGTACAAAGGATGCCCCCAGATAGAAATGGGCATCAAACTCCGAAGCAAGATCACATCATGTAGTCCCAATGTCTAGGAAGGTGAGGGACAAGAGGGATTAGCAAGCTGGTGAATGAGATGGAAGACATGAGAATGAAGGAGAGTGAAGGGAAGAAATCCTCAAGGTCAAACTCCTCAAGAGTACCCAAGCTAGGGAAAAAATTTTGTCATGTAAAGCACATTTGGACAAGCAATGAGAGGCTAGCATAGGATAAGTCACAAAAGCACATTGCAAAAGAAAGAAGGATGTAGTCCAAAGGAGTAGACATGTCAAGAGGCTTCATAGCATCGTGTTTTACTCTTTTTTATTAGATCAAGACCAAAGGGGAAGAGGATAGCAATAGGCTAGAATGAATGGAGGAAAATGAAAGCTAGACATGAATGGAATGAAAGCAAGACCATTGTAAGATAGCTCACAAAATAGCCAAATGTTCGTGTATAATTCAACCTTGTCAAGATCAAAGAGAGAAGACGGAATGGATGAAATATGTAGAAGAACTACGCACGATGCCTAATTGCCAGGTTTTCATCATGGTACTTATCCAAGGCGCCACAAGGGAGTGGTTTTCACCATAAGATGAATTTATTTCTCTTTACTTTTGCTACCAACGCGTCTATTTCCAGGTTTTCACAATGGCACATTTTTAAATTTTTTTTTTGAATTTTATCTATTTTTTGATTTTTTTCTATTTTTTAAATTTTTAATTTTTTTTTTTTGGAAGAAAGCAAGCTTTGCAGATAATGCTCCTTGAAAGGATAAACCATAATATGCCAAGGATTCAAAATGATATGCTCAAAGATGCTAATAGGGAAAGGAAAATGGAAGAAGAAAATGGAGGAAAAGGTTTTATGTAAAGCGAGTGAGGTTGGAAGATATGAAAAATAGGCAAATGAGGAAAAAGGATAGAAGGTAGGAGGATAATGAATGGAAGGATTGTGAAAGAGTAGATGGAAAGGAAGGAAAGATCAACATCAACACACACCTTGAAGGGTGGCGAGAGGGTGGAGGAAATGTGAATGAAGGAATATGAGAAGGAATATGGTGAACAGATAGCAGAAGTTGCGGTTCAGGCGCATGGAATGGAAGAATGTTTTTGGAAGAAGATGAAGTGGAAGCCTTTGGAAGCTTGAATGTCAACTTCACTTTTTGTTCAATATTAGACTCTTTCAAGAGAGATTTTGGAATCCATATAGCCTTAGGCTTTTCATTTCCTTTTGATGATTTAGAGAGAATATCTTGAATGATGGATTTTGGAACCCATACTTGTCTTGTAGTTTTCTTCTTAGATATCTCTTTAGACTTTATATATCCATGTCGATTAGAGGGGACATGGTGATCTTTTTTTGATGGATTCTTGTATTTCTTCTTTTTCTTGTATTGAACATTCAAGTTACTTCCAAAAGACTTGGGACTTGTGGAAGAAGAAGGACGATACGACTGGTTTAGATGGGTGGGTGGATGAAAAGGATTCAAGGGTATGTATCTATGTTGATCTTGAGGAAAGATAGGAGATGGAGGGACGTAAGGACCCAAAATAGATGACGAATTAGAAGAATTAGGAGGGGAAAGTGAAGGGACATAAGGACCCAAAATGGAAGGAAGACGTGAAGCCCTTAGTATTGGTGGAGGAGGTCCAAGGATGGACGTGGAAGATGCAAAAGGATAATCAATAAGTTTATTAGCATCTATATGACAACCAAGGACATCAGGATCTTTAGAGTGAGCATTAGGATTTACAATAGGATCATGAACATCTTGAATAGGAGAAACTTCTTTGATAGGATTGTTCAGAGCTTGCAAAGACTTAGGAAGAGTAGAAAGCGGAAATGAACATGGAATGGTAGAACAAGAAGATGGAAGACTTTGATCTTGACAATGATTATTGGGTAGCATAAGTGCATCATTTTTTTCTTGATTTTCAATAGGCTTAACATCGGAAGTAACAACACCATTTTTAATAACCTTAATAGAAGTATCATCTTTGAAAAGCGCAAGTGTGGTAAGGCTATTTTGATTATCAATAAGCTCAATAGTGTAAGTAGTAGCTTGATCTTGCTTAGGAGATGGTGGAATGAATGCAAAAGAGTGTAGAGGATCAAAAGAACCATGAAATGGAGGAGATACATCATGAAGAGAATTGGATGACATGGAGGGTTCTTGATCTTGATCTTTATTTATATTTTTTTCTTTATCATTTTTAGAGTCCTCTTGACAGGGATCCACTTCTAAGGACAAGGAAGTATGTTGGAATTGTATGGAAGACTTTGGAGGAGATGCTGAAAGACTAGCTGAAATAGGCATTATAGCATTTAAAGGCTTAGGCTCTTTAGGTTTAGCATTATTGAAAGTATTTGCAGCCAAGTGAAGGTTAGCTTGAGTATCTTTAAGAGGTGGCCCTTGAGGATAACTATAGGGAACCGCATGGAAAGTCTTAGGATCTTTGTTGGATGAAGGATTTGTGAAAGATTCAGATGACTCAGAAGCTTTAGGAAGTGTGTGGGTATTGGAGGAAGTGGTGAATGGAAGGGGAGCATCACAAGACAAAGGTTCAGCATTAACATGATCTTGCTGGAGAGTGTAATCTTTATTTTCAGCATGAGAGTTTTTAGACAAGACATGCTCATAGTATCTTCGTTTATAATCAGCACGGAAAGCTTTCTCTTCCTCAATAGAAGTAGATGTATCATATTGTTCACAACAAATATCATAATTTCTCTCAAAATCAGAATCATAGGGATCACCATCACAATCTATCCAATAGGATGACCCTTTAGTAAGCCTAAGCACACGACGAGGAGGACTCTTAGGAACAGAGGTGCCATAAGTATTGCTACATTGTCCATTATCATAGTCATCATAGTCATCAAAGGTAGGTGTGTCACTCTTTGTGGAAGAGACATCACAAGGACTATCACATTGCTCTTTATGGTATGTCTTCTGAAGAGAAGTAAGACTCTTAGGAGAAGTAGAAGAAGAATGAGATCATGGAGAAGAGGAAATTGAAGACTTAGTGTAGGAAGAGGACTTGGATAATGAGGAATTCGAATGATGTTTAGAAGAGTCATGATAAGATTTGGAAGATGAAGAATGTGAATAGTGTTTAGAAGAATCATGATAAGACTTAGAAGATGAAGAATGAGAATGATGTCTGGAAGAGTCATGATAAGATTTGGAAGATGAAGAATGTGAATAGTGTTTAGAAGAATCATGATAAGACTTAGAAGATGAAGAATAAGAATGATGTCTGGAAGAGTCATGATAAGATTTGGAAGGTGAAGAAGAATGAGAAGATTTAGATGATGAAGAATGTTTGGAAGAAGAAGATCGTGATATGATCATGTTTATGATTCTAGCAAAGGCATCTGATTTAATCATCTTTTCTTTTATTTTTGCTATAAATTCATCACTCATGAGAATTTTGGAGGAACAACACTTTTCGAATATGTCAATGAGCTCAAGATCATCTATTCTTAATAAAGGTTCCAAAGCTAGATAGTCAAGATTCATGGTTCCAAAAGAGGAGAAATCAAGCATGGAAGAAATGAATAGATGAATAGAAGAAAGTAGACTAGATAATAAGAGGAAAAGAATCAAGAAGAAGAAGAAGAAGAAGAATTTCCCATGGGAATAGAAGACTTTTGAAGAACATGGGAAATGGAGAAGAAAGAAGAAGACTGAGAGCCATCTTGTGCAATTGATACCATAACGTTCATTGAGATGTTGAGCAACATGACAACACCTAGGATCTAAGATTTGAATTGACCAAGGAAGATTGGTAATAGGATGACCTCACAAAATGTCAACACCAAACTAGGATAATCAAAGTTCTCTATTGTCCAAAGAGAAATGAAAAGATAGAAGCAGGGGCTTTACCAACACTGTCAAAGAGGTGCTTCAAATCAAAGGGTGACTACCCTTGCACTTTTGAACCAGGAGGTTGGGCTAGGCCAAAATATAATTGAAATTGAGATTAAATGAAAATTATTTGGACAATAAGAGTATGAGAATTTCCCAAGAATGTAGCTCACAATTTTAGAGATAAACTTTCTCACCAAGAACAACCTTCTAATGCGATATTTCTCTTTGGCTAATGTGATACTGATGTTGATCTTGACCAATTTGTGCAAAATTTTGAGTTTTTAAGGTCTAATTTCAATTTTCCGAATGTGAGGGTGAAAATGTCTGATTTCAATCACAAATTCAACAGCATTTGGACAGGTTTGCAAATAGTAGAGGATCAAACATGTCTTCAAACACTTGAAACAAGGGCAAAAGCAACCTTGCCAAGACAAACACTTATGATATCAAAAATAAAATTGCACCCTATGAATGCTACCGATTGTTTGTATGTTGAGAACGTTTACACTGGTATCACACAATCGAAGACACTTCAAGCAATATCTACCTATAAGACAAGGCTCAATACTTACCAACTTAGCCCACAACTTGATGCCCCCTTGCCTCACACCAAGTGGTTACCCACAAGAGATGTTGGCTTTGTCGTAGAAGTGTCAAATGACACAACCAAAGGGACACATATGGTGAGTATCTTAAGGTGATCCGGGTAAACCACTTGGATCAATCCTTGCACTAAGAAGATAAGCGGCTAAATAAGGTGGCCTCTAACCTATGGTTCTTAATAAGGATTTCCGTTCACAACACCCCTCTTGCTCCTCATAAAGGACTAGGACCTCGCCGCCTCAAGAGTACCTTAAGCATTCTTGTTCAATATTTTCCCCATGGTCGCAATCCCATGAGCTACTCACATCAAACGAAGATAAGTGTTATGTCTACCAAGGTTTTGTGTCCTTGATAGCCTTGAGATTATAGTGGGTTGGAATAGCTCGGTATTAGCTTGTCCCCACTTGGGTCGTTCCTCTCGATTGCTCAAGAGCAGGCCCGCTAAAGGATTCTAACAACTAAAAAAAAAGTGGATCAACTCTTGAGGTTCAAGGTTTTTGGTTCACCATAAAGGTGAAGAGCATACTCCCCTATCTCAAGAATCTCTCCCAAACACACCAAGCAAAGTTCATTTACCCTCTTGTTTTCAAAATTCAAAGATGGGTCAAGATTTTCTGGTTCACCAAAATGGTGAAGAGCATACTTCTCCTACCACCCAAGAATTCCTACAACAAGATCTTAAGTGCCTAATAAATGAAACAACTAGTTTTTGCCACACTTAAAAGGAAAGCAAATAAACAAGCAAGTTTTTTTGTTTTTTTTTTATGCTTGGGCAGCCCTACAAAAACTATTAGTAGCCATCTTTGACATGCGTTTTTAACAATTTTCAAGCAAGAGGCACCTACAACCACAACTTGTTAGACTAACAAGAGTTAGGAGAATCAAAATCCAAAATCTAACAATGATTAGTACATGAAAAATTAGATAATCTACAAAAATAACTAATCAAATGATAAAATCTGAAAATGAAACCATCATAGTTGGATTAGGCTCGGAAAGACCTTTCCAACGATATATCACACTTAAACTTTTGATACCATTTGCAAAATTTCAAAAAAAAATGGGCACCCGTTTTCGAGAGTGACACGGATTTGAAAACGCTGGAAATTTCAAAAAATTTCAAAAAGATAGCAGAGAACCTAAAACTTGCAAGATAGATAAAATAGCCCAAAAATAGCTCTTTGTCAGGTTCAGGCGATATACCTCGGACTTCACCAGTATCGCGCAACACAGTTTCCTATAGCCAGGCGATATACCTCAGTCCGGGCGATATACTGCACAATAGGTAGGCGATACTTCGCACGACACCAGGCGATATACCTCAATACTGCCGTGCGATTCTTCTCTGGCGTGAAGTGTCGCACGCGTATAATAAGGTATATCACGTGATATACTGAGAAGTATCGCGCGATATTCTGAGACAGAAAACTAGAGAATGAAAATTACGCTAAAAACTTGCCAAAAAAATGATGGAAAATGACAAAAATACAGAAAAAGAAGGACAAAGTCTATCTACTCTGCCCCACGGTGGGCGCCAGAAATGTACACACTAAAATGGTGCACTTCTATGAACCATTACATGCAAGGTTGCTCAAGAATGAGACCTCACAAAGCGGCTCATAGCTCTTTATGCATGGAGTTGCAAGGGACTATGATGTATTTGCTCTCAGCTAGAGCTACAAGCTTGTGACCTTGTTAGTCAACCACACAATGAGAGATTCAAGTGAGGACAAGGGCAACAATGCCAATATCTCCAAGAATCAAATATGCAATGCAATGCAAATCTAAATGAGAATGCAATCTAAGCTATGAAAGGAAAGTACAATGCCACTAATCTATGAAAGGAAATAGCAATGGATTACAATGCCTCCTATTTAGACTATGTGAGCTTATTCTATTGCATAAAAGGAAATCTATACTAAGAATGCCATTATCATGCAACTAAGAAAGCAAATATGCAACTAAATGATGAAAGCAACAAGTCTTCAATGTCTTCAAAAACTCCAAATGCACCTAAAACCTGCAGCATAACATTAGCATAAAACATGGTATATGCAAATGAAGGAGAGAGCTCTCCTTTTATAAGAAATGAGGTGAAATGGACCATGGAGATTAAGAGGCAAAAAGTCTTAATCAGCGGTGGAGCTTGAAAGAAGAGCAATCCATGTGCACAAGTATCCTCCAATAGGAAAATAAGAGTTGACTTTATGTCCATATGAGACAAAAAGTGTTTTTCTCCTTTTTATAAAATATAAATAATGCTTTATTTGTGCAACTTAGGATAAGAGGAAAAGTGGGGCTTTTTATTTAATTAAAAGGGGAGGAAATATTCCTTTTAATCAAATAAAGACTTAGGATAAATGGTTAGCCCAAGGATAAAAATCGAATATATGATCGAAATTAGGATTTGATCAAGAGATTGATATTGTTGAAAATATTGATTATTGATAAAAATGATTCAGGATTGATAAATCAAATAAATGGGGCCCGAAGTCTAGGCGACCATTTTAGGGTGCATACACCAATCACCCTCTCAAAAGATAACTTTGCTAAACAATATTCTACCTTATTCCACTCCCACAAAATATAGAAAAAAGAAACTAACTCCAAAGAGTTTCTCAAACTTACAATTTGTCTACCCACTACTACCAAATGTCATTCAACATCCTCCAATTTCTACACATTCATCATGTCTATCACAACCTGAGAGTTAGATTCACAAATAGGCTTACTCCAGACAAGAGAACATCATCTTACAAGAGCATAAAGAAAAACAAAATCCTCCATATGATTATTAGTATGTTTTCCCTTATAGTCCAATAAAATAAGAAAATCAAATTTCCAAAACTATCCTTGCCAATACCTCCTATTCTTGCATGTCCTAGATTTCCTTAAGCAGAATTGTTTCTATTAATCTTAAGAATTCCTTAGTGTCAAGGAGACCACTTACCAATATACGAAGCCTTGTTTTTAACATATTCACATCTAACCTGTTGACTCCTCCTAGAAAGGGGATATCTAATATGCCCTCACCCCAAAATATACAAATTTTGAATGATAGGAATATCACAAGGTTCTACATTTATAGAGAGATCACACTATTCCAATAGAGTTGCCTAAAACATATTAGTAATTCTCTACCATAATTTTTGAGTCAACATCCTCTTGTCTTAAACAACCTTCTAATTTATTTCTAATCATAATTCCTAGATTATAAAGTAGGAGCCAACATCCCAAGCTACCTATAGAAATGAGATTTTAGTTTGGAGGTCTACCAAGACTATTCTAGAAATCCATCAAAGAACTGACATTAATACAAGCATGCACCCAAGCTCCATACCAAAAATGTCAAATTTCCTTAGAAAAAGAACACTAGAAAAATAGATAAGGAGTGGTCTCCTCACTATTGTTGCACAAAAAATAGACTGAAGGTCCATGGAATCCCCTTTTCCACAGATTCTCCCAAGTTAGACATCTATTCCAGACAACCAATCATAGGAAGAAATTACACTTTTTCCAAGGAAAAATTATTCCACACCTACTTCCACCAAGGAACAATCACCTTTCCATATGTCAATATATCCAACTCCATATGACATGAGGCCACTAAAAATATTCCCTTCAGATCTAGGCCCCAAGAAAAGATATATTATCCCTTTAGTGAGTTGTGCAATCTTCCTGCTAAAATCTGGAGAAATTCCTCTCAAGAATCCACCGAACCTCCAATAGGCCATTCATGCAGCTCCATCTAGCCACTTTGTCTTGCCCCAAGCTCTAAACAAATTTAAAATCCTCAACTCTATTCCATCCAGCTTCTATAAATCTATAACATACTAATTGTAATTGTGGAAATTATAAGAGAATTGGAGGGAATCTATCCCAAGAGTCATGCTAGAGAAGAGATTCATCTCCTTTATTGCAAATCTAGAAGATTCCTTTCTTAAAAACTTATGCTCCTCTTCTAATAGTATTTCAAATCATAGGACCTTTACTTGTCATATTATATTGAGGATGTTATCCTTGCTACCCACTCACCCTAAATACTTTGTATTTATTATTTTGGACCAACCTTGATCTTGACATGTATACCATCTCTAGAAAATCTTACCAGCCATAACACAACCATTCATGCCTTATTGACATAAACCAAGGCCACCATCCTGTAATGGCCTACAAACAAATTCTCATTTAACCAGACTCCACTTTGGAGAAAGAAAATTATCAATCCACAAAAACGGCCTTCAAAGGGCATCAAATTTGTGAATAAAACTTACCTGAGTAGTTTGCACAAAACACATACATACATACATATATATATATATATATATATATATATATATATATATATATATATATATATATATATATATATATATATATATATATATATATATGGGTGGTCCCACAATAGTGAGTCCCACTTTTTGGCCAACTTTGACACTGAGATCAACATTCTGAGAAAAAACTTCACTTTCAAACACCTGTTGCCGCAAAACTATTAGGAATTTGAAGATGATGTAAACTAAAGTATTTTAAAATTTTCTTTCTAGTTTGTAAATATTTTTAAAAAAAAAAATAAAAAAATCATTTAAATTCATTTTTCCTTCTCCTTCGAAAAGTGGTTTGCATGAAAAACTATGTTTTTAAGGAGTTACTGTCACTTGGATCAACATAACTTTTTTTTATAATTTGATAACGATGTAATTCTTTCGAGATTATATTTGTAACTTCAATATCTAAAGGATGCAATTGGTTTTATTCATTTTGGGTTAATATTTCATAGTTTATTAAATTCTAAAGTGACAGTAACTATAATTTAGACATAAGGTCACTTGAATCGCTCTAACTTAATGTGCGTATATCGAAATTCATTTTTTCTTTTTTTCATAGAAAGGTAACACAAATACACTTTTCCTAAATATATATTTTTTTTAAAAAATTATAATTTACTATTTTTCCTGAAGTCTTGAAGAGACAGGTTGTTGAATGATCAAACAACCTATGTTTAGTTAAAGTAATATTTAAAAGTGATAATGAACTCAATATATATTAAAATTATATTCATTAGAAAGCTTGTTCCAAATAGCATCATTTGACATCACATGTTTGAAAAACCATGCCATTTGGTCCTTGTTCCAGGCCTCGAAAGACCATTTTTTTAAAGTTTCTTATTTTCTGAGGGCAATTTTTCATTTTTGGGGCCTTCGCGCGAAGACCCCCTTCGCACGAAGACCCTTCACGGGATTCGCATGAAGACCCTTTGCACGAAGGCATTTGAGTGAAAATCACATAAAAAACACTCTAGGGGCTTCACTCGAAGCCCCTTGCGTGGGGTACTTCATGCGAAGTGGATCCATCACTTCACCCGAAGTGATGACTTCGCACAAAGACTCAAAAATATTTTATTTTCCAACTATGCCAATTTTCTTCATCCCTAAAAGTGGGACACAGCTTTATGGGATCACCCATATATATATATATATATATATATATATATATATATATATATATATATATATATATATATATATATATATATATATATATATATATATATATATATATATATATAGAGAGAGAGAGAGAGAGAGAGAGAGAGAGAGAGCCACATAGTTCAAGAGGATCGTTCTCCCAATAGTTGAGAGCCATCTATAATTCTAATGACTCACCTTCTTGTAGAAATTATCCAAAATATTCTATCCAAACCCTCTAGATAAATGGTGATCCAACAGGAGCACTCCGAGATTAGAAAAAAAGGGAGAGTTCCAACCTAGAATCTTAGAATACTTGCAATCCTAGCTTGAATAATTAGTGGGGTTTTAAAAAAGAAGATAAAGAACTTATTTTCATTGATCTTTTGTCAAGAAGCCACCAAATAGGTATCAAGGGACTTTCTAGAGTTAGTAGCCTCAAGAATCCTGGAAACACCCATAAATTGAAGATTTGGGAACAATGAGGGAGACCATTGCCCCAATTCCAACCATGGATCAAACCAATTTTTTGATTGTTTTGTAAAACACTTTACACAAAGAAATAAGGTGAAAGGAATAAAATAGTTGGCTCCTTCCTTTTTAGGTATGACATCAAGGAAAGTAGCATTCACGACCTTAAACATCTTCTTATTTCTATAATATTCTTGCACCACCTCCACTTGATTATCTCCCAAATTCTTAATAGAATTCTATGGGAAATCCATCTAGGTTGGGAGCTTTACCTTTCTTCATTCTAAACACCACCCCTTCAAATTCTTCCAAAGAAATAGTCTACAAAAATTACCAGTCATTTCAATAGACATAAGAGTAAGAAAACAATCAAGCACTATATCTTCTTCTATATTGGCAGGCAGAGAATCCTCAATAAACAAGATCCCAAAGAATCTAGTGGCTTTCTGAGAAATATCTCTAACAAAGGAGAGGACACCCTCAAAGGAAATGAGAGAAGTGATAGCATTACCATGTCTCTCATCCTTCACTGAGTTGTGAAAAAAAATCATGTTCTTGTTAGCTTCTTGAAGTCAATCAACTTGTGCCTTATGCTTCTATTAAATCTCATCTTAGATCTCCCATTCCTCCAACTCCTTCATTGTAGTTGTCTCTTCTCTATATAGCTCATCTATAAGGCCTTGATCTCTGATTTTGTTAGTTATGTCATTCACCCTAGATTGTGCCTAAACCTTCATCAAGAAGATGTTACCAAAGCATCATTTTTCCTTTTAATCTTATACTTGACAAATGAAAGTTGCTTGACAAATGAGTACATTGCAAAGCTAGAAGAAGGCTTCCCCTCCTACCACCAACCCATCATAAGGTCATAAAGTGAAGTATCTTGAAACCACATAAGTAGTAATATGAGGTAGTAATACAACTCATAACTAGGTTAATCCACTCACAACCAAAACCAAAGGCTTCAAGAACTCTATGAAGAAATCTCCATTTGACTCTATCATAAGCTTTGGCCATGTACAATTTGATAAGTAGCCTTTTTTTGAAGTTTCCATAGAATGGATAGCTTCTACCAATATAACAACCCCATCAAGAATTTGTCTTCCAACTATAAAACCCCCTTCTCTTTCGAGATCAATTTAGGTTACCATGGCTTAAGCCTATCCACAATCAATCTTGTGATTATTTTTAAGCCACATTACACAAAGAAATAGAATGAAAGGAGTCAAAAGAGTTAACTCCTTCCTTTTTAGGTATAAGAGAAAGGAAAGTAGCATTCATGTCCTTAAGCATCTCCTTGTTTCTATTAGATTCTTGCACCACCTCTAATATATCCAACTTGATTATCTCTGAAAATTCTTGATAGAAGTCTATAGGGAATCCATCTTGGCCAAGAAGTTTTCCTTTTGTCATTCTAAACACCGCTCTTTCAATTTCTTCCAAATGAATAGTCTATTGAGATTCTCATTCATTTTAGTGGACACAAGAGTAGGAATACAATCAAGCACTATGTCTTCTTCCATATTGGTAGAAAGAGAATCCTCAACAAAAAGGGTGCCAAATAATTTGGTGGCCTCTTGAACAATCTCCCTAACAAAGGAAAGTGAAGCAACCTCAGAGGAAATGAGAGAAGTGAGGACCCACTAGCTTGCCAAGTTGCACTGCAACTAAATTGAAGATATAATTTCTCCAAAATTCTAGAGAAAACCATGAAATCCTCACCTGGACTAGAACCCTTGACAAAAGCTCTTGTTTAGGATTGAATCCAATATGCCATGGATCAATGAAGAGACTATTTGTAGCCAACAACTCTTCCATTCCCCCCTCTTGATTCCATGTGCATCTTGCCCATGATTCCAAGAAGGGTAAGAACACCTGAATCATCATGAACTTACATATCAAGGCATGATTAGCCAAATAATTAATATCATCCTCAAGTGAATCATTTTGGATCACAAGAGTGGTTCTTTATCACTCCTTGCCAAACACCCAATTATCTTTGTAGCCTAAAACTCTCATTTTGTGAAGAATTTTCTCCCATGCCCACACTATTCAAACCAAAAATAGGATTCCCATGTGTAAGAGGAACTAAAATTCCCCTTGACACTATATCTATGAAGGGGAGATTTTGCTTTCCTAAGACACCTCCAAGCATAGCCATGCAAATAAATCAAAGAAAATTAAAATCATAGAGCTTTCCTTCAACCCCCACTCTACAACTTCTTGCATGCAATAAAAAACAACGAAAAAATAGCAAAATATAGATCATAAATCACTAATTCTATAAAAATAATTACAATTTTTATGCTAACCCGCAATTTTAATCAAGTTGTCCATAGTATGCAAAATTGGAAATTCCATTTGAAGGTACCATATATGATGATTCCTTGGCTTCCATCTTTATCATACATTGTCCAAAATGTTGCAGGTGCATTCGGAGGCTAATTGGTGAGTCGGTCTTATCTCCACGATTTAAATGGATCATTTTCCCCTCCTAATTGCTTTCCATTTTTTGCTCCAATCTTCTTGACATATCGCAATCTTGGTCTTTGTTGTCTAACATTGCCAATGTTGTCATTCTACCTAGTTTTCTTCAAAACAATAGTTTGCTCTCTGCAGTACAAGCTTATAATTTCTGGTAGGGTGATGCCCTCATTGGCGGAATATTCCCATGACATTTGCTTCTTAATTCTGACAAGTTTGTAATTATGTTAGTTGTGATCAAAGATTGTATTTCATCATCTTCCATTATGCCTCTTGATCGTGCTTTTAATAGGTTTCCTCTAGACTCTGCTTACAAAAGTAAAGCTTTCGCAAGAACATATGCTATTCTCGGTTTGAAGTCTCATGCTCGTCCTTTGGTTTTGCCAGTAATTTCTTCTTTTGCGGAAGGTGGTATTTCTTTGCCACATAATGTTGGCCCTGTTTTGGGTGTTGCATCTTGGGTGACCCCACAATAGTGGGTTACACTTTTTTAGACATGCTAATTTTTGTTGAAATAACATATTTTTAATAAAATATGATGATTTAAGCCTTGAGTGGTTCCATTTGAAGGAATTAATTATAAATAGTTAGCTCAAAGCCTCTTAGATAAAAAAACATTGATATAACATCTATACTCCTCATTCATACCTACAATGGAATCTCCCTCGCACCTATTAAAATGCTGACACAAAATCACTTTAACTTTATCTTTTGGTAGATCAAATGAATCCATTGAAAAACCTATCTATGTAGTAAGGTACTACTGAGAAATATCTTTCCAATGATTATAATTTTAATATATATTAAGTTTATTATGACTTTGTATTTTTAGTTTTACTAAACACAGATGTTTTACCGCATGTCTACTTCTCAGTTTGACACTTATAGAAAAATAGTAAATGAAAGAAAAGAAATTCTAAAAAATATATATGCCCTAGGTATTGAAAATCTCTTTCTATCAAAAAAAGTAAAAATGAAATTGGACAAGTACATTACAAGTTATAAGCTACGTAGTCAAGGTATGTCAAAATTACAATTTAGTCAACTTCAAACATTAATAAAATATGCAATAATCATGATAATGTCATCAAACCAATTGCATGCCCTCTCTATGGATGTTACAAAACTAAATTTGAAAGAATCACATTGATATCTATTTTAGAAAAAAAAGTTATGCTCTATGAAAACAATGTAACTCTTTGAAAATGATGTTTTCAGCAACATGCCAGTGTTTGTGGGAGAAAGAAAAAACCATTCAAATCAATTAAAAAATAAAAATAAAAAATATTTTCATAATCTAGACAGAAAATCCTAAAAGACTCTAATTTACTTCATCTTCTAATTTTGAACGGTTTAACAACAATATGCATCTGAACTTGAAAGTTTTTTTCAAAATGTAGAGTTCAGTGTTCGTTCAGGCAAAAAAGTGTAACCCACTATTGTGGGTTCACCCTCTTGTGCTGCTGATTCTTTCTCCTCTTCAGACTCATCACTAAATGTTTCAGGCTCGGAGGCTACTTTACATCGGCAAGCTAATCGCTTGTGGAGTTCCCTATTCTTCACTCCCCCTTCACAGTTCGGTTGTGAAGGTGATCCATAATTTTCTTGTGAGATTGGTGCGATCATTTTTTGTACTAATGACTTTCTTGCAGATACCCGTATCCAAATCTTTCTGCGGTTTTTTGCACGCCTTTGGTGATACCTGGAATATTCGATCCTATTTAGGCATTGTTGTATATTATTCACTGCTAATTGGCACATCTTCTCCACTGGCTATTTTTTGGCTATTATGCTTATGTGTATCAGGGTGGTCTCATATTGTAATCAAAATATTGTATAGCCGATTCTTATTTCAGTTTTTGGTTAGGGTAGTCTAGGTCTCTTCATAATACAATGTTATATTTTCTGATGGATGTTTTATGGAGGGTTCTTGGGTAATTTTGTAAATAGGGATCTTCATATGGCTCTGAATCAGGCCTTTTTGTAATTGGGATGCTCATGGGTAATTCTATAATAGGGGGTTTTCTGGGCTTGGAACTTTCTGTATCTGGGATGACCATATGTAATCTGCAAGTAGGTTTTATGGCCTTGGGGGGTCTTGGGGTTCCTAGATATTTTCTTCAATCTAGGCCTCATTTTTGTATTATGATGGGTCATGAACGGAGTTTTCTTTCCTGGTTCTTTCTCCGGGAGCCCTTTTGAACCAGTTGATTTTTATTAATATAAATATAAAGTTTTGTCAAAAAAATATATATATATTTTAATTGTTAACTAAGTCTTCTATTATTAAGTTCATTCTTTAATCGATATAAGTATTCACTTTTTCAAAAAAACTACTTCTAAAATAAATAAAACCTAGTTGATAAAAGAGACCAAATAAGTTCATCACTTTATGAACAAAGAGTCAAAAGTGAATTTAAAATGAAAAAGAAAAGGAAAAGTGATAAGTATGCCATTTTCAACCTTTTAACAGTGGTAACATTGGAGGTTTTTAGGACCTTTTACTAACATAAGCATTCATCCACATTTATTAATTCTAGAAGGATTCTCTTGAAAGCATAAACACTTGCCCAAACTAATTAACTCTAGGACTTATAAATATGAGTATAGGTCCAAAAGTCATCTAAAACAAGAGGAAAAACATATTCAAAGTTTGTGGTATTCTATTATACAAATACAAAAGCATATGTACAAAAAAACAAGAGGAAAAAATGTTCTCTAATATGTACTTTCTATTCTACAAAGATATAGAAAGTAATGCAAAATAAAGTCAAACGAGAGAAATTTTATTTGAAACATGTATTTTTCTTCCCTACAAAGACATGGTCAAATGTCCAATATAATGTAAAACAAAGGAAAAATGTTAGGAGGTATGCACTATTCTACTTTAATCTAGGCCTTAGCAATGGGAATAGGATGATGAGACTTTCAAGATAAAGCCACATCTATTATAATAATCAATAAACAATAGAAAAAACAAAAAATGAGATTCAAATTCAAGTCTTATTATTAGATTTGAATTTAGACATTTAGGGGTTAAGATTGCATGATTTTGAACTAATATCAAAATCACGAGTGTAATTCTAACCGATGCTCATTCTAAACCAATGTCAAAATTGTAACTAAGTTATAAACCAATATCCAAATTGCATTAATGCAATTACGATCCAAGATGGAGAACAATAGGTATGAAGATTGGGCACAAACCACTAGGGGAGTGACTCAAAATTAGAATAGATCAAATTATATGACAACTCTTGCATAGAAAAATCACTAATTTATTACATTTAGAACAAAGAGTTAGAAGAGAATCTAAAATTAAAAAGAAAAGTGATAGTGATGCCCTTTTCACCATTACAACTATCATTACTTGAGCCCTTTTAGAACCCTTCTAATAACATAAATACTCATCCACCTTCATTAAATTTTAGAAGAATTCTTCTTAAAATCATAAATATTTGTCCAATGAGCCCCACTAAAGAATATAAATATAGATCCAAAAATCACACCAAAAAATAAAAAATAAAAATTCCAAATTTCACTTTACAAATACAAAACATAAGTACAAAAAACAATGAATTTTTTTTTTAAGTTTTGAAAATATGTACTTCCTATCATAAGAGACGGAAACTAATGCAAAATGATGTAAAACAAAACTAAAATTATTTTGAAATACACATTTTCCTACCCTACAAAGACATGAGCATATGTCCAAAGTTATGCAAAACAAAAGAAAAAATGCTAGGAGGTATACAATTTTCTCAATTAGTATTTTCAACATGTCCACACCTAAGCACAAGATCTCCACTTACAGCATGTGTCACATAGAACATGGACAGCCACTAGTATTCAATTTAAAAGGAATAAGAACGAAAACTAAAGCCAGTAAACAAAATAAATTAATAAAATTCAGTCATTGTTTTTATAGATCAAAATAAACAATATTCGAATCTGGCAGCAACAATGGTGCTTCTTTCTTTTGCCCCATGTTTGGCTCCCCACTACAGATTTGATTTTCACAGAAAACGACAGCTTTTATACTGGAGTTGCATAACCAGAAGATTTACAGATATGTTTCATTTCTGCTTTACAATTCATCAGTACAGATTCCTGTTTCCTCTCTACAGTGGCTGATTTTCAAAAGAAAGAGAAGATCTGTGAAAATAACGAGATTCTACAGTTAAATCTAACACTGTAATTACTACTTTTCTCTGGATTTACAAAAGTCGTTCATCCTTCGGATGAACTCAGATGGATATGAAATAATAGTAATAATAATAAAAATAGCAGCAGTAATAACAATAAGCAAAGAGTACAGAGGATTTTCAGTAATTTTATCTCAGCTTCATGCAATACTGCTTCTCCAGTCATGGCCATTGAGCTGAACTTGATAATGGGATTTCCTGAAAGAAACGATATGGCTCCGCATCATAAATGCTGGCACACACTCAGAAATATTGATGTCCTGCATTTTGAGCTCGTGAAGCCTCTGTACATAATCCGGTCCGCACATCAAATCCCAAACGACCGCCATTCCGCCGGGCTTCAAAACCCTAACAATCTCCTGCAAAGCCTTGGTTCTTTCCGCGGCCGCACCAGGGGTTTTGAAGCCAAATTCCTTTCCGACGGTGTGCAGAAACAGTCCAGAAACCACAACATCGAAATAATTGTCCATGAAAGGCAAATTCCTCGCATCTCCGCTCCTGCATGTAACTTTCTCCTGAACTCCTTCAATGGCGGCCGTTCTGAGAGTGGAAGACACGGTTTTTTGACTGTCTAACCACAGATCTACGCCGACTACGCGCCCACAGCTGCCCTCCTTTTTCAGCTGCATTGCCACAGCGTTGAGCAGAATACCGCGCCCGCACCCTATGTCCAGAGCGGTTTTCACATTGGACCAGTCGTTCACCATTGACACAATCCTCTGCGCCATTTTCCAATGCAGAATCCCGTCGGAATACCAGATGCTGGCCGCCGTGACGAAATAACACACCGCCAGGAGCGCCATGAGCGATCCGGCAAAACCAGCCACAAAGCTCCAAGCATGAATCGGTAGGAAAGGAAAAGTTCCGGCTAGAAAAGTACAGATTGGGCGAAAATAAGTCAGAAATAAAAAAGAAGACACCCCTAAAGCACTCCCCTGAAGCAGCGTTAACACCAGAGAATGCCACTCTTCCATTCCGTAGATTGCATAAACCTGCATCCAATCTCTTCCCGCCTTCCCCATAACTCAAACCCCCAAATTAATCCCCCCAAAAATTTACAGAAATCCCCAAATACTCTACACAAGATCAGCTCCCTCTCCCCAGAGCTCTGTCAAATCAATCACAATTTGACATATCTAAACACGAATTACACTGAACCAGATTCCGACGCCCCAAAATCAAACAGAAACCAACCCCAATTAGCTCCACAGGCTTCACAATCTCACACCACTGGACTGAAAAGCAACATTTATGCAATTTTTCGCTCAATCCGATCCACAGAGTTCTCCGAATCCAAGCCGAATCTGTGTGCATGCCCTTGACTATTTTAAAATCTCAACGAATGCCCAATCTAAATACGTCAAACTACACACAGAAAAAGGCATCCACAAACAGCACCGTAAAAAATTAGTTCTTCCTGCACCAGATTGCCCTACTAAAAAACCTGTAAATCAAACCAGAATACACGAAGTATATATAATTATATATATAGATAGCCCTACCATGCACCTACATCCTGACCAGAGTGGAGTGGAGTACGAGATATATTTTAACAGTGAGGCACTGGAGTTCCTAAACTCTTAACGCCACTTCCCTATTTAATTTCAAGATAATGCGAGACTGTGTATATACATTCCCCAGACTGTGTGTATCCATCCAGTCAAATCGTATATATGTGACCGCTTTGTGTATATACGTCCTAGATTGCATGGAAAATGCGGGACTACCGCAACGCGATTATCGCATTATAATTAGCGCAACTGGACAACGCGTACCCGTCTTACATTGATCGGTTCCAGCAGACCGGGGTGGACTTATGTGCGTATATACAATGTGTATATGTTTCTATAATAAAAAGTCAAAAGTTATTTTGTCATATACAATGTATATATCGAAACTCCAAATTAATAAATTGAGGGATTTTGGGTTGTATTAGCTTGTAACCACTCCTAATTTTTTCTCAAAACATGCAATGAGAGGAAAAAAGGATTAACTAATCGGTTGCCTCTAGACAAGTGCAGACAAGTGTAACATGAAGGGGGTTAGTTCGAGGAGTTTGTGAGTTAATTTTAATGGGTTTAGGATTGGTCAACAAATTTTGGGATATTATTTTTTGGTTTTCCGATAAGATTTTTAATTTAATTTATAATATTTTCCAGAGGAAAATGATGTGGAACGGTGAAGGTGTTCTAAATTTAATATGAAATGATTAGAAGATGATGATATCTAACTAGGATTGATAAAAGAGGTTTTATTGGACCTTGACTTCTTCTCAAAAGGTACTTGGGGCTTATTCAAAAATCAGCCCATTCCTTTGCCTTGTTCAATGTTAGAAATATGAAAATTTAATAAATAGTTTAGTTTATAATGATATTTATGTTAGTAAAAGGGTGAAAAGTACATTCTTAACAAATAAATTAGTAGTCAAACTTTGAATATTTTATATGTTGGGTTTGTTTTGGTTACAATATTGTAAGTGTAATAATTAATTTATAAGTGGTATAATTGATCTAAGTGCATCAATGATGTAAGATCAATCTTACATTAACATACAATATTTTCTTTCATATTAATTTTATTTTACAAGTCTATAAGAGTGTTACAATCATCTTGTTCTTCCCTCAAAAGTTAAATCGTTCATTAGTCATTGTTTTCAACACATTATTTCACTAAATGATAATGCATTTGTATTATGATTCATTGGAATTAGTACCATAGTTTGATGAAGGTGTACTATATTGTGTCATGCTATTGTTAAGTGTTTTCATCTAGCTTAATGTGGTGTGACTTATAAATCTTACATAGAGAAGAGATAATTTCATTATGTGTCACATATTGAGCCTCACACCAATTACTAGAGTCGTTTATAATTGTATTGGTCCTAGGGGTGTTCATGATATATGACCACATTAAATTTCATAACATACATCTTACCTTACTCATCATAAGAAGGATCGTCTACGAGTGTCCCTTTACAAGATCAAATATGCAAGCCTGTAATATTGTACTCCTAATACTTACAACATGTTTAAAGGTTTTATTTTGACCTTGACTTGGCTCTTCTTAAGAGGTAGTGGGCCTATTCAAAATTGCATGATTTTGAATTAGTATTAAAATTGTAATTATAACTATAAACCAATATCTAAATGGCACAATTGCAATTATGATCCAAGATGGAGAACAATAGATATGAAGATTGGCACATATCACTTCGGGGAGAGATTCAAAATTAGATTAATTCAAGCTACATGACAACTATTAGGTGGAAATATGTTACTTGGACGGTATTTATTTTTATTACATTAGAACAAGTAAAAAATGAATTAAAAAAGAAGAAGTGATAGTGACGTCATTTTCAACCTCAAGGCTTTTTAGATGAGTCAACAAATTTTGGGAATATTATTTTTAATTCTTTTTAACATTCTTATACAATTTATAATACTTTTCAAGAGGAAAATGAGGTGGAAGGATGAAGATGTGCTTAGTTTAATATGAAACAATTGGAAGATATGAAATCTAACTAGGGTTGATAAGTGAGGTTTTATGCAGCTAGTTGATTTTGACCTTGACTTGGCTCTTCTAAGAGGTACTTGGGGCTTATTTAAAAATCAATCTATTCTTTATTCTTGGTCAATGGTAAAAATATTTTAAAAATTAATAAATGGTATTATTTTTAATGATATTTATGTTAGTAAAGGGTGAAAAGTGTAAGTTTTTATTAAATAAAAAAATTGTTTTTCAAAGTCAAACTTGTATAACATATATATATATATATATATATATATATATATATATATATATATATATATATATATGTATGTATGTATGTATGTATGTATGTATGTATGTATGTATGTATGTATGTATGTATGTATGTATGTATGTATGTATGTATGTATGTATGTATGTATGTATGTATGTATGTATGTATGTATGTATGTGTTAGATTTGTTTTGATTAAAGTATTGTCAATGTTGTAAGAGTAATTTTGCATTTATCAAAAATATTTTCTTTCATATTAATTTTATTTTACAATCATCTTTTTCATTTTTTATTGAATAATGTGATTCCAATAAAATAAATAGTTTAAAAAGTTGCAAAAATTATAATTACAATCATCTTGTTCTTACCTCAAAGGTTAATTCATTCATTATTCATTTTTCTCAACATGATAATTTACTATGTGATAATGTGTCTGTCACAAAGCTTTCAAATTAGTACTAAAGCTTTATGAAGTTGTATTCTACTATGGAATGCCATCATTAAGTATTTTCACCTAGATTGTTGTGGTGTGACTTATAAACCTCTCTTATAAAAGAGCTAACTTAGTTATGCACCATATATTTGAACATCTGGGCAATTACTAGAATAATCTTAAGATTAATTGTCATAGAGATGTTCATGATATATAACCACATTGAGTTTTAATGCATACATCTTACCTTTTTTCAATCAACTCCAACATATAAGACTATTTCAATTATGTTTTTTTTTTCTATTGAACAATGTTGATTACAACAAAATAAATAGTTAACAAAGTTTGCAAAAAATTGAAATTACAATCATATTGTGTGTGCAATTCTATCTAGGAGATAAATCCATATGTCCAATTCACTCTAGGATGTAGGAATGGACATAGTGAGGGTTGATTTAGACCATCAAGGACTATGATAGATTTTTGGATATTATGTTTGAAGATTGTGTTAGCTTACATGTAAAATACACCAAATTGAGTAAAGGCAATGTGTTTATAACAAGGCCAATGTCAGTGTAAAATAAGAGGGTAAAAGCGTGAGATATGCACTTTTTTCTTCCACAAAATCATACTATTATTAAACTATTGTTATAGATTATTATTTAGTGCTTCCACTTTATGATTTTCACTTGTTAGTTGCCTCAATTTTTAGCATTAGTTGCCTCAATTTCTAAAAATTCATGAATCTTAATTTTATGTTTAATCTTTGTCATGAGTAAGATTGAAGGGGGGTCAAGCACACCTTTCCAAATATTTAAAAAGTTGTATAAATTAAATGCAAATGTTGAATATTCTAAACATTTCAATGAGTTGAGTATTTAATTTGACAACACCAAGTTAACCAAGATAATAAATGAACATTTATAAGAAATTGAAATGAGGTAGATTGGGGTAGCACGCCTTGAAATTAATGATGAAGTGAAATCTAACTAGTATCATGTTGTGATGGAAGATTGGTGCATGGGAGTCGAAGTTGGGTTCTACACTAAGGAGTATAAAGAATTGAAATTAAAGAATTTGACAATAATTTTGCTCGGATAATTAAATTGTTGAAGCTTGATGCAAGCTAATGAGCTATTATGGTTATACTTGTAGGATTCTTTTATAATGGATGTTGTTAATTAGTGATTGATTAGTTGTTGATGCATGATTGATTACCTACAAGGGAATATATATTCTTTAATACTCTTGTTATTTTCTTATTCCATGTTTTCCATAATGGTGTCATTTTCTTCTTATGTAAATGTAATAAGATGTTGTCTTTAAATACATATCACTTATACATGTAGTTCAAATGTTTGGTGCTCACACACTAGTAATGATCAAATCCTAATATTGCTAACCTTGAAATTTATGAATTAAAAATTTGAAAGTGAGGGATATGATCACTCTATCTATCTTGTATAATAGATAGAGTCATAATTATTATCATGTCTAAAATAAATAGACCACTACAAACTAACTCAAAAATATTATGAAAAAATATATTATAACCAAATATTAGATTAAATATTTTATCACTAAATAATTGTATGTTAAAATCGTACAAGGAAAACATAGACTTAAAATGACTTAAAGATAACTAAAACATAAGAGATCTAAAAGACCTCTAGTAGTAATGATTACAAAGACTTCTCAACACCTTATACTAAAGTGATATGTAAGGTATAGATGTGAAATTCATTATAGAGATAATGCAAAGTTAACTAAAATTATATTTATAGACATGTTAGAAATGGAGATAAGCTGAATTAGGGTAGCACACATTGAAATAGATGATGAAGTGAAATTTGAATAATATTATGTTGTGATAGATAATTGATACATGAGATGTGAAATTGGATTCTAGGTCAAAGAGACACAATTGAAATTGGAGAATTTGACAAAAATTTCCATGAAGTTAATTACTATTGAAGCTCAATGCAACCTAACAAAGTGTAATGTTGAAGAATGTTGTTGTAGTGTAGTCTAACAATGGATGTTGCTAGTTGATTATTGAAAGATTGATTTGTTGTTGATTCTAGTAGAGGATAATTGATTATCTACAAGAGGAGAAACACTCTTTGATACTCAATTTTTTTTAATCCATGTTTTCCATTATGCGACCAAATCCTTCTTGTGTCTTTGAATATGTAGCACCTAGACATGTAATTCAAACTCTTGGTGCCCACATACATGACAATCAAACCATAATATTGTTAACCTTGAAAATTATGAACTCAAAATTTGAAAATTGAGGATGTAATCACTCTCGCTATCATGTCTACTAGATAGAACCATAAAAGTGATCATGTGTAAGATAAATAGACTACTACAAGCCAAATCAAATAATTTTTAAAAATGATATAACATAATCAAATCTTAGAATAGGTCCTTTGTCAATATATATCAAAAACATCAAACAAAAAATGACATAAAGCTAACTAAAAAGATTAACTAAGATTATGAATGGACATATGTAATTCAAACTTCTCTTGCCCACACACATGTAATGGTCAAATCATAATATTGTTAATCTTGAAATTTATGAATTCAAAATTTGAAAATAGGGGACAAGATCATTCTCACTATCATATCTACTGGATCAAATCATAAAACTAATAATATCTAAGAGAAATAGACTACTATAAATCATGTCAAATATTAGGTTAAGTCTTTTGTCAATAAGTATCAAAATATCAAACCTAAAATGACAAAAAGTTAACTAAGAAGACATAAGATCCAACAAACATCTCTAAAATTAATGATCCTACAGACTTCTAAATACTCTGTATCCAGCTCATATATAAGCCATACATGTGAAACCCATTCTAGAGAAAGACCCATGACTTCCTAACCACTGCAAGGTCACTATTCAAAAATCTATGACTTTGAATCCATTGCAAGCTCATTCTAGAGGAAGCTACGACTTTGAGGCCATGGTGGTCCATGGGGGTCTTCATCCCTCCACCCAATTGATATATTAAAATCACCCATTAATGATGAAGTGAAATCTGACTAGTATCATGTTGTGATGGAAGATTGGTGCATAGGAGTCAAACTTGGGTTCTACACTAAGGAGTATAAACAATTGAAATTAAAGAAATTGACAATAATTTTGCTACTTGATAATTAATTTGTTGAAGCTTGTTGCCAGCTAATGAGCTATTATGGTTATAATTGTAGTCCATTCTTTAATAATGGATGTTGTTAATTAGTGATTGATTAGTTGTTGATGCATGATTGATTACCTACAAGGGAATAAATATTCTTTAATACTCTTGATATTTTCTTATTCCATGTTTTCCATAATGGTGTCATTTCCTTCTTATGTAAATATAATAAGATGTTGTCTTTAAATACATATCACTTATACATGTAGTTCAAATGTTTGGTGCTTGCACACTAGTAATGATCAACTCCTAATATTGTTAACCTTGAAATTTATGAATTAAAAATTTGAAAGTGAGTGATATGATCACTCTATCTATCTTGTATAATAGATAGAATCATAATTATTATAATGCCTTTAAAATAAATAGACCACTACAAACTAACTCAAAAATGTTATGAAAAAATATATTATAACCAAATATTAGATTAAATATAAATTATCACTAAATAATTGTATGTTAAAATTGTAACATAAAGATAACTAAAACATAAGAGATCTAAAAGACCTCTAGTAATAATGATTACAAAGACTTTTCAACACCCTATACTAAAGTGATTGTAAGGTATAGATGTGAAAGTCACTATAGAGATATGAAAAGTTAACTAAAATTATAAATAAACATGTTGGAAATGGAGATAAGGCAAATTAGGGTAGCACACATTGAAATAGATGATGAAGTGAAATTTGAATAAGATTATATTGTGATAGATAATTGATACGTGAGATGTGAAATTTGAATAAGATTATGTTGTGATAGATAATTGATACGTGAGATGTGAAATTGGATTCTAGGTTAGAGAGACACAATTGAAATTGAAGAATTTGACAAAAATTTCCATGAAGTTAATTACTATTGAAGCTCAATGCAACCTGAAAAAGTGATTGTGTTGAAGATCTAACAAGTGATTATGCTGAAGAATGTTGTTGTAGTGTAGTCTAACAATGGATGTTGCTTCTTGATTATTGAAAGATTGATTTGTTGTTGATTCTAGTAGAGGATAATTGATTATCTACAAGAGGAGAAACACTCTTTGATACTCAATTTTTGTTAATCTATGTTTTCCATGATGCAACCATTTTCTTCTCGTTTCTTTGAATACATAGCACCTAGACATGCAATTCAAACTTTTGGTGCCCACATACATGACTGTCAAACCATAATATTGTTAACCTTGAAAATGATGAACTCAAATTTTGAAAATTAGGGATGTAATCACTCTCACTCTCATGTCTACTAGATAGAACCATAAAAGTGATCATGTTTAAGATAAATAGACTACTACAAACCAAATCAAACAGTTTTAAAAAATGATATAACATAACCAAATATTAGGTTAGGTCCTTTGTCAATATATATCAAAAACATCAAACAAAAAATGACATAAAGCTAACTAAAAGATCAACTAAGATTATGAATGGACATATGCAATTCAAACTTCTCTTGCCCACACACATGTAATGGTCAAATCATAATATTGTTAACCTTGAAATTTATGAATTCAAAATTTGAAAATAGAGGACATGATCATTCTCACTATCATATCTACTGGATCAAATCATAAAACTTATAATGTCTAAGAGAAATAGACTACTATAAATCATGTCAAATATTAGGTTAAGTCTTTTGTCAATAAGTATCAAAATATCAAACCTAAAATGACATAAAGCTAACTAAGAAGACATAAGATCCAACACACATCTCTAAAATTAATGATCTTACAGGTTCTGTATCCAGCTCATATATAACCCATACATGTGAAACCCATTCTAGAGAAAGACCCATGACTTCCTAACCACTGCAAGGTCACTATTCAGAAATCTATGACTTTGAATCCATTGCAAGCTCATTCTAGAGGAAGCTACGACTTTGAGGCCATAGTGGTCCATGGGGTCTTCATCCCTCCACCTAATTGATATATTAAAATCACCCATTAGAGTCAAACTATATTATAGTGAAAAAATGTCAAATATATCTAGCAAAACATTGTCTCTAGATAGAGGCGCATATATTCGGTAAAGAGGATACGAGGGTAATTAATGCAGGCCTAAGCGGGCACCCTGTGGCAGAATATTTTAATATTTTAAAATTAAATGCGCATTTAAGCTGCCGTTACGCGTTAAAAATAGCGAAGCGGGCAGGGCTTAAATCATTAAAAATTACTGAACTTTTCTGAGAGAGAATATCGATTAGAAGCTGGCGGCCGGGCCGGTTTCTGCCGGTGAATCCGCGTGTACGGTAAATTTATACTCTTTTGACGTGCCGTTCATGACACGACTGTTGACCGGTAATCATGGGTGTCTTCCACCGACAACGCGTTTCTAGGGCTACGCTATAGTTCATATTTTTTTATGTTAAAAAGATTGAGGAGAGCCTGTGGTTTTACGCGGCATATGACCTCACGCTGGAAGCTTCGTCGCTTTATGGAACTCATCTCTTTTGCATGATTTTACGGGAAACGAACACCGTCTTTAGATGACGTTGGTTTCAAAGACCTATTTAAAGGAATTATTATTTATTATTTTTTTGTTAGTGTGTTTGGCCATTTCCCCCGCCCCTTTTTCAACGGATTCCTAGTGCTGTTGTCATGCTTTTTGGATGGTGTTTGACATGGGAAAGCTTGTGATTGGCTGTTTTCCACATAATCCATGCTCGGCCTCTAAAACTTCAAGAAAAACTTCAAAATCTTTGGCTTTATTGATGGGCAGAAAAGTTCCACATCAATTTTCTCATGTTTAGGGTTTTATTCTAAAGTGGTACATCAATCTCTTTATGTTTAGGGTTTTATTTCAAGGCAATTTTCTCGTGTGTGAGATCATGGGTTCTTTTTTAATTGGAAATTATATAAGGTCAATAATGACTAATATAGTTTCAAGGCATTACATCAATTTTCTCATGTTTAAGATCGTGGGTTCTTTTTTAATTAGAAATTATGTAAAGTCAATAATGACTAATGTATATAGTTCTATGAAAAAAGAATGACTATATATAATTTATAATGATATTGATAGTGTACATAATTCTTTTATTTATACGAATATTGTCTTCTTATTTATGTAGAATTGTATTTGGACACAGAAAGCTTGAAATTGCCTTTTTTTGAAAGCATTTGTAAATGCAATTCATTATCTATGGTATTAAGTAACTTGTACATCTTCAAAATCCTTGATAGAAATTGTTAGGTATTTTTGCCTTATTGATGGGTAGGAGAAAATTTAATTCCAAAGTGCTACATCAATCTCCTTATGTTTAGGGTAATGGTTTTTGTATAGGATCATGGGCTCTTTTGTTTTAATTGGAAATTACCATGATAAAAAGTAAGGTCAACCATGACTAATCCATGGAATTTTATGGAAAAAGAATATACATAATTTATAATGATATTATTAGTTTACATAGCATTTTTATTGACACGAACCTTATCTTTAACTTATGTGGGATTTTGTTTGGACATGGAAAGCTTGAAGTTGCTTTCTTTTTTAAGCATTTGTAAATATAGGTAATTATTTATGACATTGCATGACCTGTGCATCTTTTTTTCTTATTTAACGACTGTTTTGACTAAGAGAACTTTATTTAGATTTTTCATGTCAATATCTTCATATTTATAGTAATTCTCGAGTTGAGGGACTCCTTTATTTAAATGATAGGGATTCCTAGTTGTTGTCATGCCTTTTAGATGGTACTTACATGGGAAATCTTGTGGTTGGATATCTCCCACATACTCCATGCTAACCTCTAACTTCAAAAGCTTTGATGACAATTTCTATGTTGGCTTTATTGATGGGTGGGATAAAGTTTTATTCCAAAGTGTTACATCAATCTCCTCATGTTTAGGGTCATGGCCTTTGTAAATCTTATGGGCTTTGTAAACCTTAATGGGCTCTTTTTCAATTGGAAATTGCGACAACTAGAAGTAAGGTCAATAATGACTAATATATATAATTTTATGGAAAAAATCTTTACATAATTTATAATGATATTGATATGTACATAATTCCTTTATTGACACAAACCTTATCTTTTACTTGTTTAGGATTTTTTTTTACATGGAAAGCTTGAAGTTGCCTTCTTTTGAAAGCATTTGTAAATATAGGTCATAATTTATGGTTTTTGTAAGGATCATGGGCTCTTTTACAATTGTAAATAATGAAAAGTAAGGTCAATAACGGTGAATATATATAATTTTATGGAAAAAGACTATACATAATTTACAATGATATTCATAGTGTATATAATTTTTTTTAACACAAACCTTATATCTTACTTATGTGGGACTTTGTTTAGACATTGAAAGATTGAAGTTGCCTACTTTTGAAAGTATTTGTAAATGCAATTCATTATTGATGGTATTCCATATCTTGTATGACTTCAAAAGCTTTGATGGAAATTGTTAGGTATGTTGGCTTTATTGATGGGTAGGAAAAAGTTTTATTCCAAAGTGCTACATCAATCTCCTCATGTTTAGGGTCATCATATTCGTATAGGGTCATGGGCCCCTTTTTTTTTGGAAATTACAATAATTAGAAGTAAGGGACCAATAAAGACTAATATATATTGTTTTTTCGAAAAAGACTCTACATAAATTATAATGACATTGATAGTGTACATAGTGTTTTATTGGCATGAACCTTAACGTTTACTTCTATGGGATTTTGTTTGGAAAGAAAAAGGTCGAAGTTGCCTTCTTTTGAAAGCATTTGTAAATATAGGTCATTATTTATTATTTTTGTAAGGGTCGTTGGCTCCTTTTTAATTTGAAATAGTGAAAAGTAAGGTAAATAGTGGCTAATATATATAATTTTATGAAAAAAGACTATACATAATTTATAATGGTATTGATAGTGTACATAACCTTTTTATTTACATGAACTTTATCTTTTACTTATGTGGAATTTCGTGTTGACATGAAAATCTTGAAGTTTCCTTCTTTTGAAAGCATTTGTAAATGCAATTAATTATTTATCGTATTCCCTAGCTTGTACAACTTCAAAATATTTGATAGAAATTGCTAGGCATGTTGGCTTTATTGATGGGTACAAGAAAGTTTTATTAAAAAGTGCTACATTAAACTCATGTTTAGGGCCAGGGTTTTAATATAGGGTCATGGCTCTTTTTTATTTAGAAATTACAGTAATTAGAGGTAAGGTCAATAACAACTAATATATATAATTTTAAGGAAAAATATTAAATACATAATTTATAATGATATTGATAGTGTACATTGCTCTTTTATCAACACAAACCATATATTTTACTTATGTGGGATTTTGGCTGGACATGGAAAGCTTGAAGTTGCCTTCTTTTGAAAGCATTTGTAAATATAGGTCATTGTTTATGGTTTTTGTAAGGATGTGGGCTTTTTCGAATTGAAAATTACCATAATTGAAAGCAAGGTCAATTTTGACCAATATAAATAATTTTATGGAAAAATATTATACATAATTTATAATGATATTGATAGTGTACATAACCCTTTTATTTACACGAACCTTATATTTTACTTATCTAGTGTTTTGTTTGGTTATGGAAAGCTTGAAGTTGCCTTTTTTTAAAGCATTTGTAAATATAAGCCATTATTTATGGCATTCCATGACTTATACAACTTTTTTTTCTTATTGATAGTTGTTTTAGTTAAGAGAGTTTTATTTTGATGTTCCTTATCAATCTCTTCATGTTTAGGGTAAGCTTTGAGTGCAAGGGCCTTTTTTATTTGATATTATTTAAATTATAGTTAAAAGAGAATGAGAATGACAAATATCAACATGCATAGTTGCTCACAATTATATATCTTTTTGTGTAGAAAATGATTATACATAATTTATCATGTCATTACACATAAATCTATTATTCACACAAAACTTCTATGTCAATGGGAGGTGTTATTTGGACAATGAAAAGTTAAAATTTATCTTTTGTTAATAGCTTTTGAAATTATGGTTTTTGAATCATATGACTTATGCTAGTTTCGTTTGTTAACAAATTTAATAATTGCTCAATAAAATTTATTGAAGTTAAAAATACAAAATCAAGAATTTAACATCAAAGTATTTTTAATGTGCAAAATATTATTGTATTGATTTTGTAGATTATTGTAAATGAAAATTAACTTTTCCTAATGTTAATTAAACTAATCCAACAAGAAGCATATATAAGCACAAATCAACCTAGATTAATGATTTAAGAGTCACATGTGTGATAGTTGAAATATTAAATATTGGGTTATGAAAATAAAGTGTAATGTATAAGATAATTAGCTTTAAGAATGATGATATTGGATAAATATGTGAGTACACCAAAATATGTATGAATTGGGACAAAATGTGATAGATCTTTGTCTATAATTTGCCTCAATGTTAGAATAGTATGTCACCTTTATGAAGGTTGCATCTATGGGTCTAGATCACTTTTGTGGGCATGGTTTCAATGTCTAGAACTATATATTTGATATGGTAGAATGCATAATTATATTTTTTGATTCACCAAGTGCTTCTCTAAATGTTAAGTACTAGTGGTATTTACTAAAAAAAATAGGAGAGATTTCTAGATGAAAAGGATGGGTAAGTGCACCAAGATGGTGTGCAAAAAGGGGGTATAAGTGTCCACTTTTTTCTAAAATCATGTTAACCTAAACTTCAAAGAGAAATTTGAGGGTCATGCACTCAAAAATAGGAGTTGTGAAAAAAATATGAATTGTAGTACTCTGAATCGAGTTTCTAATCTACTAAATTTTTTTAAAAATGGATAAGATTAAGAGACTCAAATCTGTTGTGCATGGAAAACTATTCCTGATTTTTTCAGAAAAACATAACATAGTTGTTTATGTGTGCTTCACAAAAGATATAGTTAGTGTGATCAGAGAAAACCTAACCTATTAGGAACATGATTAGACATTCAAACATTAGTTAAACAGCATATCCCTAACATATAGTAAAAACAATTTGCTAAGACACCTCGGATAGAGCTCAACAGGAGCACCCTATCACTGTTCAATTTGCTCTTGCTTTAGGGATGTGGGTGTGCTCTCTAAACACTTGGAGCACATCCCTAATGATGATTAGGGGGGATTAGTATGGATTAGAGTCCACAAGAACCCCATATTGGCACACAATCAGGCGTAGATCACCTGATTTGGCCCTAGGGCCTTAAGGAGCCTAATGATGCAAAAATGCAGATTAAGCTAAAAATGAGTAATCCAAGGTAGATTTTAGACCAAATGAGATGTTACTCTATGAAAATCAATGCTAAAAAATGAATCAAACTAAGTTAAGCCATTATTTCTAAACTAAGTTAAGGAATTTTTTAATTTTTTTTGTTAGTGTGTTTGGCCATTTCCCCCGCCCCTTTTTCAACGGAATCCTAGTGTTGTTGTCATGCTTTTTGGATGGCGTTTGACATGGGAAATCTTGTGATTGGTTTTTTTCCACATAATCCATGCTAGGCCTCTAAAACTTCAAGAAAAACTTCAAAATCTTGGCCTTATTGATGGGCAGAAAAGTTCCACATCAATTTTCTCATGTTTAGGGTTTTATTCTAAAGTGGTACATGAACCTCTTTATGTTTAGGGTTTAATTATAAAGTTGTACATCAATCTCTTTATGTTTAGAGTTTTATTTCAAGGCATTACATCAATTTTTTCATGTTTAAGATCATGGGTTCTTTTGTAATTGGAAATTATGTAAGGTCAATAATGACTAATATACATAGTTTTATGAAAAAAGACTAATTATACATAATTTATAATGATATTGATAGTGTACATAACTCTCTTATTTATACGAATATTTTCCTTCTTACTTATGTGCAATTTTATTTGGACACGAAAAGCTTGAAATTTTGAAAGCATTTGTAAATGCAATTCATTATAAATGGTATTACATAACTTGTACGTCTTCAAAATCCTTGATAGAATTTGTTAGGTATTTTGGCCTTATTGATGGGTAGGAGAAAATTTAATTCCAAAGTGCTACATCATTCTCCTTATGTTTAGGGTAATGGGTTTTGTACAGGATCATGGGCTCTTTTGTTTTTAATTGGAAATTACCATGATAAAAAGTAAGGTCAATCATGACTAATCTATGGAATTTATGGAAAAAGACTATACATAATTTATAATGATATTATTAGTTTACATAGCATTTTTATTGACACAAACCTTATCTTTAACTTATGTGGGATTTTGTTTGGACATGGAAAGCTTGAAGTTGCTTCCTTTTTTAAGCATTTGTAAATATAGGTAATTATTTATGACAATTCATGACTTGTGCAACTTTTTTCTTATTTAACGACCATTTTGGCTAAGAGAACTTTATTTTGTTCTTTTATGTCAATATATTCATATTTATAGTAATTCTCAAGTTGAGAACTCCTTTATTTAAATGATAGGGATTCCCAATTGTTGTCATGCTTTTTAGATGGTACTTAACATGGGAAATCTTGCGGTTGATTGTCTTCCACATACTCCATTCTAACCTCTAACCTTAAAATCTTTGATGGCAATTGCTATGTTGGCTTTATTGATGGGTGGGAAAAAGTTTTGTTCCAAAGTGTTACATCAATCTCCCCGTGTTTAGGGTCATGACCTTTGTACAACTTCATGGGCTCTTTTTCAATTGGAAATTGCAACAATTAGAAGTAAGGTCAATAATGACTAGTATATATAATTTTACAGAAAAAATCTATACATAATTTATATAATTATATTGATATGTACATAATTCCTTTATTAACACAAACCTTATCTTTTACTTGTTTAGGATTTTTTTTGACATGGAAAGCTTGAAGTTGCCTTCTTTTGAAAGCATTTGTAAATATATACATCATAATTTATGGTTTTTGTAAGGATCATGGGCTCTTTTTCAATTGTAAATATGAAAAGTAAGGTCAATAATGACTAATATTTATAATTTTATGGAAAAAGACTATACATAATTTACAATGATATTCATAGTGTACATAATTTTTTTTTACAAGAACCTTATATCTTACTTATGTGGGACTTTGTTTAGACATTGAAAGATTGAAGTTTCCTAACTTTGAAAGTATTTGTAAATGCAATTCATTATTGATGGTATTCCATATCTTGTATGACTTCAAAAGCTTTGATGGAAGTTGCTAGGTATGTTGGCTTTATTGATGGGTAGGAGAGATTTGTATTCCAAAGTGCTACACCAATCTCCTCATGTTTAGGGTCATAGGGTCATTCACCATCATATTCGTATAGGGTCATATGCCCTTTTTTCTTTGGAAATTACAATTATTAGAAGTAAGTTCAATAAAGACTAATATATATAATTTTTTGGAAAAAGGCTCTATAAATTATAATGACATTGATATTGTACATAGTGTTTTATTGACACAAACCTTATCGTTTACTTCTATGGGACTTTGTTTGGAAAGGAAAAGCTTGAAGTTGCCTTCTTTTGAAAGCATTTATAAATATAGGTCATTATTTATTATTTTTGTAAGGTTCGTTGATTCTTTTTTAATTGGAAATAGTAAAAAGTAAGTTTAATAGTGTCTAATATATATAATTTTATTAAAAAAGACTACATAATTTATAATGGTATTAATAGTGTACATAACCTTTTTATTTACATGAGCTTTATCTTTTACTTATGTGGAATTTTGTGTTGACATGGAAATCTTGAAGTTTCCTTCTTTTGAAAGCCTTTGTAAATGCAATTAATTATTTATCTTATTCCCTAGCTTGCACAACTTCAAAATATTTGATAGAAATTGCTATGCATGTTGGCTTTATTGATAGGTACGAGAAAGTTTTATTACAAAGTGCTACATCAAACTCATGTTTAGGGCCAGGGTTTTTATATAGGGTCATGCCTCTTTTTTATTTGGAAATTACAACAATTAGAGGTAAGATCAATAACAACTAATATATATAGTTTTATGGAAAAATATTATACATAATTTATAATGATATTGATAGTGTACATCACTCATTTATCAACACAAACCATATATTTTACTTATGTGGGATTTTTTTTGGACATGGAAAACTTGAAGTTACCTTCTTTTGAAAACATTTGTAAATATAGGTCTGTTTATGGTTTATGTAAGGGTCGTGAGCTTTTTCACATTGAAAATTACCATAATTAAAAGAAAGGTCAATTTTGACCAATATAAATAATTTTTGGAAATAGACTATACATAATTTATAATGATATTGATAGTGTACATAACCCTTTTATTTACATGAACCATATATTTTACTTATGTGGTATTTTTTTTTGGATATGGAAAGCTTGAACTCACCTTTTTTTTAAAGCATTTGTAAATATAGGCCATCATTTATGACATTACATGACTTATAGAACTTTTTTTATTATTGATAGTCATTTTAGCTAAGAGAGTTTTATTTTGATGTTCCATACCAATCTCTTCATGTTTAGGGTAATATTTGAGTGCAAGGGCCTTAATTTTTTTGTTATTATTTAAATTACAGTTAAAAGAGTTTGAGAATGAAAAATATCAACATGTATAGTTGCTCACAATTATATATCTTTGTGTGTAGAAAATGATTATACATAATTTATAATGTGTCATTATACATAAATCTATTATTTACACAAAACTTCTATGTCAATGGGAGATGTTATTTGGATACAAGAAGTTAAAAGTTGTCTTTTGTTAATAGCTTTTGTAATTATGGTTTTCAAATCATATGAATTATGCTAGTTTCTCTTGTTAACAAGTTTAATAATTGCTCAATAAAATTTATTGAAGTTAAAAATACAAAATCAAGAATTTAACATCAAAGTATTTTTAATGTGCAAAATATAATTATTGCATTGATTTTGTAGATTATTGTAAAGGAAATTTAACTTTTCCTAATGTTAATATAAAATAATCCACCAAGAAGCATATATAAGAACAAATCAACCTAGATTGATGATTTAAGAGTCACTTGTGTGATAGTTGAAATATTAAATGTTGAGTTATGAAAATAGTGATGTATAAGATAATTAGATTTAAGAATAATAATATTGGATAAATATGTGAGTATACCAAAATGTGTATGACTTGGGATAAAATTTGATAGATCTTTGTTTATAATTTGCCTCAATGTTAGAATAGTATGTCACCTTTATTAAGGTTGCATCTATGGGTCTAGATCACTTTTGTGGGCATGGTTTCAATATCTAGTTATATATTTGATATGGTATAATGTACAATTATGTTTTTTGATTCACCAAGTGCTTCTCTAAATGTTAAGTACTAGTGGTATTTATGAAAAAAACTAGGATAATTTCTAGATGAAAATGGTGTTGTTCCCTTAGGTCAAATCCTTGATAGAATTGACTTCACAATCATGGAAATCATTAAAGAAAAAGTATTAAAACATGTAGGTTCTTGTATGATTATGTAGATTTGATTTATTTTAGTTCACCACTGGAAGTGTTCCTAGCAAGTTTTTTCCTTGAATGTTGATTATTTCAAATGAATGTAATTGTACATTCCTTTAATATAGGTGCACAATAATTAATTATGCAAATACATGTTTGATTACCTTTAGTTGGGAAAAAAGGATTAAAGTCAACTATAATTAGAAAAATTATATTCTAGAAGATCAAGGATTTGAACTCAGCGCTATCTAGATACATCTAGATGCTCTTGGTAATATATTGAATTCACTTTGTAATTGGTTGAGTATAATGGGAAACACAACATTCTTGTTTAATTTGAATACATAAATTATCATACCTAGAATTGAGCCTTGGACTTTAGCTTAAAGGGACTATGGGAAAAAAACATTAAAGTGGGTTGTAACTAGATATGCACTAGGAAGTTTAGGTTGGGGGCGCTGGTCACTATGATATGTAAAAATACTTAGGTTATAACTTAAGTAACCAATGACAATCAATACTAAGTCACTGAAAAATTGGAATGTGAAGCCAACAGGAACCATGGGGGTTTTAGGTTAACAAGCATAACTAAAATTTCAATAGACTTTGATAACCCTAGAAATTTGGCAATGCTATAACACACATATTCCTATATATATTAGTTCATGTTGGCACATCTAGGAATATATTTTTGTCCTCTAAATTATTGGACATTGGTTCATGTTGGTCCTTATTTTTTTTTTTGTAAATTACAATATTTATTGTAATATCCTAATTACTTAGGATTGTCCCACATTCATTAAAACTATCCTAGGGTCAATAGGACTGCACTATTGTCATGGCTATTCTAGGATCATCATGACATTAATTAGAACTATCCTAGGTTCATAATAAAAATGTGTGGTTCATTAGGACTACCCTACATTCATTTGCATTACTTTCCATTAACATTTTTGTAAGAATACGTTTGATGTTGGAACACTCAAACAATATTTGTAGGATTTGAGCAATACAAATCCACAGAATGCCAAGATCACCTGCATACAAAAAACCTGTTACAAGGAAGTAGAGGGAAGAAGAGGCCAAGGGTTTGACTCAGAATATGAAGAAGAAAATATCCTCAATAATGAATGAATAATAGTGTACAATGGATCATCCATATAAAGGAGATCAAAGGCCTTGAAAAGGCAAACCTAAAAAGCAGAAGTGCATGTAATAATCAGTTAAACTATTACAAGACTAATGCATGCAAAAAACAACTGATGCATAACTAGTGCATCAGTCAACTAAAGCAAACTGATGCATAACTAGTGCATGAGTTGACTAAAGAAAAGAGTTGATATCTTAAGAAGGGAGTAAAATATTAATAAAATTAATAATTTACTCTAACACCCCCCCTTAAGATGAGCAACGATGCAGCTACAAACAATGCAAGAAGAAAGAAAAGGAAACTACAATGCTAAAAGCAGAAATGGGTCCTAGCAACATGGCCTGATGAGGTACCCAGCACAACCAAATCTCTGTAAAATAGAGAAATAGAGAAAACCCAGTGGGAAAAAACCCTACTCCAAAAAGAGATAGAAAAAAGCAGAAGACAAAGAAATGACTTCAAGAGACTCTCTCAAAGCCATATGTACAATGTGTGCTACCAACCCCCCCATGAAAGAGGATTGAGGCTCGAAAGCCCCCCCAGAATGAAAGAACCCCTGGATCAATGAAAAAACCACTGTGACTCCAATACAAAGGAGTGAAAGTCAGTGGAAACTGAAGATGAGGTGTCACTAGAAGGCCGAGCTGATGCTCAAAGGAGTAAACATGAGGATCCTGAAAGAGAATCCCCAATGTAGGTGGTGTGACACTGTCATGAATGTCCTCTATAGAATCCTCAACAAATGCACTTGGTGGCTCAATGAATGGAGCTGGAGGGTCTGGCACTGTTGAAGTAGAGTCCCGCTGAAGAGAAAAGACCTCAACAGGATGTGGTGTGAAAGTCATAGCAGTAGTCTCAGAAACAATACAAAGGTTCAAGCGACCTGACTGCACCACATGATGCTCTCTCGAAAGAGGAGAGCTATTCTCTGACAATGGTGATGGTGGACCAAAATGTGAGAAAGTGTAGAGATGGGTGGAATGATCAATTGTCCCTGTAGCAACAATGTCACCTATCGCACTATGCCAAATGAAGACTAAATCTGGTGTGAACTCAACTATCTTCCCTGACCCACCGTGTGTAATCTGATAAATCGAGAGAAGGTTTGCAGATAGAGATGGAACATACAATACATCATGGAATGTGCCATCCTGAATGCCAACAGAACCTTTCCCACAGACTAGCATAACAGTGTTATTCCCCATAAGAATGTGAGGAATAGGAGAAGCCTCAAGAAAAGAGAAGATCTCCGGAGAAGATGCCATATGGTGAGAAGCACTTGAATCCAGTATCCAAGGGACCTGTGAAGGGGATGCAGCTGAAGCCCGCAATGCATGACCCTTTCTGTGATTTTGTCCAGCTGTAGGAGATGTGGAAGAAGACTTAAAAGTAGACCCCTATGAGGTGGAAGAGGATGGAGAGGAAACAATGCTCTTCTGAAGAAGATCTTGCAAATCTGCAATCTATTTCTCATAGCCATCAAATCTCTTCTGAAAATAATGTGACTCATCATGAGGGCCCTTCTCACAATAGGAATAGGTAGGTTTCTCAGTCTTTTGTTTCTCCTTCTTAGAAGAAGATGGTGGGCTTGTAGTGTGTTGAGAAGAGGAATCTGATGTCTGCTTGGGCTTCAGCTTCTCCTTTTCTTTGGATGATTGGGCAACCAATGCTTGGTTCTTTGATCCTGATAGAGAATCCAACTGATTAAGCTTGGCTTGCTCTCTAGTCAACCGATCACAGAACACCTCAAAAGTGGGCATAGTGAATGTAGGTCCCAAAGCATCCATAGTAGAATGAAAGGTAGAAGAAAAGATCTGAAAGTTCCCTCTTAGCTTTGACAAAATCAAATAAATACACTCTTTATCAATCTTTTACTTTCCACATCCTTGTAACAAAGATCTCTGCTATTTGAACTTCATCAAAAAGTCCTTAATGGAGGGAAAAGAATCAGGTACAAGAGAGGTAAGCTCTACCTCAATCTGAAGTGCTCGAAACTCATTTACCATACCAAAAAATGTGTTTAGCTTGGTCCACATAGCTAGAGGGGTATTGCACCCATCAAGATGAAACTGCAAGCTGTCTAATACCTCTAAAGCAATCAACCCCATAGCCTCATCCATCTTGTTTCGATGCTGCATGATCTCAAAGGGCCTGGTTAATACTAGCTAAACTGCATCTAAACAAGACTAGAGCCCTTTTGAATGGAGAAGCTGTGTCATTAGGGTTGTCCATGTATGATAATTATGGGGGATCAGAAGTTCTAGACAAGAAGAGGTCTCAGCCATATTTATTGTAAATCAACACCCCCCACACACCAAATAACTGAAAGCATAAAAAATGAGGAAAAAACCTTGACTTCCGGATGTAGAGAAGGAGGAAACAGAGCCTCAAATTTGATGCCAAAAATAAGAGCATAAATAGCCGAATCAGAAAATCAAACTAGCACCATCGCGTCTGGCTCGAAAAGACCTTTCCGATGGTATATCATATGTTGATTTTCAAGTCCGTATGAGCCCTGTAGGAGCAAAAAAGCCCAGGTACCCCCAAAATGCAAGCTCACTAAAAAAAGGCATTGCAAAAAAATTGACGGCTGAATGACCATCGCCAGGCCATCGCTAACATCAGCATGACATCAGCCACCAGAAAAAAGTGGCTACCGAAAAATTTAAAAAAATTCGTAGGAAAAATTCCCGGTCGTCGGCAAATTGTCTGACATCAGGATGATGTCACAAGATGGCGGGTGCTAAGTTGGCGGGGACGAGTTGGCATGGGCCGCCGAGCTGGCGGCATTGACTGTTCCAGCATTGAGCTGGCACCGTCAGCCGCTCTGCAGCGGCGGGCTGAGCGCGGTGGCGCTGCAGAGGCCGCTGGGCGGTGCTACAATGGCCGCTTGGTGGCTCTGTGGTGGTCACTGTTCGGCCCACAAAAAAAAATTTTAAAAAAAAAATTTGTGAAATCACCATACTATACGGCCACCTTGGGGTGTGTGCACGGCCTCGGGTAAAAAAATTTTTTGGCCTTTTTTTCAACTTGTCCAAATTGGGCGTGTTTTATATCAAAATAGGAGTTTTTGGGCACTGCGAGCTCAACGGTGAGGTCCATTTGAGCTCAAAGTGCACCAAATTTTAGGGACCCCCTAATTTCAATAAAAAACACAAAAAAAATCCTAATCTAAGATAGATGAATTTCTGATCCCTTGAGCCTTCAAACTTGAACAAGCTGTAGCAGATTAGGCTCTGATACCCTGTAGGATTTGAGCAATACAAATCCACAAAACGCCAAGATCACCTGCATACAAAACACTTGTTACAAGGAAGTAGAGGGAAGAAGAGGCCAAGGGTTTGACTCAGAATATGAAGAAGAAAATATCCTCAATAATGAATGAATAATAGTGTACAATGGATCATCCATATAAAGGAGATCAAAGGCCTTGAAAAGGCAAACCTAAAAAGCAGAAGTGCATGTAATAATCAGTTAAACTATTACAAGACTAATGCATGCATAAAACAACTGATGCATAACTAGTGCATGAGTCAACTAAAGCAAACTGATGCATAACTAGTGCATGAGTTGACTAAAGCAAAGAGTTGATATCTTAAGAAGGGAGTAAAATATTAATAAAATTAATAATTTACTCTAACAATATTGAGTTGAAAGAACCAAAAAATATTTGTTTGAATGGATTTGATATCAAATTTTAGGTCCAAAAATAGAATTCCTAAGTGCCACCAGCTACCAAAATGACCTTGTCATAGTTTGATAATTTTATGCTTTTACGGTTCTTTGTAGACTACCCAAGATAGTGCACTCTAGAATGATTGAGTGAATTGAGGAAAAAAATAGACCTTCCCTAGGATTCACCTACCTACCTTGACATCTCCATGCTACCTATTTGTTAAAACTGCTAAAATTTTGACAAGTTTTCATTTTTGCTCTTAGAACTCTTTAGAGACTACACAAGGCATAACACCCTAGAATGATCGTTCAACATGGGAAATGAAAAGAGACCTTACCTATCATTTTCATACCAATCACAATGAATATATGCTACCCATTTGTCATATGTACTAATATATTATAATTTTTCATTTTTTTGCTCTTAAGGTTGTTCACAAACTACCTAATAGATGTTCTCCAAGGGGTGCTCACACAAACTCCTATAGGACTCAATTAATCCTATCTTCTTAGATCCTACCCACTTCTAGGATCTCTTTGGTCTTAAGTGATGATCTTAAGACTCCTTGGACTCTATTCTAAGAGTTCCTACCCTTGTGCTTAGCCTTGAAGGACAACTATCTTTTAGTTTTGTCACAATGCTTTCAAACACCTAGAAGGCTCTAAGTGTCTTTCTCTCACACATTTCCATTATGGTTGCAGGGGTACCATACTTCTTAAAAACATTCATTTTGTTTCCATTTGAATCCATTCAGATGGATCTCAAAGCCCTTTTCAATCGGGTTCAAGGGTTAGCCTTATAGAGGCCTAATTAGGCCTAGTTTTCTTGTAGCCCTTTGCAGGGTCTTTTCTCAATTTCTTGTAAAATCCCTCCAAATAACCTACAAAAAAAACTTTACATTCGAGTACCCTTTTGGAAATTACAACAGATTTAGGAGGTTTTAGGGTTCTATGGCCTCCGTACACAGGCTTCCTACAAAGTAGGGCTAATAGGCCTAATAGGCCTAATTTCTAGGACTTTACTAATTTCTTGCTTGAAACCCTATCAAAAGGATTGATCAACCTTAAATCTCACCAACATGCATTGAAAACTTCATATGCTACTAGGAACCATGCTTGGTCCATACAATCTTCCTTTCCCCTACATACAAATACTCATTTCTTCACTATCACACCTCTAACCGGGCACACCAGTCTCGCCTAGGGCATGACTTTAAAATTTGAAGCTCAACTCTTCCAAAATCCCACCTTCATATACCTACTATACATTGGCTCCCCTAAAAAATTCATCCAACTTTAGGAAGATCCCATAGTTAGATTTCATGGGGGAGCCATGGACACACAACCTACTCTAATACTGGACAATAGACTTCCTAGTTATGAAACAATTTATTAATGCCACTAAACTACCTCTAAAGTACCTACAAAAAGAATGAAAAAGTCTTATATCTACCCTACCAACACATATCCAAAACTAATTCTAAGAGTTCAATCCATTGGATAACACTATCACACAAGAATGCTCGGGTAACTCCTATAACCAAAATTGCAGAGCTTCTATTCAAATAAAAAAAACTTCCTTACATTCACATCTACCTCGAAATATGAGCCATTTGGTCTCATAAGATACTTCTTCCATCTTTTTAGGCCTTGGCATTCATTTCCCACTCCTATAATGGAGGGGATCCTAGGTGGTCGAGTTGCATGCAACATTTGCACAAAGTTGCAAATGTTGTCATGATAACTTTTTGGCATCTTTTTCAATAACAAGGTCACCTATATTGTAGGGCCTCTATCCCACTTAGTTCAAAGAACTAACCTCATTTAAGCCTAATAAGGCATCTTATTTACTATGCCAAGGTTTAGGACACATTTGGGCTCATTTCCCTAAGCAAGCCAAAATTTAGCAATAAAGGAACCTAACTAAACTAGGTTGAATTTGATACTAACTATCAATCCACCTAGTCACACACTTGAAAGACCTTCTAAGGTCCAAGATAAACACACTCACTAACTTGGCTAAGATCAGTTACAAGCCAAAACATTTCAAGACTAGGAGGTTAGCCTAGGTGCTCCTGCACCACTACCTTGGATTAATACATCCCAAAATAATCAAGTGACTTGAGAACAACAAAAAACCATGGATTCCCTAGTGTTACCTACCCACCTTAATGGTATATTTAATTCATCTCCATGATGTGCAAAACAAAAAATATGTTCTTTCCATCTTTAGACTACTTTCCATTGATAACTTTTGCTAGACTGCTCAAACATTATTGAGTTGACCAAAAACAAAGGAGTTTGGTTTGAAGGGATTTGATATCCACTTTTTGGTCTAGAAAAATCACTCCTAAGTGTCATGAGTTCCTAGAATAACTTTATCATAGTTTGAAATTTTTTTTCTTTTAATGTTCCTTAGAGACCACCCTAGGTAGTGCACTCCAAAATGATCGAGAAACTTGGACAACAAAAAGATAACTTCCTTAAATTTACCTACCTACCTTAAAATGTCCATGCTTACCATTTGCCAAAACTACCAAAATTTGGATAAATTTGTATTTTTTTTTCTCTTAGGCCTCTTTCGACACTACCTTGAGTATAGGAGCCCATAATGGTTGGATGACTTGGGAAATGAAAAGAGACCTTAACTATCATTTACTTGTATAAACCTTTATCTTTCCATGTTTCCTATTTATCAAAACTACTAAAAATATTGAAATTTACATCTTTTCTCTCAAGTATGTTTATAGGTCCTACCCTAGATTAGTGCACCTCATAATCATTATGTGACTTGAGAAAACTAAGATGAATTCCCCAGTGTTTTCTCACCCAACTTTATGTGTTGGAATATTGTATTTTTCTCCATGATGCACAAAAAAAACTCTTCCTATCTTTGTGCATTTATTTCCACTAACAATTTTTGCAAGAATGCATTTATTAATGTTTGAACACTCGACTAGTGTTGAGTTGACCAAAAAAGAAAGAGGTTGGTTTGAAGGGATTTAATATCCACTTTTAGGTCTTGAAAAATAATTCCTAAGTTCCATAAGCTCCTAAAGCAACTCATCATAGTTGATATATATTTTCTTTTAGCGCTCTTAGAGACTACCCCAAATAGTTGTTAGGAATAGTCCCAAGAGATAACTGAGAGGTTGGAGGGAGGGGGTTGAATTAGTTATCTAAAAGATTCAATTATTTATCCAATTAAGTACAGAATAACATTAAACACATACACAATGAGATAACACTTAAGACAACACCTCAATTTTGGTAACGGGGAAACCCAAATAGGTAAAAACCCTGGTGGGAATTAGCACTCACTATAAACTGCACTAGAGTATAATGATCCTTGTTAGAAGATCTTACAACACTGTTAGGAGTTGATCATTACACTGCATGAAGTAAAGTGACCTGGTCAAAGGTCGGACCCTGTTAGGAGTCTTTTACAAATAACCTTGTTAAAGGTGAGGACACACTATCTAGGAGCTCACTACTCAAATGGTGAAGGCTACAACCTTCTTCATAACAGATATACACTATATCTAGATCTTGGTGAACTAGAAAGTAGACCTACTATCTTGATCAGTTCCAATGGATAGCTAATACTCTCTTCTTCTTCACATAGATCTTCAACTAATGATCGACAGTCTTAGTACATTCACATCTTCTGCTCTGCTCTCTCAATCACACTTAGCAATCACAACTGACTGGCTATAAGTACCTTCCTCCAAATGATATAATCAAGTCAGCTTGTGAGAACCTTCTTGAAATTATATTAGAGAAACAATATAACTCTTAAATAACATCTCCAACAACTAAACCAAGCACGCAACACAAATAGGACCGCGCAACTCAATATGAGTCGATGTGTCACTTCACATTGTTAGCTCCACCAAATTAACCAAAACTTTAATTACAAGCTAAAATATGTTATGTGCTCTTAACCAAAAATTCTTAACTCATCACCAAACATGAAACCAAACACGCATATCAAAATGATAGGCGCAACTACTGAAACAATATAAACACTATCGGCTCCATCAAATAAATTCAAGAAACTGTAATTGACAAATAGAAACATCATTACTCAACTTCAACTACACAACTATCATCATAAACATGTCTTCAACACAAATATAAATGCATAAGGCTCCAACATAGCCATACTGAAAATACATACAAAACTCTTCTTGTAACACTATCAGGAACACTATTGATATAAACAACTACACAACTATCTACACTTAGAATCAACCTCTATGTCTATGATATCATGTTGATAACATATCTAAGAAACATATGCTCAAGGCTCTCTACATAGAACTACAATGCATGTTTCTTACCATACGTTGTCATAAATGAGAAACATACAGTCAACACCGGCTTGCTGGCAAATCTCCAACAATCTCCCCCTTTGGCATTGCTGGCAACATATAGAATGAAAAAACACCACCAATCCAAATGTACAATTATTTTATAGCATTCTCCATTTACTCAAAAAAACTCCCCCAAGGATGAATCCTCCATCTACTATTGAATTATCTGAATATCAACTGGTATATCTTCTTACTATATATACTCCCCCTTACTACTTACTGCATACTCCCCTTTCTAGATTAAATCAACTGTTTTGTATTTTATGACTATATACTCCCCCTTTGACATCAATGGCAAAGGGCACAAAAATAAATAAGCACAGGTACTACTCCTGAAGTAGAGTAGTCAACCATTCATCAATCACTAAGGACTGATGCAAAATTGCAAACTCTAATTAGATCCAGGGAAGGGAATTACTCCTAGCTTCTCCCTGAGATACTCAAATGTATCCTTCAGTAAAGGCTTTGTGAAAATGTCTACTAGCTATTATTTTGTGCTCACATAATCCAATTTTACTTCTTTCTTTGCAACTTTCTCTCTTAGGAAGTGATATTTTATCTCAATGTGTTTTGTCTTTGCATGCATCACATGGTTCTTTGACATATTGATAGTGCTAGTGTTGTCACAATGGATAACAATAGGATAATCAATCTGAATTCCAAAATTCTTTATCATTTGCTTGACCCACACAATTTTAGAATAATTTAATGCTGCTGCTACATACTCTGCTTTGGCTGTGGACTGAGAAATACAGTTCTGCTTCTTGCTTGTCCAAGTAACTAGTCTATCTCCAAGAAATACTACTCCTCTTGAGGTGCTCTTCCTATCATCAACACAACCTGCCCAATCTGCATCTGTATACACATGAAGTTCTACATTCTCCAAATTAGGATACCATAAACCATAGTCTATAGTTCCTTTCAAATATCTGAATATCCTGTTTACTGCCATAAGATGACTTTGTTTAGGTTCTGCTACAAATCTTCCAACAATACCAACTACATTAGAAATATCAGGTCTAGATTGAGTAAGATATATTAGTTTTCCAATCATAGACTTATATAGGGTCTTGTCTACTACTGTTGAATCATCTTCTTTTGAAAGCTTGCTTCCTATTATCATAAGGGTACTTACTGGCTTGCAATCATCCATCTTGAACTTCTTCAATATCTCTTTCACATACTTAGACCGATTAATGAAAATACCTTTTGTCTATTTTCTGCACATTCAATCCCAAAAAGTACTTGCTAATAGCTTCATCTCTCTTGATGTAGCACTTGCTTCCAAAGATTTTGAAGTATTTTACTGCAGGTACATTCCCAAACCATAGCTCATAAGGTGTCTTGTCTGCACCTAGCCTTAATTGAATTCTATTGATAGTATAGACTATAGTATTGACTACATCTCTCCAATAGGTGTGTGAAAATTTACCTTCAATCATGATAGTCTATGTTGTGTCAAGTATGAACAATTCTATTCTGCTGAGGGGTTCTAGGTGCACTTGGATATCTCTTTATCCCATGTTCTTTGCAATACTCATAAAATCTGTCAAAGGTGAATTCTCCTCCTCTATATGATCTCAGACATTTTTTCTTTAATCCAGACTCATTTTCAAATTTGGCTTTGAATATCTTGAACTTCTCAAATGCTTCAGATTTATCTTTTAAGAATGCAACCCACATCATTCTAGAATAATCATCAACAAACAAAATAAAGTACCTTTCACCATAGTATGATCTTGTTTGAGTTGGTCCACATAAGTATGTATGCACTAGATCCAATTTGTTCTTTGTCGAATTATGTTTGCTTCTAAATGAATTCCTCACATGTTTTCCCATCACACATTCCCTGCATATTGTATCAATTGGTTTACAATGCTAGGAAGGTCTCTTGCTGCCTTTACATTGCTTATCTTTACTATATTATCAAAATTGATGTGACATAGTCTTTTGTGCCATAACCAACTGCCATCTACTTTAGCAACAAAACAACTTGCTTCTAAATTAAGCTGAAAAATATTACCTTTTGTCTTTGAACTTGATGCAATCATTACTCCTTCTTTGTTATTAATGATGCACTTATTGTCTTTGAATTCCAACTGATATCCTTTGTCAAGCAACTGTCCAACACTTAATAGGTTATGCTGCAAACCATCAACATATAGAACATCATCAGTGTTATTATTTCCATCCAAGGGGATAGCTCCTCTACCTATGATAGGTTTAGGAGTGTTGTCTCCAAATATAACCATGCCACCTTTGTACTTATCCAGATGTACAAATCTATCTTTGTCTCATGTCATGTGATGTGAATAACTATTGTCAATGATCTAGTCTATTCTGGTGTCTTCTTGTGAAATTAATGCTAACTCTTGTGCTTTATTTTCATCTTCAATATCCATTTCATCAAACATTTTCTCCATATCTTCAATAGCAATGAATCCAATTTCATCTTCTACTAGATCTTCATCTGATACTCCATCTCTAGCATAGTAATAATTTTTTGTATACTTAGGCTTGTAATTATTTTTGAGCTTTTTGACTCTTGTAGGACGCTTAGATGCAAAGTGACCAATCTTGTTACATGAAAAGCATTTGAATGGTAACTGACCTTCATATTTTCCTTTTCCTTTCCTTTCTTTCTTAGAAATCATAGCAATGAAATCACCTAGTTCTTTATCCTCATCATCATTGTCAAAGTTACCAGAAGTGTTCAAGGATTTCTTACCATAGACTAAAGCTTTGAATGTTGTTTCACTTTTAGGCTCTGTCTTCAAACTTGAAATCTTGAATGCTAAAATCTTGTTGATTAAGGTCTCTCTTCTAAAGTATTTTGGAAACTGCATAGTTTCATCTAGGATGTTTATCTTGCTCTCATATTTTTCCATCAGAGTAGTCATCAACTTATCCATTATGTCTTCTTCTGAAATTTCTCCACCATTGTTCCTGATTCCTGCAACTGCTTCATTAATTCTTTGATTGTAGGCTCTAATGTTCTCTTCAGGTAGCATCTCCAATGTATTGTACTTTTTCTTCCATGTCTTTCTACGCGCATTCTTAGCTTGGATATCTCCTTAAAACATGTCTTCTAAATACTTCCATATCTTGTAGGCTTTATCTACTTTCTTGATCTCTGAAAACTCACTGTCAAACAAGACGTTGATAAGGGCTTCTTTAGCAATAGCATTTTGAGTGAATATCTCCTTTTTCTTAAGAGTTGCATCTTCTTTTGCAAGATCTGATAAAGAGGGAATCTGAATTTCTCTAGTAGATACTCCAAAAATCTCAAAAGCAATGCACTACAAATGTGTTATCATTTTTTTCTTCCAATCTAGATAATTCTCTCCATCAAACTTAGGACTTTCTTTTCTAAAGAATGCCATCTAGTCAACCTCAAGCTATTAAAATTTCTCTCCGAGGCACTTTTCTCTGATACCAATTGTTAGGAATAGTCCCAAGAGATAACTGAGAGGGGGGAGGGGGGTGAATTAGTTATCTACAAGATTCAATTATTTATCCAATTAAGCACAGAATAACATTAAGCACATACACAATGAGATAACACTTAACACAACACCTCAATTTGGTTACATAGAAACCCAAATAGGCAAAAACCCCGGTGGGAATTAGTACCCACTATAAAATGCACTAGAGTATAATGATCCCTGTTAGAAGATCTTACAACACTGTTAGGAGTTGATCTTTACAATGCATGAAGTATAGTAACCTAGTCAAAGGTCAGACCCTGTTAGGAGTCTTTTAAAAATAACCTTGTTAAAGGTGAGGACACACTGTCCGGGAGCTCACTGCTCAAATGGTGAAGGTTGTAACCTTCTGGATAACAAATATACAATATATCTAGATCTTGCTAAACTAGAAAGTAGACCTACTATCTTGATCAGTTCCAATGAATAGCTTATACTCTCTTCTTCTTCACATAGATCTTCAACTAATGATTGATTGCCTCAGTACATTTGCATCTTTTGCTCTACTCTCTCAATCACACTTAGCAATCACAACTGACTGGCTATAAGTACCTTCCTCCAAATGATATAATCAAGTTGGCCTGTTAAAACCTTCTTGATCATATTAGAGAAAAAATATAACTCTTAAATAACATCTCCAACGACTAAACCAAGCACGCAACACAAATAGGACCGCGTAACTCAATATGATTAGATGTGTCCCTTCACACTATCGGCTCCACCAAATTAACTAAAACTTTACTTACAAGCTGAAATACATTATGCACTCTTAACCAAACATTCTTAACTCATCACCAAACATGAAACCAAACACGCATATCAAAATGATAGGCACATATACTGAAATAATATAAACACTATCGGCTCCATCAGATAAACTTAGGAAACTATAACTGACAAATAGAAACATCATTACTCAACTTCAACTACACAAATGACTCTGCGCTCATGCACATAGCATCATAAACATGTCTTCAAAATAAATATAAATGTGTAAGGCTCTAACATAGCCATACTGAAAATCACATACAAAACTCTTCCTATAACACTGTCAGGAACACTACTGATATAAACAACTACAGAACTGTTTGCACTTTGAATCAACTTCCTTGTCTATGATATCATGATGTAACATATCTAAGAAACATATGCTCAATGCTCTTTGCATAGAACTAAAATGCACGTTGCTTACCATATGTTGTCATCAATGACAAACATACAATCAACATTGGCTTGCTGGCAAATCTCCATCAATAGTGTACTCTAGATTGATCAAATGACTTGGATAACAAAACAAGACCTTCCCTAGTATGCAATTTCCTACCTTGACATTTTTTTGTTGTTTCCAATTATTGAGATAATTGGGTCTATCTCATACCTTCCCGAACTACAGTGCTTATTTAGAAAAGGTTTAGATTTGATGTAACTAGTTTTATTAGGAAAAACAATTTTATGAATATGGTGTAACTTTAGCGCAAGAGATTGGACAAATAATTTTTAGGAGACATTAAGAAAAGTTACCAATCTCTAATTGTGGATACCTTTCAAATCATTAAACTTATGTATGAATTTTGTATTTCCTTTATTAATGACATTTCCTAAGAAATTATAATGGAAGTTTTCAAGATAGACATTATGAAGATGCTTCTCAACACAATCCAAAAGGGTCTTGTAGAATTACAAAGGAAACTATCACAACAAATGGCTTTAACATAAGACATACTAAATATTACTTCATGGAGATCAATAATGAAAAGAAAATGATCATACCAAATTCACTAAGAAGAAGAAAATGAACAAGGAACAACCTTGAGGTACAATTTCAAATAGTGGCCACATTTAGAAGATTAATTTTAAGCCTCAAAACTTGTTTGTAGTACTTCATAAAAGCCAAAAGGATATCAAAAAGTTACCTTAAGAATATTTTATACATGTTTAATTTGTAAATACTTAAATATTATTGAAGCATTATTTAGTAAATAATGCTTCGTAGGGATCAATAATAGAAAGAAAATGATCATAGAAACAACCTTGAGGTACTCTTACAAAGCATGATCAAATCTCTTAAAAATATTTTGATCCTTGAAGCTTGCTCATAGTACTTCGTAAAAGTGTAACATATATACAAAAGTTAATTGATCTCAATTTACCACTTTCAACTAATGTAACTTGTCTTTGATCTAAGAACCTTTAATAGAGTGATTATTAGCAACTTTCTTTGGATGATAAATCTCTACCAACTATAGTTGTAAAGTAGGAGAAAAAGGATCAAGTTTGAATGCAATAGGGGAAATGACAAAGATATGTGGTGGTTGCATCATATGTGAAACAACAATATTGCTAGTTGGGGCCCATAGATATGAAGAAAGTGAGCATGCTTGATGGTCATATTCCACAAACAATCCACATAGTTGGTTAAGAAGGACTAGAATTTCAAACTCCACACCCAAGAAATATTATCTAGATTGGGTTGATAAATAAGTAAAGAAGTAATAAAATAAAAATATGAATAAAAACCTTGGGAATTTTTTTTCACCTAATATAGAACCTAATGATACAGTGGTTGGAAAGAGTAACATCTAGAAAAGAATCAACTAGAAGAGTAAAACAACTAGGAAAATAGGACTTAGTGGAAATCATAACACTTATATGCTCCATCAAGTCAAGCTCATAAATTATTCCATTCACAGGCATATGTGCATCTTTTCTTATACACCACCTCAACCATATTAAAGTCCTTGCACATAACCCAAGTTGTAGAATGCATGAAATAAAGGATCATTATCACAAAAGAGACCTCTCAACATCATTATTAGAATTAATATTAATAATGTCAAAGAAGTTATTTTCAATATCTAAGAGGCTTTAAATCACTTGGTTGGTGAGATAAAATTTATGATAAACAACACACTTGAACCACCTAGGAGAGAGAAAGGTGAATAAAGATATATAAATTACATCATGACTGCTACAAAAAATGAACTGGCTATGAAATTGTTAGAAATAGGAAATACTGAGTAATTCACAAAATTTTACTTTTTCCCAAGTATGGATATTATTAATTAACTTGTAACTTGCATAAGAAACTAAACTGAATAAACTGAATAGCAAACACAACCATAAAATAATGGAACTCATAACACCATATTTTTTATCAAGGAAACCCTAGCCAAGGGAAAACCACAGTGGGGATGATACCCACAAGATGATCCATTAATCAAAGTATCTTGTGAAAAATATTGACCCTGTTAGGAGTCTATTACACTATAGTGTCTCGATCCTTATTAGAGGACTTAGGCCTTTTTAGAAGCTTCAACCCTGTTAGGAGTTGGTATTATGAAATATGAATGTATACATGATGAACCCACTACCCAAACATGAAATGTACAATGATAATCTTCAATACAAAATATAGTATACAAAAACCTTTTACTGCTATTGAATATCTTCAATATTCCGATATGTCTTTTAAGCTCTTCACAAAACTTGTCATCAACTCACAATGCTCTGATCATACATCATATTTTTCATAATACATCAATACTATACATAATACAATTCATCATCATACATATTATAAGTCTTACAACTTCATATTACGAAGTACTTTCCTTTATACAAGCTATCACAAACATAACTTTCCAGTCGGCTTACATGTTCCAAAACATAACATTACTTCTTGCTGACTAAGGGTTAACATCTAGGATTTTGTCCCTAACTAGGTAAAAGTCATTATTTTGAAAAAAAAAATTCCTTAACCCAAAATATTCATTTTCTTGTCGCTACTCTGTTTTGTCGACTCAACACTATTTCGGCTAAAATAATAATAACTATGTCTATACATGTCGTACAATCTCACACTCTTAGTTGTAGCTTCTACATACTTCATAAAATTTGTACTCAAGTTTGCTTGTGCTATAAATACTTATGTGAACCTCGCTAATCAAAATAGTCTTTGTGCTGACAGATACATACGGTTATACTTAGATAATTATCTTAAGTTATCATGCCAAAACTTTATCCTTGAATCATGTTATCTTAATATTGAGTATATGTTTCCATAATGACAACATCATGATATCCTACCTAGCCAAATTTCCAACAATCTCCCCCTTTGTTATTGATGGCAACATATGGGAAAATTGGCCAAGTCCCAAAACTTCAAAATTCAAAAACTTCAAAAACAAACTTGCAACATTTTGTAACATTGTGCTACATAACCATTACAAGATTTGCAAAATTCTGTGGATCATACATATCTTCTTATACTATTTCATCATAGGGATACTCCCCCTTCAACTATACTTTATCCTTTCCACATATATCTATACCTTATATATATTAACAATTTTCTCATACTATTGCTCCTCCTTTGACAACAATGACAAAGGTGTGAAAATATATATACAAGTCAAAATTTCTGATATACCTCTTGTCTTCAATTCTGAAGAGCTCAAAGGTAATGCAATCTATAAAGTTCACCTTCAGGTTTGCAATCTCCTTATTCCATGTAGTCTTGACTAAATCTGATACAATGAGTAGTGCACATAGCCCATAAGATGCTATCTCAACTGCACTTAGGTTAGGATAAGCAAATTTTCCATATGATGTCTTCATTAATGTCTTTTCCAATGTTTTTGAATCTTCTTCCTTTTCTTCTTCCTCATTATCAGAACTAAAGTAGTTCACTATACCTTCCAAATTACCAACATCCTCTCCTTGGTCCTTGAAAGGATCTTCTTCCTTATCAATATGATTCTTGTGCCTTCTACTTCCATAGTTTCATCATTAATTGATATTGTCGGTGGAGTAACTGTAGTCTACAATGTCTCTTCCATAGGTGATTCTTCCTTTGTTTGCATAGCCGTTACTATGGTTGGGGTGTCTTGTTCTGACTCACTTAGTGTTTCTATTGGTGTAGATGTCATTACTTTTATAATTGCTTCCTCTATTTCCTTGTTTATCTCCTCATAGTTTCCTCCCATAATCAGAATAGTTCTTCTTTTATTCCTTAGATGTGTACCATGACTCTTCGTAATTTCCTTGAAATTCTCCTCATTCTTGACTTAACAAAGATTTCTCACAAATTTTTCTCTAATAATCTTATCTTCTTCAATTTCTCTCTTATTTTTGTTTATCAATCTGCCATATAATGTCATGTCCCCTCTTTAGTGACATGTCATTTTTCAGTGGATTTGCCTATCATGGACTCTTGTAGGCAAATGATTTTGGTGAGATAGTCATTTTGATGATTATTTGGGGATTGGATGGTCTTATTTGCTCTTGGAGTGATGGTGTTTATCATATTTTTTATTATAATGTGTTATGTAGGGCCAAAATGTTATAATTTTGAGTTGAGTTGCACTTTTTATTTTATAAAGTTACTTTTTATATAAAAGTGCATTATAAAGGGATTTTATAAGAATATTTTATGGATACTTCTAGAAGTTCTAGTGGCTTCTTAGAAAAGTGAATAAATAGAGTGCTTGGCCTCTCATTTGGACATCCCATGACTTGAGTTTACACTACTTTTCTCTTTGAGCATTTGTGGCACCATCTTGGTCTGTAGATTGTCATTTGATCTTTAGGAATGGAGTTTCTTAAGGATTTGCATAACTGAGGAGGTGAAATATCCTTTGAAGGGTTGCACTTTCGAAGTGGTATTCAACCATTTCAAGTTGAGCTTATTTGGAGTCCTCAGACTTACCTGAGGGTTTGAGTTTTTGATTGCAAGAGGAAAAAAGAAGATCTGAAAAAAGCAGTCTGAAAAAGCAGATCCGAAAAAGCAAAGCAAAAAATTAGATCCGAAAAAGCAGTTCAAAAAAGTAGATCTGAAAAAGCAAAGCGAAAAAGGAGATCCGAAAAAGCAGATCCGAAAAAGCAGAGCAAAAAAAGCAATTTGAAAAAGTTTTTGCTACAAGTCTAATTCAGTTTTCAGAATTTCAGGATAGGGTTTTGGAACCACATTTTTGCTCATATCTTCCTCATTACTCAGCATATCATTCTGGGTATTTTTGCATCAGATTTCTATCGTTGAGGAGATAAAGATAAGTGCATTTTGGAGTCCCAAAATACCATGATTTATTTTTAAGGAATTTTCAAAATTCCTAAACATTTTCAAAAATCTACAAGAAAGTACATTTTCAGATTTGGGGTGACTTTGGCTTGGGTGTTGGCATCTTCAGCACTAGTAAAAATTATCACAATCATCTACAATCAGGTTCCTCACTTCTCATTTGGCATTTGGCATATTTTCTGAGAAATGTATGTTTTCAGCTGAGTATAAAATATAGCTTTAGCACTTTACTATTTTACATTATACTTGTCTTTGTTTGCCATTTGGCATTATTGGTATGAAAGGAAGGCTAGGATTTTGCAAGTAAAAGGGCATTGTAATTTTCAGTCTATCTATATTGCAAACCTAGGGTTTGGTGATCATATTATTGGCTGAAATATGTATGACATTGTTGCAAATTGTTGATATATGAATGGGATATGGTTTTGAGCTATTTCCTACATCATTGATAGTGTTTTAGATGGTATTTGGTTGCTATCTATTATTCTAAAATTTTGGGACATCGAACTCATATATTGCAAAAATAATTTTCTATCTACATTTTGAGTTACATTTTTGAGGGGTTTTTAGTGGCCTATTGGTAAGGGTCATTACAGTGGTATCAGAGCAGTTTTCTTGCCATCTTGTTGGGTAAGAGCCATCTTGTATGAGTGATTAGCACTCTGCTTTATCTAGAATGGACAGGTATAGTACAGAGTCTTAGAGGACACAATCTTGGACAACTGATGGACAAAGTAGGAAGATCCAGAGTCGGAATAGTAGAAAGGATGGTTATTTAGACATTCGAGATGAACTTAAGAAAATAAGCCATGACATGTATGAATAGTTGGTTAAGCGCCATCGTATGATGAATGACATGCTATCCAACCCAGCTAAGGTGGATAAGTTGACTGGATTTCTATTTGGTAGATCTTCTCACAAGGCAGATGACACAATTACCAGGAACTTGCATGAGGAATTCAAGAAATTAGCTTGTAGCCAGGTAGAGGTTTCAGTTCCTATTCAGCCACAGGAAGAAGTGGTGAAGGATATTACGCTAATGGATAGTAACTGTCAACTTGATACTCAAGTTGAGATAGTTGTATATAGGTTGCCAGAGGGTGATGTCACAGGTACTCAGGATGGTTTGGTTACGACAGGCAGTGACTACAGTGTAGAGGGTTCAGATGATGATTTTGAGGATGTTGTTGCTCACGATGGTGAGATACTTGGTAGAGATGAGCAGACATTAAGTATTCATGACTTTGTTGAGAGGGAGTACTAGGCACATTTGGATGCTTCATCACATTAGGTTGAGGCTAGTAGTACTTTGCATGATTTGTCCAGCTAGCTGAAGGTGAGCAAAGATAGTATTATGACTTCATTATCTCATTATGATAGGATGCGGGATATGATAGAGGATCACATCCAGATGATTCAGTTACAGGGTAGACATAAGGGAGTTCAGGCAGAGTCTTCTTGTGTTGACTTATAGGTGATTAGGGAAGGAATGGGAATGATGAAGTTGAGTTATTTACATCTTCTATTAGATTGTGACTATCTTCTTAGCTTTGCTGGAGACTATTCAGATGCCTTGAGGAGGAAGGAGGAGGAAGTTGATAGGCTTTCTCACGAGCTTGAGGACACTCGAGCTTCTTTGGTGAATACTCCATTGGCATTATAGGACTTGGAGAGACATGGGGGTGAGCATGGCGTGAAGTTGAGTTTGGTTTCATCTTGCACACCTGATACTCAGCTTTTTGCGGCAGATGGATCATATGTGGTCGTTGATAATTCATCTTGCATTCACATCCTGGATACAAGGACAGTGTCAGACAGGTATGTGGAGTTAGTTGGTATTAGTCATATTACTTAGGTGAGGAGTTTGCTTGAGTTACTAGCTGATTCTAGTTTATGGATAAGGACTCGAGATTGTTATATTGGCATTTGGGATTCATTTGACTGGAGATCTTTATCACTTTTTGGTAGCAGTAATTGTTTGGGTGCTATCATGGATTTGATTAGTAGATTGCATGGTGTTGTCCTTTCTTGTGCCAACAGCTTGTCCGATGTTGGTATTAGTTTTTATACACCGGTGTTGGGCTTTGTTCATATATCCAGTTGACCATTCTTGCTAGAATGTGTTGATGATCTTTCATATTTGGCCATGTTTACAGATGAGTCCCAGGATCATATTGGCATTGATGACATCCAAGAGGATGCAGTGGGTAGTTGTGAGGACTTAGTTTCCTCGATAGTTTCTTTTGGTACAAAGGAGTTGGACAGCGGTGCTATAGTTTTTGATACTCCATATGTTGATATGAGCTTTGGAGTTGATTCATAGGATATGGATGGTAATACTCTAGAGACCAGTAACCTTGAGGATACTCCTTTGGATAGTGCGTCAGAGGAGGATTGTAGGAGACAATCTAGCCAGTGTCATCATGTGCCTAGTCAGCTAAGAGTTAGTGAGTGAGACATTGCTATCGCTTGCCAGCATTTTGATGCTGCTCGTTAGTTGTTAGTAGTTTATGAATGGGGTTCTCCTACTAGTGATGAGCAGGGAGGCAGTTATCTTTCCTTGACAGAGATCCACTCTTTATGGGAGGCTATCCAAATTCTGAGATAGAATTATACACAGTTGGTAGCTGACATAGATTATCTTATGGAGTGGGGTAGTACGGCGTACGATGCATTATTGGCCAAGGAAGATGAGGTGAGTGAGCTTACTCATCAGCTCGAGATGACTTTTGAGATTCTTGAGAGTACACAGTTGGCTTTCAAGGAGTCATAGTTTCATTTGGTTGAGGTGACCATGGAGTTAGAGCGACTGCAGTCTTTACTAGATTTTGTACAGTCATAGGTTGTGGTGTCTGGTGATTCGAGGATGTCCATGGTCGAGATTGTCAAAGACAGTAGAGATGGGGATGCATCCATCCTCGATACTAGCATTGGCATATCGAGTTCATTTCCACTAGAGTCAAGTTCAGTTGAGTTGGGTGTTGCAGCAGATTGTTGTGGTATGCCTGACATGGTGGTGGTCTCTACTACTAATGGCACGGAGACTAGGGATGTTGTATCAGAGATCATGTGTGATGTTGGTGAGCCAACAGTTGGCATGGTTCCTGCTAGTGATACTACTCCCTTGGCGACATCTTCAGAGGTAGTAGTCAGTTCCAACTTGGTTAGGGATCGGTTGAAGTTAGTTTCATCTGGATTGCAGTCTGAGTCACTGACTGAGATTGGTGCATCTTATCGGCATTACACTGTGAGGTATGCTCACCAGTTTACCTTTGATGACCATGTTGATGAGGTGATGATACGTAGATGTACTTTGGTCCTTAGTGCTTGTCATCAGTTATGGGATGGTTTGATGCCACGGGATGAGAGTTGTGATGGGCATGACATGGCGATAGGTTTTGCGGTTGACAGCTTGATAATACATGACTTAGAGCAGGGGTTTGGGAGTGATGCTTCAGTGGTTGTTGTTATTGATTCTACTCCTTTGGCTATGACATCTCCCGACTTAGCTGGTGATCAGCCGCAGTGGGTTGTATCACCTGTGCATGGTGAGCTATTGACTGAGGTTGGTTATTTTTATTAGCATTATACTGCAGGGTATGTACATCAGTTTTCTTTTGATCCTTGTGTTGAGGAGTTGATGGCAGGAAGATGTGGTTTGGGTTCTATTTCTTGTTGTTTATCTCGTGATGTCTTTTCACCATCAGCGATGCATGGGAGTTATGGTTATGAGACAGTGGCTGGCGATCTGCAGAGTTGTGTTGACTGCAGGAGTTGTACAATGTGTGGATTCTCCATACTTGGTATAGTTCCATTCGGGAGTGTTCACCATTGTTGCAGAGTTGGATTGTACATTCTGCATAGGCTAGTGGGATGCGTTGATGGTATTTACTATGTTGGCAGTTTGAGTTGTCCACTTTACTTGGGTTCTGATGTTCTGAGAGTTTGTGTCTCGTGGGTTCCTGATTGTGGTAGTTGTGATTTTGGAGTTTGGTTGAACTGTATTTGTCAGTTTGATTATGGATTCCTCTTGGTTATATTGCAGAGGATATTGCAGGATCCTGTGTTGATTGATAGCAGTACAGTTCATGACTACATTTGGGATCCAGGTGGATTGATTGGCACCAGTTACCACCCACAGACTGATGGGCAGACTAAGATAGTAAATAAGTGGGTGGAAGGATACTTGAGGAACTATGTGGCAGGGCAGCAGAAGGCATGGGTTAGGTGGATTTATCTATGTGAGTATTGCTACAATACCACATACCACATGTCTATTCGGATAACTCCTTTCAGGGCACTATATGGTTATGAGGCACCGAATTTTTTGGATTTACTTATGAGTGATGTTAGAATTCCTCGTGCTGGAGATTTGCTTTAGGAGAGAAAGGACATTATTGATGCTCTCAGAGATAATATTACTAGGGCACAAAATTAGCATAAGCAGTATGCAGATTAAAAGTGGACAAAGAGGAGTTTTGAGGTTGGTGATATGGTTTATCTCATGTTGCAGCCCTATAGATAGTCTACTCTTGGGAAGAGTGGGTTGGAGAAGCTTAAGCCTAGGTACTATGGTCCTTTCAGGATTATCAGGCGTATTGGAGAGATGGCATATGAGCTTGAGCTTCTAGCAGATAGTAGGGTACACAATGTTTTCCATGTGTCATGCCTCAAGAAGGCATTGGGTCAGCATGTTGTGCCTTTAGTAGTTCTTCCTCCATTGGATGATGAGGGGAAGTTGGTTCTTGTTCCTGAGTACATCATTGAGAGCAGAGAGAGGCAGCTCTGCAGGAGGACCATCAGGGAGTATTTGGTGAAGTGGATAAATTTTCCTGAGAAGGATGCCACATGGGAGGGAGAAGATATTTTGCAGCACCCAGCTTTGAGATTGCTTGAGGGCAAGCAATTTCAGGAGGGGTGGACTGTCATGCCCCCTCTTTAGTGACATGTCATTTTTCAGTGGATTTGCCTATCATGGACTCTCGTAAGTAGATGGTTTTGGTGAGAGAGCCATTCTGATGATTATTTGGGGATTGGATGGTCTTATTTTCTCTTGGAGTGATGGTGTTTATCATATTTTTTATTATAATGTGTTATGTGGGGCCAAAATGTTATAATTTTGAGTTGAGTTGCACTTTTTATTTTATAAAGTTACTTTTTATATAAAAGTGCATTATAAAAGGATTTTATAAGAATATTTTATGGATACTTCTAGAAGTTCTAGTGGCTTCTTAGAAAAGTGAATAAATAGAGTGCTTGGCCTCTCATTTGGACATCCCATGACTTGAGTTTACACTACTTTTCTCTTTGAGCATTTGTGGCACCATCTTGGTCTGTAGATTGTCATTTGATCTTTAGGAATGGAGTTTCTTAAGGATTTGCATAACTGAGGAGGTGAAATATCCTTTGAAGGGTTGCACTTTGGAAGTGGTATTCAGCCATTTCAAGTTGAGCTTATTTGGAGTCCTCAGACTTACCTGAGGGTTTGAGTTTTTGATTGCAAGAGGAAAAAAGAAGATCCAAAAAAAGCAGTCTGAAAAAGCAAAGCGAAAAAGCAGTCTAAAAAAGTAGATTCAAAAAAGCAAAGTGAAAAAGCAGATTCAAAAAAGCAGTTCGAAAAAGCAGATCCGAAAAAGAAAAGTGAAAAAGTAGATCCGAAAAAGTAAAGCAAAAAAGCAGAGAAAAAAAAGCAATCTGAAAAAGTTTTTTGCTACAAGTCTAATTCAGTTTTCAGAATTTCAGGATAGGGTTTTGGAACCACATTTTTGCTCATGTCTTCCTCATTACTCAGCATATCATTTTGGGTATTTTTGCATCGGATTTCTATCATCGAGGAGATAAAGATAAGTGCATTTTGGAGTCCCAAAATACCATGATTTATTTTTAAGGAATTTTCAAAATTCCTAGACATTTTCAAAAATCTGCAAGAAAGTACATTTTCAGATTTGGGGTGACTTTGGCTTGGGTGTTGGCATCTTCAGCACTGGTAAAAATTATTGCAGTCATCTACAATCAGGTTCCTCACTTCTCATTTGGCATTTGGCATATTTTCTAAGAAATGTATGTTTTCAGCTAAGTACAAAATATAGCTTTAGCACTTTACTATTTTACATTGTACTTGCTTTGTTTGCCATTTGGCATTATTGGTATGAAAGGAAGGCTAGGATTTTGCAAGTGAAAGGGCATTGTAATTTTTAGTCTATCTATATTGCAAACCTAGGGTTTAATGATCATAGTATTGGCTAAAATATGTATGGTATTATTGCAAATTGTTGATATATGAATGGGATATGGTTTTGAGCAATTTCCTACATCATTGATAGTGTTTTAGATGGTATTTGGTTGCTATCTATTATTCTGAAATTTTGGGACAACGAACTCATATATTGCAAAAGTAATTTTCTATCTACATTTTGAGTTACATTTTTTAGGGGTTTTGAGTGGCCTATTGGTAAGGGTCATTACATATAATTCATTGGAATCTTATCTTTTATGTTCTCAAACTTCTTGTCTACAAGGATCATATGTCTGACAACTGAATTCTCAAGATTTATCTTTTCAAAGTTATTGTACATCTGATAGTACTTGTTTAACTTAGTGAAATCTCCATTATTGATAATCAAAGGGTTAAATTTCTCTATCTTGGGCTTCCATTGCTTCTTCTTATTACTTCTTGCCTCTTCTTCTACTTGTGTATGAATTTTCACTTGACCTCTCATTCTCTTAGTAGGTGTGGATTCCTCTTCTTGTACTCTTTTCCTTTCCACGGGAATGAAAATGGTTTTCTGTCTCTTTCCCAGTCCACTAGCCATTTCTTTAACTCTCTTAGCTTTCTATTGAGGTGCAAGTGTAGTGGTGGAAGTAAATCTTGTTGACTTTCTTGTAGATGTTGTTGGTGGCTTAGCACATGATATGGTCATCTCACTTATCTCTATAATGTCCTCATCAATATTCTGAATAACTGGTGCAAAGGTTTCTTTGGTTGCCAATGGTGGTATTGTCAATGCTTCCTTTTTTCCAATATCTCTCATTGCCGATGTCATTTGTTTGGTTTCTTTTAATTCATCTTTTTTCATTCCTGTTTCTTTTAGAATCTTCTTTACTACTGTGTCCACTCTTTTCTTTTTTGTCTTCTGTAGCTGAGTTTGATATGTTGTGCTTGATATTTCTTTAGATGTTCCAAATCTAGGACTCTTGGAATCCAATCTAGATTGAGAATTTTTCTTGCATAACCTTGAATAGCTTCTTCTAATACTTCATAATCAAGTGGGTCTATAAATTCAACTCTAGGTTCCACTACTTCTATATAAGTAAAATATGTGTCAACTAGAAAACATAAATCATCCTTGTACTTCTCAACTATAGAGGGTGGAATTCTTGATCTTTTTCTCACTTCATTATGGAATGTCTTAATAACCAGTGTTGCACTCTCATTAAATTTTTCAGTAGGATGTATTAGATATACTTTATAGATTCTTTCCATAGTGCATCTCTCATCATTCCAATCTTCTCCAATTGTGTAGGGAAATCTTCTCAAAAGATGGAAAAACATGTAGGTTATCAAAGATGAAAATCTGAATTGAGAGTTTCTTGTTTTCTTGATCTTTTCAAGGTTTTCAATAAGTTGTATCCTCAGAATTTCACACATATCAACTTGAACTTTCTCAATGCACATCAAGTAGGTTGCATGTACCATTCCTGCTACCATGTCATCTTCTCTAGAACCAGCACATAGTTTAGTAGCCATTATCTTACAAACATATCTCACATCATTTTGTTCAATCTTACTTATCATGATTTGTCTTCCATTGTATACAAACTTGGTGTTTTCTACAACTATTTTCTTCAATATTGTGAACTAGGGTTGCATCCATAATTATACTGAAAGTAGTAGCTTCAAAGTAAGTTCATAGTGAAAATACATCAATGTCACGATTTTGGGCTTTTTGCATCGATCTAATGAAATATGTCTTCAAATGCTTCAAACTGCTTTCAATCTTTTTTGGATCACTCTCTAAAACTCTTGTAATCTCATAAATGATTGAATGTTATCCAATAATCCACGTGTACTCATTAAATCCTTCAAAACATTGTTGTCACATTAATTGCATAAGTGTGTTCATGTCAAAAATTTGTCTCTATCTATCAGTAAACTTCTTTCACTTTGTGCGCTTTCATACATGCTCAAAATCTTATGCACTCTTAATCATAGCTTCCTTACATAATTTACTATCACATACTGACTGCACAAGACTTGATTCAAATTCTGCTATCTACTATGCTATTTTGATGCTTGATCTATCATTTAATTGATGAAATTTGATGCTTAATCAGTTTGAGATGGGTTTAAAATTGATTCCAACTTACTTTCAAATGCTTCACCTGACTGACTTCCCAATATTGTGGATGCACTTGTTGGATTTGTAGCTTTGAAAAATACAGTATCTTTCTTGACGTTGCTATTTCCTTTTTGACTATTTTGGTTGTCTTTGTTCCTTTTGGTGTAGTTCATGTTTCTTCTAGGATTATGATTCCTTATGTTTTTCATTCTACAATATCTTGGTGGGTATCCCATGTTGTTAAAAATATGACAAACTATGAAATTGTTTCCATATCTCAGTCCTGACTGACTGATATTTGATCTAAAATTTCTAGCAATATGTCCAAAGTTGTTGCATCTATAACACATAACTCCATTTGTTATAACATTGGTTGCTTCAATAGGTCTCTTATCTGCAGGGTTAGAACCTATAAACATTCTACTATTATCTTTATTACTAGATCTAGATTTTTTACAACCAATAGCTCTATGACCAAAACCATGATAACAATAACCAGAGATAGGTTTAAATTTCTTACCTGTACAACCCTTTTTCATGTGTCCAAATGAATTGCATGCATAACATCTATCTTTTAATTCATTTCACACTTCTTTAGGTGATTCAACTTGCTTAGGTTGCTTAGGTACATCTTAAGACTGATTAGACTCAATTTTATTTTCTTTTTCTTTTTCCTTGTTCTTAGGTTGTTGGATTACCAGATCTAGTTCTTTACATTCTTTAGTCTTCTTTGAGAATTTTTCTTCAAGATATCCAAGACTAGTTTTATCATAAGAGGGTCTCTGAAAAGAAATCTATTCATCAATCATTTCACTCATGGAATATAGTTTCTCAAGATGTTTCTTAGATTGAGTTAGCTCTCCTTTCACAATAGTATTATACTTCTCAAGTTCAACATACTACAACTTTTTAGACTCAAGCTTAGATGTCACTTTGGTAAGATTAGACCTTATATCTACATTTTTAGATTTCAGATCTGATTCAATTTTACTATTATCATCTTTCAAGATTAACTTTAGATCTGTAATCTTTAGTTCATGCATTAGGATCTCATTCTCCTTTTCCAATTTTGAAACTTCATCACTATCCTTGATCTAATTTACAGGCTCTTTCTTTGATTTAAGGTCTTCTATCTTGTCTTTCAATTTATCAATATAGTCTTTTGCACTTTCATATTTATTCTTCAAAGTATGTCTTTCTTCAGTAAGAATATCAATATGCTCAAGAGCTTCTTCTAGGTTTTTCTGCAACTAATCCATATCCATAGAGATCTTACTCAAGTTGTTAGGCCTTCTCCAAGTAATTGTGCTATGATACAAATTGTTAGAAATAGGAAAAACTGAGGGGGGGGGGGGGGGGTGAATCAATATTTCACAAACTTTTACTTTTTCCCAAGAATGGATATTATTAATTAACTTGTAACTTTTATAAGAAACTAAACTGAATAGAAAACACAACCATAAAACAATGAAACTCATAACTGTTGGAGATTTTCTAGCAAGCTGGTGTTGACTGTATGTGTTAGGAATGGGAACACTGAGAGGGGGGGTGAATCAATGTTCACTGTATTTTATCTTTTTACTTATTCTTTAAACTGAACTTAAATGCTTAAGTACTGAAATGAACATCCACATAAACATGAAACATGAAATCAACACATAACACCAATATGGTTATGAGGAAATTGAAATAGGTAAAAACCCTAGCGGGAATTGACACCCACTAATATTTTGTACTAGTGTTTTATGATCATTGTTAGAAGATCCTTAACCCTGTTAGGAGTTTCTTTACAATGCATTAAGCATAGTAGACCTTGTCAAGGGTCGGACCCTGTTAGGAGTCTTTTACAATAGTCCCTGTTAGGGGAGTGGACGCACTCTCCTAGAGCTCACTGCTCAAGTGGTGAAGGCTACAACTTTCTGATCTCAGATACACACTATATCTATTGGATGAACTATCGCTGTGAAACTGCTTGTCAAATCAGCTCCTTTGATGTGCTGATGCTTTGACCTCTTGCAAAGATCTAATACATCTTATAGTCTCTTCACACACTTTTTCTCTACTTATCACAAATCTCTATCAACTTCCATACCAATTAAAATGGGTGCATCTCATATTTATATGCGCATACAAAATAAACAACTAGGTCAACCCTTAAACCTATTACATACAATACTTCCAATTGAATTGGCTCAAGTGTGTTTACAAAAAAACATATATACATGTCAGAAACCTAATTACAATAGGCACATAGCCTTTACATCATTAGAATATAACCGCAACTCAAAATGTTAATAGTCGGTTGCTTACTCTGTTCTTCTCTGGCACTCACTGGTTGTGTAACTTCAACTATCTGTATCTTTCTCATACTTGCATATCTGATCATGCACTCATAAAATAAGCATGACTATAGTATAAACAACTTATCTTCTAGGGTGCACACCATAACTTGGTCATACACATGTGTGCTGATGTTCTGAGCTTCAAGAACTTTGTACACTATCCAATCTTCAACACTTAGCTGATTTATGATCTTCCCATCAAGTGCGCTAACTCCAAACTGCTATATGACTTTGTTTCCATAATGAAAACACTATACTAAGTCTTATACATCAGTATAGACAACTTTCCAACAATCTCCCCCTTTTTCATTGATGGCAAAAAAGGAATATGGCCAAGTTGCTAACTGTCCTTAATACAAATTTTTTTTGTCTTATATCTCCCTATACATATCTTTCTATCTTATATCTCCTTATACATATCTATAATCCATATTCTACACATACTCCCCCTTTGACATTAATGAAAAAGGTGTGTCAAAATTGAATCTACAAAAACTTACTATGAGAGAACATCCAGATATGCTATTTGCAGATTTTGGATCTCCTTCTTCCAAAATGTGATTAGTGAATTTACAATCTGTAGATGGGTGCATAAAACATACTGTAGCTTCTCCATCTTCTCCAGATCAGTGCTAGGACCTTGATCATATGTTACCATGGTGGCATTGATCTCCATGATATTCTGATTTAGTATGTCTAATGAGGGCGCAAGAGCATTCCTTAGCTGAGTCTGTCTAGCCCTTATCTTGATCATCTCTTTTTCTGCCTTCTCAATCTTGTCTAACTATCCTTGGTAGACATTATTGCACATGTTCACATCAACAAAGGGATAATCCAGTAATTTATTTATGTTGTCTATCATGGCTTCTACCTCTTGTACCTTTTTGTATAGACCACCAGTCAGTTTGTCCTAGTCCATACAGTCAGCAATGATCTTTCTGCCCTTTGCTACAAAATCCTTCAAAGATGCTTGACCAGCCTTTAGTGAGCTTAGTTCAAGTGTATAGTTTCTAACCAATTCACTTAATCTCTTCTTCAAGTACTCCTTTGAAACTAAGGATGCAGATTCTTCTAGGCTAGAGAAATTGCTTTTGAATTGTGAAATGACTGCACTTACATCATCAACAGAGTGTACCTTGGACACTTTCTTGTCTGCAGGTAACAAACTGTTCGGTATGTTCACTAACTCTACAAGGAGAGGATTCCTAATCACTTGTTTCTCCTTGGCCTTCTCCATAGCTAAGATGTTGAACTTAATCAGGTCTTCTTCTCCCCATGAGTCCAAACTGGTTGTGTCAGGTGTCAAACTTGACAACAATGTTGCCGAGGGAGTGATGGGAGTGCTATCCATAACTTCTTGTTTTACCTTAATTGGTTCAACTGATGTTTCATCCTTTTGTTCACTTCCTTTTACCTCTTCTTCTTCTTCTTTTTTTTCAGCTTCTTTTTCTTTTCCTCCTTCTTTCTTTTCTTCCATCTTTTCTTCTTCTTTCTCATTTGTTAGATCCTTAATCAATATTTCTTCTTGATGAGTAGGAGGAGTGTTACTGCATACGATTTCAGCTTCTTGTGTTCTCACAAAATCTTCTTCAAACTTGTCCAACTCAGTGTCAGTGGCCTCCATGGCTATCTCTACATTATCAATGATAATGGTGCTATCTTTTAGTGACTCTTTCATGGGCGCAGACTTATCTGCCTTTGTTTGTGTTTCAACTATAGGCACTGAGTCCTGAGGACCTGTTACTGATGCATTAGTGGGATATTCCACCTTGAATTCCTTTAAGGGTGCTTGTGCTATGGGCGTAGTAGATGGATACATGTGCCTATTCATGAAAACCTTTTCAAACGCCTTCTCTATTTCTTTTGCAACAAGATCATAGTTCTTGTCCATTATGTATAGGGTCCTTGACTTTATTCTAAGATGTGGCTTTACCAAGTCTAACAACAAGGATTTCTCTTCTAAGGAACATACTAGAAGAGTGTCATCTAGAATCATTTCCCTTATCCTTAAAACCTCTTCAATGGCTTGTCTCTTTTGGAATTCTAGGATGTTCCATACATTGTCAAGGCTCATAGTCTTAAGTTCCAAGACTGTCATCTTGAACTTTAGCATGTGTTTGACTATCATTCCATGTATCTCATATTTTTCTATCTCACTATATTTTTCATAAAACTTTCCTACTTGATCAATTCTTCCCTCATCAATTATTCTTGCACTTAGCACACTGAGACTAGGTTTGAAACTTACTTTAGGAGGTTCTTGTGAGTTCTTCCTGTTCCTTGTTACTCTCGAGGATGGATGACCAATGTTGATCTCTTTCTTCCTCTTTGAAATTTCCTTATACTCAGGAGGAGCAGTAAGGTCAATGGTTTCTTTGGGCGCATAAGGAGAAACATCATTTTTGCCCTTCTGTTCATCAGATTTTTCTATCTTCACCTTCTTCAACTTAGGAACATCTGATTTAGTCTTTTTTGTTTCTGTGCTCTCTAATTCCAAAGCAATCTTTTGTTCCCTTTCTTTGTCTAGGTCTACTTGAGATACTCCATGTATTCTCAAGATTTTTAAGGTAACCTTAGCAACCTTCCTTTTTTTTGCTACGATGTTTAACACTGCATCAACTTCTCTAGTTTTCTCCTCATAAGTTCCCCATCTTGGCTCATTAAGGTCTTTAGGTGCTAACAACATAACTTGAGAATAGGCCTCTAGAATAGGCTCTTCCACTTCATATCCTAGTGGATGAATCCATTTTGTTTTTGGTTCAATTGCCTCCATGCATGTTGTGTCTATCTCAACCATAAAACAAATAGTATCCTTGTATTTCTCAACAATGTTCTCTGGTATCTTGTACCTAATCTGCATTTTGACCTTGAATGTCTTCAACTCTAGTGTCATGTAGTCTCTTAGAGTGCTCTCAGTAGATGCCTTGAAGGATATATGTGGCATGGTAGGAATTTTCCTATCAAGGTATAAGTTTGACACCTTTCCAATAATATGGAAGTACATATAAATGATAAGAGACCCAAATCTGAATATCTTGGTCTTATCATGCTTGATTACCTTAATGTTATCAATTAGTTGTGCACACAAGATTTAACATAGGTTGAAATCTCCATTCTCATTTATAATTCTTATGGCTGCAAGAATTATGGCCGTAAACACACTGTTTACCCTGCTGGTGTGTTGAAACTTGTATCCACGTATCATGGACATCAATTTGATGTCATCTTGCTCAATAGGTTCTATGGTCATTCCGCGCATATCACTCCTTGATTTGCAAGTCTATTCAACAATATTTCTCACATCTTTTCCCACTAGAAGGACGGCCCCTATCCTTGGGAGGCCTGTCATCTCATGAATTAGGTCACTAATAATTCTAACCGGCACTTCACCTATCCAAAATAGGTCATCATGAATCCTGCTCAAAAGAATCTTGATCCATTCTGATTCATAGAACTCATATGACGTAGCATACTCCACTATAGGGTGATTATCCCATTGTGCATACTCATCCATGAAGGTTTTTTCCAGTTTTAACATAGTTTCCATGTGCGCCCTTAATATGTCCAATCCTATTGGTTCTTTCTTATAGTAGATGTATGCCCTAATGTCCTCGACATGCATAACGCCTATAGGCATGCAAGAAAATGCCCCTTCTAGGTCATCTAGTGTAGATTTAAATGGATGCCTCTTGAACACATATCTTTTCTTTGAGCTACAACATCAAATACTATAGGAGTAGCCATCACTTACTTGTATAACACTTCTTCAAAGGTTTCCAAGAGATTCCGAATTAGTGCGATGAACTAGGGTTTTTGTAATCGATCAATTTGCACAACAAGTCACTTGATGAGTCAAACTACAATGCTTCTCAATCAACTGCTAAGACTCTTCTGGTCTCCAATCGCTCTTAATATGAATGCAATGAGAGATCTTCTATGTTCTATGTACTTTAAAGTAGGATTTTTGCCATTAATGCTTGTCACGTAAACCAGGCTGTCATTTGGAAATGTCTAACTTTCATTCTAAAAACAATCAGCTAGTGCGCTCTTGCAAGAAGGTTCCTCTAGTCTCCAAAAGCTTAAGTCTAAATGCACATACTCTGAGAGTGAGTATACCAGGGGTCTAGAGCTAAATTAGCCCCCCTATCACCCTGAGGGCCATTCATTCAGATGTAGAGGGTGTGTCCACTCTGGATACATCCAATACATACTCATCAACCTTGTCCTTCTTTGCTTCTAACCAAATCAAGCTCTCATCCTCTAAAGCTTTCACAAAATTGACTTCTCCTTCAGGATCTAAAACTAATTTTCCAGACTTTTTAGGGCTTTTCTGACCTTGTGTCCTTGATCTATAAAACTTTGAGATGTGTCCAGCCTTACTATAGGAGTGACAAATGACTGGAGGCCTTATATTCCTCAGCGTATTGACATGAGTCACCATCTTACATTGTTTAGCTGAGTGACCATTATAGTTACATATCTAACATGTAACATTCTAAGAACTTCTTACATTTGACTGATTGTGATTTCTTTAATTATGAGTCCTGTTCTTTTGACTTTTCTTGCAATTCATAGCTCTATGACCAAATTTATTGCATGAATAACAGTAACCATTGAAGGCTCTTACCTCTGTACAGTTCCTTGCTATGTGTCCATGCTTGTTACATGCATAACAAGTGCGGTCTACTAGCTTGCACTCATTCTTAGGTGGTTCAATATGATCCTTAGTTTGACTCCCAGTCTCCTTTGTATCTGATGTGCCTTCTGGTGCTTTCATTCTTGCTCGCATGTTGTCAATCTGATTTTGTGCTTCATTGTATCCAATGTAGATAGTATCTCCTTTAGCTCTTCTTGCATACAATTGAGATTCTATCAAATCAGAACTGGTGTGTAATTTATCAATGTGATTCTTAGCATCTTTCAATTCAAATTCCAAGCTTTCTTTGTTGTTTCTTAGCTGTAATATTTCCATGTTTTCTTGCCTCAATTCTTCATTTAGTTGAAGGTTCTCTTTGACCTGTTCATCATAGACTTCCTGATTGTTAGTTAGCTTATCATCAAATTCTTCAAGTTGTTCTTTTAAAGATGCATTTTCTTCATTCAAATTCTTGACCATTGTCCCTAGATCACTAGTAGAGCATTCTTTAAATCCTTCCTTAGCCTTTTGATGACTAATTGAGCATCACTGAGTTTTTCCCTTAGTTATTCAGTTTCTCTTTCAGATTTGTCCAGGTCTTCAAGAGCAGCTTCAAGATTTCTTTTTAGATGTTTCATTTTTGCTTTGTCCATGATCTCCTCAAGTGGTTAAAATTTTTTGCTGAGGACCAGAGCTCTGACACCAATTGTTAGGAATGGGAATACTGAGAGGGAGGGGGGGGGGTGAATTAGTGTTCACTATATTTTATCTTTTTACTTATTCTTTAAACTGAACTTAAATGCTTAAGTACTTAAATGAACATCCACATAAACATGAAACATGAAATTAACACATAACACCAATATGGTTATGGGGAAACCCAAATAGGTAAAAAACCCGATGGGAATTGACACCCACTAATATTATGTACTAGTGTTTTATGATCCTTGTTAGAAGATCCTTAACCCTGTTAGGAGTTTCTTTACAATGCATTAAGTATAGTAGACCTTGTCAAGGGTCAAACCTTGTTAGGAGTCTTTTAAAATAGTCCCTGTTAGGGGAGTGGATGCACTATCCTAGAGATCACTACTCAAGTGGTGAAGGCTACAACCTTCTGATCTCAGATACACACTATATTTGTTGGATGAACTATCATTGTGACACTGCTTGTCAGATCAGTTCCTTTGATGCACTGATGCTTTGACCTCTTGCAAAGCTCTAATACATCTTATAGTCCCTTCGCACACTTCTACTCTACTTATCACAACTCTCTATCAACTTCTGTACCAATTACAATGGTTGCATCTCATATTTATATGCGCATACAAAATAAACAACTAGGTCAGCCCTTAAACTTATTACATACAACGCTTCGAATTGAATTGGCTCAAGCGTGTTTACAAAAAAACATATATACATGTCGGAAACCTAATTACAATAGTCGCATAGCCTTTACATCATTAGAATATAACCACAACTCAAAATGCTAACAATTGACTGCTTACTCTGTTCTTCTCTGTTACACACTAGCTGTGTAAATTCAACTGTCTGTATCTTTCTCATACTTGCATATTTGATCATGCGCTCATAGACTAAGCATGAATATAGTCTAACCAACTTATCTTCTAGGGAACATACCATAACTTGGTCATATGCACTTGCGCTGATGCTCTGAGCTTCAAGAACTCTGTACACTATCTAGTCTTCAACACTTAGCTGATTCTGATCTTCCCATCAAGTGCGCTGACTCCAAACTACTATATGACTTTGTTGCCATAATGACAACACTATACTAAGTCATATACATTAGTATAGCCAACTTGCCAATAGTATGTTTGTCATTGATGACAACATATGGTAAGCAACATGCGTTCTAGTTCTATGCAGAGAGCCTTGAGCATATGTTGTATGGATATGTTATCAACATGATATCATAGATGCAAAGGTTGATTTTGAGTATAGATAGTTGTGCAGTTGTTTATAACAGCAATGTTCCTGGCAATGTTGCAAGCGGGGTTTATATATAATTCTTAGTATGGTTATGATGGAGCCTTGCACATTTATATTTGTATTGTAGACATAATAGTGAGGCTATGTTCATGGATGCAGAGTTAGTTGTGCAGTACAAGTTGAGTTATGATGTTTCTATTAGCCAGTTGTAGTTTCTAGGGTTTATCTAGTGGAGCCGACATTATTTATATTGTTTTAGTAGTTGCGCCTATTATTATGGTATGCGTGTCTGGTTTCATGTTTGGTTATGAGTTAAGATTGTTTGGTTAAGAGAGCATAATGTATTTCAGCTTGAGAGTAAAGTTTCAGTTAATTTGGTGGAGTCGACTGTGTGAAGCGACGCGTCAACTCATATTGGGTCGCATGGTCCTATTTGTGTTGCATGCTTAGTATAGCCATTGGAGATGTTGTTGGAGAGTTATATTGTTTCTCTCATATGATTTCAAGAAGGTTCTAATAGGCCGACTTGATTATATCATTTGGAGAAGGATACTTATTGCCGGTCAGTTGTGATTAGTGAAAGAAGAGAGATGAAAATATAGAAGAAAGCAGAAGGTGCGAATGTATTGAGGCAGCAGTGTTATTAGTTGAAGATCTATGTGAAGAAGAAAAGAGTGTATGCTATTCATTGGAATTGATCAAGACAGTAGGTCTATTTCCCAGTTCACCAAGGTCCAGATATAGTGTGTATTTGTTGTGCAGAAGGTTGCAGCCTTCAGCATTGAGTAGTGTGCTCCTGGATAGTGTGTCCTCACCTTTAACAAGGTTATTTGTAAAAGACTCCTAACATGGTCCGACCCTTGACCGAGTCACTATAATTCAAGCATTGTAAAGATCAAATCCTAAAAGGGTTGTAAGATCTTCTAACAAGGATCATTATACTCTAGTGTAGTTTATAGTGGGTGCTAATTCCCACCGAGGTTTTTACCTATTTGGTTTCCCTGTAGCCAAAATTATGGTGTTGTGTTTAAGTGTTATCTTTATGTGTATGTGCTTAATGTTCTTCTGTGCTAAATTGTATAAAGAATTGAATCTTGTAGATAATTGATTCGTCTCCCCCCCCCCCTCTCAGTTATCTCTTGGGACTATTCCTAACAATAACACCATATTTGTTATCGAGGAAACCCTGGCCAATGGAAAACCATGGTGGGGATGATACCCACAAGATGATCCACTAATAAAAGTATCTTATGAAAGATATTGACCCTGTTAGGAGTCTATTACATCCATAGTGTCTCGGTCCTTGTTAGAGGACTTAGGCCTTGTTAGAAGCCTCAACCCTATTAGGAGTTGGTATTACAAAATATGAATGTATGCAGGATGAGCCCACTGCCCAAACATGCAATGTACAATGATAATCTTCAATACAAAAGATAGTATACAAAAACCTTTTACTGTTGCTGAATATCTTCAATATTCTGATCTGTCTTTTAAGCTCTTCACAAAACTTTTCATCAACTCGCACTTCTCTGATCATACATCAGATTTCACATAATACATCAATACTGTACATAATACAATTCATCATCATACATCTTATAAGTCTTACAACTTCGTATTACAAATTACTTTCCTTTATACAATTTATCACAAACATAGCTTTTCAGTCGGCTTACACATTTCCAAAACATAACATTACTTCTTGCTGACTAAGGGTTAACATCTAGGATGTCGCCCCTAACTAGTTAAGTCATTATTTTGGAAAATAAAATAATCCCTTAACCCAAAATATTCATTGCTTGTCGTTGCTCTGTTCTATTGGCTCAACACTGTTTCTACTAAAACAATAATAACTATGTCCGTAGAGGTCATACAGTCTCGCGCTCTTAGTTGTAGCTTCTACATACTTCATACAATCTATACTCAAGTTCACTTGTGTTGGAAATACTTCTGTGAACCTCGCTGATCAAAATAGTCTTTGTGTTGACAGATAAATATTGTTATACTTAGACAATTTTCTTAAGTTATCATCCCAAAACTTTATCCTTGAATCATGTTGTCTTAATGCTGAATATATGTTGCCATAATGACAACATCATGATATCCTACCTAGCTAAATTGCCAACATAAATAACATGACAATCAACATAAACTAAGAAACTTGCGTTGTTAACTTTCTATAAACAAATATTATCTAAAGTTAAATAGTTTTGACAAGCATCTCTTATTGGATACTTATTGGAGATGTTAGTAACACCTCAAACATATCATGAGACAATTTGTTGATGAGAGTCAATAGGCATGTGTTCAAATCTTCAAGAGTAGAATAACAATTCTACAAAGTTCATCTAAGGAAAAAAATTTGAACTAAATTTTGCGAATTGGCATACTCCTTTTTTACAATGAATTCTTCATCCTCTAGATTCTCAGGTGGATTGTGAGAATGACACAAACATGCCAGAGAAGGTGGAGAATTTATAGTTTATTTAAGTTGCAAAAATAAGATAGATATTGATTGTGACATTTTAATAAATTGTTAGAGGGACTACCTCTTTCCTTGATTCTTAAGGGTCTGAAGACACTTGTGTTTGTGATTTAACAACTAGGTGAGCTACATAAATTGAGGGTTTTGGTGAATTTTTCTAATTTCAATGCTTGTATTTTTGTAGTTCTTGATTATAATCCACCCTTCATCATTTTGCAAAGGGGGAGCCTTGATGGGCCTTTAAGAGGGCCTATTGTAGGGATAAACTAGATAATAATCCCTAATCTTATTATTAGATGATTGCCACAGAAGATAAGTACATAACAAATTAAGATTAAGAACACACTAAGTGTGGTTCAAATAAATAATTTGTATATCCACACTCTTATAGGCCCTTAAAGAGATTAATCTCTACACATACACGTTTGCAGATAAGAAAAATAGAATTTATTAGGCTCAAGGAAAATGACCTTGTCAAACGAAATCATTATAGTTTTAATAGGGTAGTGACAACTCTTGGAATTCAAGTCAAATAGGCAAATGAAACATCTTTAATTTGAGATGGAAAATTCACGCATTCAATGTTGGAACACAAGAGAGACATGGACATATCACATGCCATGTTTAAGGGTAGACTTTGTATGGCTAACTTTAGCAAAATGAAAGAGAAACAAACTCTTAGAAAGATTTTGGATTGCATCAACACAGATCCCATACATGGCGCAATGCTTGTTAACCCAATCTTACATTGCGCTTCTTGAAAAATTTCTTCTTATAAAATAAATTTTCAAAATAAAATTGCATACATTGTCAAAACTAAGAATAGATAAAACAACATCTGCAATAACAGAAAATTACAATATATTCTTTACAAGAGACACCTAATTCTATTACCGTACATTATAAAATTTAAACTTGGTACCATTCTATATAAATAGTTTCATCGATTAAAAATTGCTCGAACATCAAACTCTGACTGAAAAAAAGACTTTACTCTGGATCCAATACGGATCACTCAAACACATTGCTTCCCTTGATTACTTGTACTCTCTCCAGTGACCAATGCAACAATGATCAATACCTTTTACGCCAAGTTTTTGGGAATATAAAAACCTCTCATAAAGCCCAATGACAATTTTTTTAATGGAGACAATTCGCTCGTACTCAGCTGACGAGGTTATTAATCATGGGACGATGAAGCCACGCAGTACCACTTTTTTGGAAGTAGAGAAGGCTGGTTTTAATGCAAGAATATTGCGTCCCATGTGGTAAGTAATGAATAACAGTTGTCCTGATTTACTGTATCTGACAAAGTATTGCGTGACTCGCTGGTTTGTAACTTTTCATCTAGGGTTTAGCACGGATTGTTCATCTTGGGACGGACATAGCTGGGTCTGAAAGTCAATGTATTTATAACAGTGTCTTCAGATCAGGCGAACTTCTGAATACTATGAAGTGTAACAATCCAAACCGGTTGAGTGAGTAATGGGTAATTACTAATAATAAAAAATTTGAGCATTGTGAGGCAGGCTTGTCTGTACTGAGGGAAGAAATGTGGGTTCCTTTGGAGAGAAGGAAAATGATGATATATATATTTTTATCCTGGTTCCATTAAAGATGGTGGAGTGGCCTTATAGGGAAAGTTTTATATTGGTTTTATGTTTTTGAAGTCTTTGTTAAATATTTGATTTGGAGATTTTTTAATATATTGTAGAATATTTGAATTGAATAATCTTGTAAGAGATTAAGTTTTGCACACTTTGTCTAAAGTTTAATGGTTTAGGATATGAGTAAGTTTATTTCCAAAATATTTGTTAAGATATTATTCTATTTTCATTAGAATCATTTATGAAATTAGGATAGATGATGTTGTTGTTGCTTCTCTTTGTAATAGCACGATCTTGTGTTTGATTTTCGAAATGGGAGATTAAATAAACTTAATATAAAAATAAATAAATTAGGATAGACTATTTTTAAATTTATTTTACATACTAGTATCAACGTACTAAGAGTTTGAATGCATCTGACTTTAACTTATTTATGATTTTTCACATGGACACATGCTAAAAAAAGGGATAAAGCTTTGTCGAATCAAAGTAAATTATATTGTTCTATCTCTTTTATTATCTAAGTAACCTGTAACCTATTAACAATATCATGGGTACTAATTATGCCACCCCACTAATTATTTAGTAACATTCTATGTACAATGTTAAGTTAATTTTTTTTACCATAATTTATTGTTGCATTGGGCATAACTATATATATGAGCCAAGCACTTATTAGTATCACTCCACTAGGAGTTTGAATGCAATTTATTTTAAGTTTTTGACGATTATACACATGGTCAAGTGTTAAACAAAGAGGTTCAAGAAGCTTTATAAAATTATACAAAACTCTCTCTCTCTCTCTCTCTCTCTCACACACACACACATAGGTAACCTACTAACAACATCATGAAAATTGACTATGCCAACCCACTAATGGTTCAATAGTGTTTTGTGCACAATGTTACATGAATAAACATTACCATAAGCCATTGTTGCATTGAACACAATCATATGAGTCAAGTGCTATAAATAAATATCATGAAACTCTAAATATTTCTTTACCGAAGTTATGAATTGGTGAGGCCACATATGGACAATCTCATCCAGGGGCCAACATGAACACTCACATTATCACCCTACTAGGAGTTTGAATACAATTTATTTTAAGTTTTAATGATTAGTCATGTGGACAATTTTAATAAAAGATGTTTGAAGCGTTGTGAAGTCATAGAAAATTCTATTATTCTCTATCCTTTTGTCCAAGTAAATAGTAACCTACTAACAACAACATGGGCATTGACTATGCCAGGTTTTTTTGCATCCCACTATTAGCTTGATGACATTCTATGCACATTGTTAAGTAAAAAATGTTGCCACATATCATTATTGCCTTGGGAATGCCGTTACAGGTGAGTCAATTAATATACACTTTGACACATATTTAAAACCCTAATCCAATTGATTTAAAGAATAAATGATTTAGATTGTTGATTGCACCCAATGTTTGAAACCAAGTCTAGAAGTACTATATCATTCCATTGAAATGTGATGTTCAAATGCATAATTGAGTAAAAACATAATATTCTCTCTCTCTCTCTCTCTCTCTCTCTCTCTCTCTCTCTCTCTCTCTCTCTTGTCATCACCTCTTCTTGTTACAAGTAGTGGTTGCCGTTGCACCAAAAGATCGACCTATTAATGACCGATACAACCACTAGACTTATAGAAGACACAAGAGGTTGTTAAACGATGTCACGAATCTTGAGGGGAGCACTGACCATTTTTCCAACAATCTCCCCCTCAGCGTTACCTAAGGGGATTCGAACCTGTGACCAATCTCTAATACCACTTGTTACAAGTAGTGGTTGTCGTTGCACCAAAAGATTGACCTATTAATGCCTGATACAACCACTAGACTTATAGAAGATACATGAGGCTATTAAATCATTTCACAAATCCCAAGGGGAGTGTTGACCATTTTTCCAACACTTCCTCCCACTCTTTATCTCTCTTCTCTCTAGGTTTATCTATTTCTCCCTCTCTACCTCTACATGCATGTCTCATTACCCACCTCTCTCTATCCCCCTCTATCTATCTCTCTCCTCCCTCTCCCCATCTAGGCCTCTTATGTTACTCTCCCTAGATATGAATCTCACTTATATCCCCTTGGCCCTGTCCCTTTAAGAACCCTCCCCTCTCCTCTCCCCCCTCCCCTCTCTATCTCCTACTTCCCTAGGTCCCTCACTCCCTCCATGTCTACCTCTCTCTTTGTACCTTTTTACTCCTCTCCCTCTTTTCTCTTTTGTCTCTCCTATTATCATTCCCTACCCTCTTGAGGTCATCATCTCTTCCTCCACTTTATATGGTATATGGTGTACCTAGTGGGTAAGTGCACAAAGATAGGGGACCAAAAAGATGCCACTTATCTTTTTGGTCCCCAAAAAAGGGTATGGCATGTGTCATCTATGGCACATGCCATATGGCTCGATGTTCCAAGCCTTCTAGGTGTGGGTACACCAAACATATTTGGTGCACATCAAATATGGCATGCAATATATTTGGCATGTGACATATGCTTAAAATAAAAAACTTTCCCTTCCCTTTGTCCCTCTCTCTCCTATTTTGATCAAGTTCTTCAAACTCAAGTCAAATACAATCTCAGAGAAAGAATGCATACATGAAATCTCTCTCTCTCTCTCTCTCTCTCTCTCTCTCTCTCTCTCTCTCGTTTGTTGTCTTTGATTCATCTAACACTCTTATCTTTGGCTTATCTTTGTGTTTGATAGTGGCATCACTGACAACGACACAACCAATACAAGTTTTTGTGTATACCATGGTGTACCAAAATTTTGGTCCACTACTATTTGGGTATAGCATGAGATATCTTTTTAGCATTGCTAACATATAAGACACTTTGTGTAACATGATAAAATGACTCAATCTTTGGTTCAAACTGACATGTAAGGATACATTTTTGGTGTTATGTTAGGGTAAGTGCACTAAGATGGTGGACAGTTTAGTGGCCACATAAACAAAATATGAAAATTTTCATAACCCATGCAGGTTATAAAAAATCCAAAATTGTGCTAGGCTTGTTTTTACCAAGCCTAGCCAAAAATATTAAAAAATGCCAATAGCACCTCAAAACACAACACGTAAAGGTTTTGAGGAATAAAAATGTTCCTCAAAATGCAATGCGTACAGGTTTTGAGGAACAAAAATGTTCCTCAAAACATAATGCATACAGGTTTTGAGGAACAAAAATGTTCCTCAAAACACGTATGAGTTTTGAGGAGCCTTATATTCCTCAAAACCCGTGGCTTTGGACCATTTCCAATGCCATAAAAGAAGGAAAAATCAATTGAGGAAGCCATTTTTCTTCATAATGCGAGCGTGTTTTGGTTCTATTTGAATTTTTCATCGATTCACAACAATGACACCTCGTCGGAAAGGTAAGATTTAAGTGTTTTGAATGTTTTTGTTTATATTTTATTTGAAGTAGGGTTTTTTAATTGATTTATGTTTTTTTTTAAATTTCGATGTCAAATTCTATAAAGAATTCCCCAAAATGAAAAAGAAAACAAAGACCTCATGTACAAGAAATAGAAGAAAACATTGAACATGAGTAACAATCACAACCACAAAATCCTCCTCCACAACCACAAATTCCTCCTCCACAGCCACCACCACATGTAAACCCTCCGCGTCCTCCATTAGATTGTGTAGATGCCACACAAGATGATCTCATAAAATGCCTTACACATAATAGTGCCCAAATTTCTATATTGGTTAATAGGTTGAGGTCCTCTAATCTTGACCACCACTCAACCCTTGCCTCGATGCTATAAAGAATGGCCAATAGTGCAAATGAGGATTCTAGAGAGGTTACCAAATGGGGTTCATGGAGGGATAGGTGTCGAGCATTTTATGTGGATGGCTTTTCATACAATGAAGTGAAAAAGAAGGTCATTCTTAAAACTAATATATGTGCTCTTTTTACTGATCCTGGTGCTAGTAACACCCTAGAACTAAATACAACTCGGTTTCCTATACATTGGTGCGTTCACAATAGGATGAAAGCATCTTTTTGAATAGGTGGTATATGATCTTTGACCAAACACCCTGTAATAATTGGGAGGTGCCTCTATAATTCTTGAGAAAGATTTATTGTGAGTTTATCCTCGGTGAGAAGCCAAATTACTTTGCCATCTAGCAATTCCAAGGGTAGAGGGAGAGGCTCTACGTAGGATAGACCTGGGGCTCGAAGGGTGGTACAACCACAACATAGTAGGCCTCTAGCTAAAAAAACCATGGTTCATGTTGTGGTCCCAATAGTTGTGAAGGAGACCATAGATTTACAAACCCTTCATGCAGCCACATCATTGACTAATGTCATCATTGAGTATGGAACATAGTTTGTCAAAGAAGAGGGTGGATCAACACTTGTGCCACCTCCATCGTCATTAGATGCACCATTTGCATCAGCACCTGTGCCACCTCCATTGCCATCAGACACACCATTTGGATCTACCCAACCCATTGAGCATATGTGCCCCAATTGTTAGGGTATATGTGTTGGGGTAGATACTGACGCGAATGGGGATGGTTCAGAATCTCATTCGTGTACACATTGCGGGGGTAGATGCCATGCATTCACTTTTGAGGATGTAGCCCTCACATATGACTTGATGATGATGGTATTTTCTAGAGAGAAGAGCCATGCTTGTTTATTTATGTTTTGACATGTTATTAATTAATCACCTTAGAAATCTTATAAAAGTAAATTTCTTTTTTATTTAGAGAATAATTTAAATTGATACATGAATAATATGAATTGCATGGTGCAACAAGTGATACGAGCACACCACGGAGTGTTCATTCAAGTAGACATACACGTACACGTGTAGCTTCGACACATGAGGTAATTCTCTTAAAATATTCCTTAAAATAGGATAATATGCATGTTTCAAAATATATTTTGTTAATATATACATATTTATTTGGTGTTTTATAGGGCTTGTCAACTGCTTAGATTTCCAAACTTGATGATATCCCCCTTTCTTCCATTGACTTTAGTTTTGAAAGCTTTGCGGTGTAATATTTTGCACATCTCTTATTTACAGTTTTAATTGAACCCATGCAGCATCATATTTGTTTATCTTATTTTTTTGCTAGGGTACTTCACTTGACTTGAGGACACTAGGAAAGAGACATAAATCTTTGAGGACACCCAAACGATAAAAGGTAATTCAATAGAATATAAGTTTATTTGTTGAAATGTATTATTCATGATTAAACATGTACTTGTAGTGTATATTGATGAATGCACTTGACTTATTTATTCTATATACAAAAACAATTGGGTTTTATAGAATTAATGAACACACTTGATGTCGCTGATGTTTAGGAGAGAGAAGAGGTGACATTTTTATATTTACTTTCAATTGCATTCTTGATCATTCTAAATCTCTTAGAAATCCTTCCTCTATGAATATGATATATATTATAATTGTTCATACAAGAATTGGTCATAGTTTCCTCATTAGAGGTGATGCCTCCTAAGAGTACAGGAGAGTCATCTGAGGTTTCAGTATGTATTTTTTCTATATACATGTTAAACATATGCGTTTAGATATGAGTAGATGCAATTTTATAATTTTTTTAGTGTTTCCTGACAAATATGTTATTTGTTGGAAACTACAATTGAAACAATTGTTATATGTCATTGATGTCAACTCTTAACCGGTAAGATAATTTCTATCTAGGAGAGTACCATCTCTTTTAATTGATGAAGAGAATTTGAAAAGAGAAGATAACAAGAGGACCTAAGGAAAGGTTGAGTTATGTGATACTTCAATGGGTACTTGATTAGTTGGAACATTGGAAAGGTAATGTGTTGTTTATCTTTAACACCAAGTGAAGAAGAAAGACTGAAAACATAGGCTTAACTGAGAAAAAGTGAAAAAATCTAGTTTAAGATGAGTGATGTTAGTGTCAACTGAGCGCTAGTATATGCAACACTAATCTAGTGTCGATTGAACATCAGTAATTGTCAAGCGAAAGGTAGATACCAAGCAAAGACAGTGTTTACCGAGAAGGAAAGTGTTAGCAATGAATGAGCTATCCAGTAATGATCGAGGAGATGAACACAGTATTGATCGAGTGTCAATAATTTACATTTTGAGAAAGAACTGAGAATCTGAGCCGACATAGTTGAATTATTGGGATATGTAAAATGTGTTGATATTATTAATGAATGGTATGGAGCATTTAATACATGGTAAATCATTTTCTTATGGATTCAAAGAGAAGTTTGGAGATGTATCTAGAAGGAAAAGAAGGAGAACATAATGATGGAAGGATTCGATGAATCTGACCTAAACCTAAGATCTACGGAAGAGATTAAGTGGCAAAAGATTAATTTACCTAATCAAGGAGGTATAAGGATGACCTACTAGAGAGGTTACATCATGATGAGAAGAAGAGGTTGATGTTATTAACTGATGAATCTAAGAAGAAGGTTGAAGGTGAAGCTGTGAAGAGTTGAACAGAGTTGTGATTGCTTGAAGATAATTTTGAGCAAATTAGAGATGATGATGGAAATGAAGGTCAGTTAGTAAATCAACATATGTGCGAAGTGGCCATGTATTTGCAAAGTGAGTCATATATTTTTAGATCATAACCTAGTGTTACTTTCTAATCATTGTATCAGTCTAAATCCTTTAATCAAGGTTGACCTAACAATCATTGTATAAACCCTTTAATCAAGGTGAAATTCTGATGGAATGTTCTTAAGCCCTATATCGAGGCCACTCTTAACAGGGTGATTAAATCCTTTAACCGGGTCACACCTAACAATGTGTATTGTAAACCTTTAACCAGGTTGGATTCTCATAGAGCTCACTTCATAAGAGTGAAAATTAGTAGCATGTTACAAGTGCTTTTTCCCAAATTGGGTTTCCACTATAAATCAGGGTGTTATACTTGAGTGATTGTTATTTGATGTGAATGATGTTGAAAGTTTTATATTCTGTAAGTTAATTACTTTTGGATAGTGGACAACAAGTTTTATGTTATTGATATATGCTATAGAGACCGAGTTGAAAATTGATTAGATCTAAGTTTTTTGAAGAGCTAAGAAGTTGAATTGGTACATCTAGACCCGAGGATTACTGATTCGCCCCCTCTCAATTATTCTAAAATCATTCTAATAATTGGTATAATAGCTTTTGGTGTTTACAGAGAAAAATTTTAAAGGTACTTGAAGCTAATGATCAAGATGTAGAAAAAGGAGGTACCAAAGTTGAACAAGGAGAACTTCCTTGCATGGAAGAGTTTAATGAAATTGCATCTAGCTGGCATTGGTGATTTAGAAAAATACAGTGGAAAATACCTATGTAACACCAGCTACACCTTTGACTGTCAAGGAGATGAAAGAAAAACAAGAACACAATCAAGCAATGTTGGAGATTGCATTTGCCCTAAGCTATGCTGAATTTGAAGATATCAAGGATTGTACTAATGCAAAGAAAATGTGGGACACTCTTGTAGTTATCTATGGTGGTGATACAAATGTACTAAGAGCCAAATCTAAAAGCTTGAGAGGTAAGTTTGATAAAATGAAAATGCAAGAAGGTGAAAATATTGCTCAATATTATGGTAGAATTAAGGGGGTAGTAAATGCTATTAGAGGAACTAACGAAAACATTGATGATGAAATTGTTATCAGTAAAGTATTGAGAACTTTGATCTCTATCTATGCTATCAGAGTTTTTGCAATACAAGAATCAAGATGTAACCCTCGTAATGTCCTGACTTTGGAAAGTCTTGTTGGAAAGCTTACTGCTTTTGAGTTGTCTAACTATGATAATTTTGTTAGGAATAGTCCCAAGAGATAACTAAGAGGGGGGGGGGGGGGGGGGTGAATCAGTTATCTACAAGATTCAATTCTTTATCCAATTAAGTACAGAAAAATGTTAAGCATAAACACAATATGAGAACACTTAACACAACACCACAATTTTGGTTACGGGGAAACCCAAATAGGTAAAAACCCTGGTGGGAATTAGCACCCACTATAAACTGTACTAGAGTATAATGATCCCTGTTAGAAGATCTTACAACCCTATTAGGAGTTGATCTTCACAATGCATTAAGTACAGTGACTTGGTAAAAGGTCAGACCCTATTAGGAGTCTTTTACAATTAACCCTATTAGGGGTGAGGACACACTGTCTAGGAGCACACTTCTCAAAGGGGTGAAGGCTGTAACCTTATGCTTAATAAATACACACTATATCTGGATCTTGGTGAACTGTGAGTTAGACCTATTGTCTAGATCAGTTCCAATGAATATCATACACTCTCTTCTTTGTCACATAGACCTTCTACTGATGGCTCAATACTTCACACCTTCTGCTTTGCTCTTTTCTTTCAACTATCTGCCATACTTAGGAATCACAACTGACTGGCTATAAGTATCTTTCTCCAAATGATATAATCAAGTCCACCTTTTAGAACTTTCTTGAAATTATATTAGAGAAATAATATAATTCTCCAAAAACATCTCCAACGGCTATAATAAGCACGCAACACTAATTAGGACCGCACAACTCCATATGAGTAGACGCGTTGCTTCACATAGTCGGCTTCACCAAATTAATTGATACTTTCTTCTCATGCTGAAATACATTATGCACTCTTAAAAAAACATTCTTAACTCTTATCCAAACATGAATCCAAACACACATATCAAAATGATAGGCGCAACTACTACAACAATATAAACAATGTCAGCTCCATCAAATAAACTCAGGAAACTGTAATTGGCAACTGGAAACATCATAACTCAACCTGTACTGCATAAATGACTCTACGTCCATGAAAATAGCTTCACTAATGTGTCTACAACATAAATATAAATGCACAAGGCTCCATCACAACCATACTAAAAATCACATACATAACTCTTCTTGGGACCTGTCAGGAACACTACTGATATAAAAAACTGTATTACTATCTTCACTCAGAATCAACCTCTGCATCTATGATATCATGCTGATAACAAATCTAGGAACCATATGCTCAAGGCTCTCTCCATCAAGCTTCCATGCACGCTGCTTACCATATGTTGTCATCAATGACAAACATACAGTCAACACTGGCTTGCTGGCAAATCTCCAACAATCTCCCCCTTTGGCATTGATGGCAACATATGGAATGAAAAACACCACCAATCCAAATGTACAATTATTTTATAACATTCTCCATTTCCTCAACAAAACTCCCCCAAGGATGAATCCTCCATCTATGGTTGAATGCTCTGAATATCAACTGCTATATATCCTTACTATATACTCCCCCTTACTTCATACTCCTTAATTGTATATACTCCCCCTAACTATTTTGTTTTTCATGGCTATATACTCACTCCCCCTTTGACATCAATGGAAAAGGGTACCAAATTAAATAAGCACCGATACTACTCCTGAAGTAGAGTAGTCAATTATTCATTAGTCATTGAGGACTGATGCACTCCTGCAAACTCTAATCAGATCCAGGGAAGGGAATTACTCCCATCTTCTCCCTGAGATACTCAAATGTATCCTTCGAAAAAGGCTTTGTGGATATGTCTGCTAGCTATTCTTTTGTGCTCACATAGTCCAATTTTACTTCTTTCTCTGCAACTTTCTCTCTTAGGAAGTGATATTTTATCTCAATGTGTTTTATCTTTGCATGTATCACAGGGTTCTTTGACATATTGATAGTGCTAGTGTTATCACAATGAATAACAATAGGATAATCAATCTGAATTCCAAAATCTTTTATCATCTACTTGATCCAAACAATTTTAGAACAATTTAATGTTGCTACTTCATACTCTGCTTCTGCTATGGACTGAAAAATACAAATTTTCTTCTTGCTTGTCCAAGTAACAAGTCTATCTCCAAGAAATATTGCTCCTCCTGAGGTACTCTTTCTATCATCCATGTAACTTGCCCAATCTGCATTTGTATACACATGATGTTCTACATTTTTTGAATTAGGATACCATAAACCATAGTCTATAGTTCCTTTCAAATATCAGAATATCCTGTTTACTACATAAGATGACTTTGTTTAGGTTCTGCTGAAAATATTCCAACTATACCAACTACATTAGAAATATCAGGTCTAGATTGGGTAATATATATGAGTTTACCAATCATAGAATTATAGAAGGTTATGTCTACTACTATAGAATTTGTTAGGAATAGTCCCAAGAGATAACTGAGAGGTGGGGTGGGGGGGGGGTGAATCAGTTATCTACAAGATTCAATTCTTTATCCAATTAAGTATACTTAAACATAAAGCATAAATACAATGAAAGAACACATGAACACAACACCAATATTTTGGTTACGGGGAAACCCAAATAGGTAAAAACCCCAGTGGGAATTGACACCCACTAATATTCTACACTAGAGTATTATGATCCTTGTTCAAAGATCCTTAACCTTGTTAAGAGTTTCTTTACAATATATTTAGTATAGTAGACCTGATAAAGGGTTTGACCTTGTTAGGAGTCTTTTACAATTGTCCCTGTTAGGGGAGAGGACGCACTATCCGAGAGCTCACTACTCAAAGGGGCGAAGGCTACAACCTTCTGAATAAAAGATACACACTATATCTAGATCTTGGTGAACTGCACTTAGACTTGCTATCTAGATCAGTTCCAATGTATAGCACAAGTACTTTACTTGGTCACATAGAACTTATTCTAATGGCTCAACACTTCGCACACTCTGCTCTGCTCTGCTCTGCTTGATCAACTATGAACCAAACTTCAACAATCACAAATGACTGCCTATAAATATCTTTTCTCTAAATGATATAATCAAGTCGGCCTATTAGAACCACCTTGAAATCATATTAGAGAAACCATAAAAAACTACAATAAACATTTTTTCAGCTCTACTATGCATGCAAAACATTCTGGGACCTATCCAATAAGATAAATGTAGATGCACACTACACACTGTCGGCTCTACCAAAACAACTGGATCTTTCTCTGTAAGCTGAATTAATTCATGCACTCTTAACAAAACATCAATACCTCTCTTCTAAGCTTAAATCCAAGGGTGCATACCCATAGGATAGGTGCAACTACATAACCAATAAAATCTATGTCGGCTCTTCTGAATAAACATAGGAAACTACTGCTGGCGAGTAGCGACTGCATAACTTCACTTCTACTCATCAACAGACTATGCATCCATAACTAAAACATTACTAACATGTCTTCAACATTTATCCAAGCACTCAAGGCTCCATGATAACTATATGGACAACCATACACAGAACATTGTCTGTTACTCTGTCAGGAACACTGCTAACACCAGCTGCTGTATAACTATCTGTACTAACAATTAACCTCTGCGCCCATGATATCATGCTGATATCATGTCCATGCTACATATCCTACAATATTACTGCATAAGACTTCCACACATGCTACTTTCCATATGTTGTCATCAATGACAAACATACAGTCATTATTGGCTTGCTGGCAAATCTCCAACAATCTCCCCCTTTGGCATTGATGGCAACATGTGGAATGAAAAACCACCACCAACCCAAATGAATATTTTTTTAATAACATTCTCCATTTCCTTTTAAAAACTCCCCCAAAGATGAATCCTTCATCTGCTGCAATATTTTCTAATATTCTCCATTTCCTCAACTGAACTGTTGTCATATTTGAATGCTGCTCCCCCTTAGTATATTACTCCTCCTTTTACTTCTATTTTTCATGACTCTATATATTACTCCCCCTTTGACATCAATGGAAAAGGGTGCCATTCATTTTAAGCACTGGTACTACTCCTGAGGTAGAGTAGTCAACCTTCCATGAGTCCCTGAGGACTGATGCCTTTCCTCCTTTCTTTTAAGAAGAATCAAGGAAGGGAATGACTCCCAACTTCTCCCCGAGATACTCAAAAGTATCCTTAGGCAAGGGCTTTGTGAATATATCCACCAACTGATCTTTAGTACTCACATAGTCCAGCTTGACTTCTTTCTCTGCCACTTTCTCTCTTAGGAAGTGATACTTGATCTCAATGTGCTTTGTCTTTGCATGCATCACAAGGTTCTTTGACATATTGATAGTGGTAGTGTTATCACTGTGAATAACAATAGGATAATCAATCTAAATTCCAAAATCCTTTATCCCCTGCTTGATCCAAATAATTGTAGAACAATTCAAGTTTGCTGCAACATACTCCGCTTTTGCTATTGAATGAGAAATACAATTTTGTTTTTTGCTTGTCCAAGTGACAAGTCTATCACCAAGAAACACTGTTCCACCTAAGGTACTCTTTTTGTCATCAACACATCCTACCCAATCTGCATCAGTGTACACATGAAGCTCAACATTTTATAAATTAGGAAACCATAGACCATAATCTATAGTGCGCTGCAAGTATCTGAATATTTTTTTTACTACCATGAGGTGACTTTGTTTAGGTTCTACTGCAAATCTTCCAACTATGCTAACTACATTTGAAATATCAGGTCTAGTCTAAGTAAGATATATAAGTTTACCAATCATAGACTTATACAATGTTATATCTACTACTGGTGAGTCATATTCTTTTTTAAGCTTGCATCCAATGATCATAGGGGTTCCTACTGGCTTGCAATCATCCATCTTGAATTTCTTTAGTATCTCTTTCACATATTTTGACTGATTAATAAACATTCCTTTTTCTATCTGCTGTACATTTAGTCCCAAAAAGTATTTGATAGGTCCAATCATACTCATCTCAAATTCATTCTGCATTTCTTCGGCAAATTCTACACTTAGTTTGTCATTACCTCCAAAGATAATGTCATCAACAAATATAGCTACAAGTAGTAGACCTTTAGATGTATCTCCAATGAATAGATTACAATGTGCTGCTCTTTTCTTGAATCCAATCTTTGTTAGATATCCATCTAGTCTCTCATACCATGCTCTAGGGGCTTGCTTAAGTCCATAGAGGGCCTTCTTCAATATGCATACCATATCAGGCCTGTTTGATAAGGTGAATCCTTCCGACTGCTCAATATATACTTCTTCTTTCAAATCTCCATTTAGAATTGCTGACTTGACATCCATCTGATAAACTTTGAAGTTTTTGACTGTAGCATAAGCTAGAAACAACTTAATAGCTTCTAATCTACTCACAAGTGCAAATGCCTTCTCTTTGCACATATCCTTTACATACTAACCTTGCTTTGTTTCTTACTATTGTACCATCTTCATTCATCTTGTTTATGAATATCCACTTTGTTCCAATCACATTCTTATCACTAGGTCTTGGGACTAGTTCCCAAGTGTCATTCTTAACAATCTGATCAAGTTCTTCTTTCATAGCATCATGCTAATCTGAATCATTGCATGCATCTTCAACACTTAAAGGTTCAATCTGAGATAGTAAACATACCACTTCACTGTTAGCTAAGTTCTTTTCTTGTGACCTTGTTAATACTTTGCCGCTCTGATCTCCAATGATGTCTATCTTGGAATGATTTCTTGATGTAAACTTTGGAACTTTAAGTGATGTTGACTTATCAGCCTTAGGAGTTTCTTCTTCACTTGTCTCAGGGTCATTGAATAACACATCAATATTGTCAAACATTTCTTCAATAACTATCTCACTAGTGGAGGGTCTAGGTTCTTCTTCAATCATGGGTGAGTAATCATGATATCTTTCTTGAATCATAAACTTTTCATCAATCTTAACATGAGAACTTTCTATGATCCTTTTCAATCTTAAATTGAAAAATCTATAAGCTTTACTTTTAGTAGAGTAACCAAGAAAAATACCTTCATCACTTCTTGCATCAAACTTGCCTACTGCTTCATCCCTCTTGATGTAGCACTTGCTTCCAAATATTCTAAAGTATTTTACTGTGGGAACATTGCCAAACCATAGCTCATAAGGTGTTTTGTCAGCGCCTAGCCTCAATTGAATTCTATTGATGATATAGATTGTTGTATTGACCGCATCTCTCCAATAGGTGTGTGAAACTTTTCCTTCTATCATGATGGTGCATGTTGTATCAAGGATGATCCTATTCCTTCTCTCTACAATTCCATTCTACTGAGGGGTTCTAGGTGCACTTAACTATCTCTTTATGCCATGTTCTTCGTGGTACTAATAGAATCTGTTAGAGGTGAATTCTCCTCCTCTATCTGATCTCAAACATTTTATCTTTAATCTAGATTTATTCTCAACCTTAGCTTTGAATATTTTGAACTTCTCAAAAGCTTTTGACTTATCTTTCAAGAATGCAACCCACATCATCCTAGTAAAATCATCAAAAAATAGAATGAAATACCTTTCACCATAGTATGATCTTGTTTGAGTTGGACCACATAGGTCTGTATGAATCAGATCCAACTTGTTCTCTACTAAATTTTGCTTGCTCTTTAATGAATTTCTCATGTGCTTTCCCATCACACATTCCTTGCATATAGTATCAACTGGCTTTGCTATGCTAGGTAGATCTCTTACTGCCTTTACATTGCTTATCTTTACTATGTTATCAAAATTGATATGACATAGTCTTTTATGCCACAACCAACTGTCATCAACTTTAGCAATAAAACATCTTGCTTCTGAATTGAGTTGAAAAACATTACCTCTTGTCTTTGAGCCTGATGCAATCATAACACTATCTTTGTTTTTAATGATGCATTTGTCATCTTTGAACTCCAACTGATAGCCATTTCCAAGTATTTGTCCAATACTGAGAAGGTTATGTTTTAAACCATCAACATAAAGAACATCATCAGTACTATTCTTTCCATCCAAAGGGATGGCTCCTCTGCCAACTATTGGTTTAGGAGTGTTGTCTCCAAATCTGACCATACCACCATTGTATTTGTCCAAAGGAACAAACCTATCTTTATCACCTGTCATGTGATGTGAACAACCACTATCTATAATCCAGTCTGTCCTTATGTCAGCTTATGAAATCAATGCTAGCTCTTGTTCCTTTTTATCATCTTTATGACTTGTCTTATTATTCATTTTATCTATAATAGAAATGAATCCAATTTATTTTGCACTAGATTCTTCATCTGAAATTCCATCTCTAGCATAGTAGCATTCCTTAGAATACTTAGGCTTGTAATCCTTTTTGAACTTTCTAGCTCTAGTAGGACACTTAGATGCAAAGTGACTAATCTTATTACATGAAAAGCACTTAAATGGTAATTGACCTTCATATTTTCCTTTTCCTTTCTTTTCTCTTTTGGCAATCATAGCAATTAAATCATCTAGTGTTTTCTCTTCATCATCATCATCAAAATTACCAGAAGTGTTTGCAGATTTCTTACCATGAACTGTTGCGTTGAAGGTTGTTTCACTCTTTGGTTCTGTCTTCAATCTTGAAATCTCAAAAGCTAAGATTTTGCTGATCAAAGTCTCTCTCTTGAAATTAGATGTAAGCTGCATGGTCTCATCAAGGATATTGATCTTGCTTTCATTTCAAGAGTGAGAGTAGTCATTAACTTGTCCATGATGTCCTCCTCTGAAATCTCTCCACCATTGTTTCTGATTCCAACAACTACTTCATTTATCCTTTGATTGTAAGCTCTGATGTTTTCTTCAGGCAGCATCTCTAATGCATTGTATCTTTTCTTCCATGTCTTTCTGCATGCATCCTTTGCTTGTTTGTCTCCTTCAAATATGTCTTCTAGGTGCTTCCATATTTTGTGGGTTGTATCTACCTTTTTTATTTATGAAAACTCATCATCAGATAGGGTGCTGATAAGAGATTCTTTAGCAATAGCATTCTGATGAAACAATTCCTTTTTCCTATCAGTAGCATCTTTTTGTGCAAGGTCTTCTAGGGTAGGTATCTTCGCTACTTTGATAGTCAAATCAAAAACTTCAAGACCAATGCACTGCAAATGGGTCACCATCTTGTTCTTCCAATCAAGATAATTCTCTCCATCGAACTTAGGAATTTCTTTCTTGAAGTACACCATCTAATCAACCTCAAGCTGTTAAAATTTCTCTCCGAGGCACTTGGCTCTGATACCAATTGTTAGGAATAATCCCAAGAGATAACTAAGAGGGGGGGGGGGGGGGGTGAATCAGTTATCTACAAGATTTAATTATTTATCCAATTAAGTATACTTAAACACAATGAAAGAACACATGAACACAACACCAATATTTTGGTTATGAGGAAACCCAAATAGGTAAAAACCCTGGTGGGAATTGACACCCACTAATATTCCGCACTAGAGTATTATGATCCTTGTTAGAAGATACTTAACCCTGTTAGGAGTTTCTTTACAATATATTTAGTATAGTAGACCCGATCAAGGGTCAAACCCTATTAGGAGTCTTTTACAATTGTCCCTGTTAGGGGAGAGGACGCACTATCCGAGAGCTCACTACTCAAAGGGGCGAAGGCTACAACCTTCTGAATAACAGATACACACTATATCTGGATCTTGGTGAACTGCACTTAGACCTGTTATCTGGATTAGTTCCAATGTCTAGCACAAGTACTTTACTTGGTCACATAGACCTTCTTTTGATGGCTCAACACTTCGCACACTCTGCTCTTCTCTGCTTGATCAACTATGAACCACACTTCAACAATCACAAATGACTGTCTATAAATATATTTCCTTTAAATGATATAATCAAGTTAGCCTATTAGAACCACCTTGAAATCATATTAGAGAAAACATAACAAACTCTAATAAACATTCTTTTGGCTCTACTATGCACGCAATAGATTCTAGGATCTGTCCAGTAAGATAAATGTAGACGCACACTACACACTGTCGGCTCTACAAAAACAACTAGATCTTTCTCTGTAAGCTGAATTAACTCATGTGCTCTGAACCAAACATCAATAACTCTCTTCTAAGCTTAAATCCAAGGGTGCATACCCACAAGATAGGCACAAGTACATAACCAATAAAATCTTTGTTGGCTCTTCTAAATAAACATAGGAAACTACTGCTAGCAAATAGCGACTGCAGAACTTCACTTCTACTCATCAACAGACTGTGCATCCATAACTAAAACATCACTAACATGTCTTCAACATATATCCAAGCATGAAAGGCTCCATGATAACTGTACAAACAACCACACATAGAACACTATCTGTTACTCTTTCAGGAACATTGCTGACACCAGTTGTTGTATAATTGTCTGTACTAATAGTTAACCTCTGTGCCCATGATATCATGCTAATATCATGTCCATGCTACATATACTAAAATCTTACTGCATAAGACTTCCATGCATGCTACTTTCCATATGTTGTCATCAATGACAAATATACAGTCAGTACTGACTTGCTGGAAAATCTCCAACAGAATCATCTTCTTTTGAAAGCTTGCATCTTGTTATCATAGGGGTACTTACTAGCTTGCAATCATCCATCTTAAACTTCTTTAATATCTATTTCACATACTTAGACTGATTAATGAAAATACCTTTGTCTGTCTACTGCACATTCAGTCCCAAAAAGTACTTGATAGGTCCAATCATGCTCATTTCAAATTTGCTTTGTATCTCTTTAGCAAATTCAGCACTAAGCTTGTCATTTCCACCAAAAATAATGTCATCAAAAAATATAGAAACTAATAATAATCCATTAGGTGTCTCTCATATGAATAAGTTACAATCTGCTGCTCCTTTCTTGAATCCAATCTTTGTCAAGTAACCATCTAGTCTTTCTTACCATGCTCTAGGGGCTTGCTTAAGTCCATAGAGGGCTTTCTTTAGTCTGCATACCATATCAGGTCTATCTAATAAAGTAAATCCTTCAAGCTTCTCTATGTATACTTCTTCCTTCAACTCTCCATTTAGGAATGCTAACTTGACATCCATTTGATATAATTTAAAGTTTTTGAATGTTGCGTAGGGCAGAAATAACTTTATGGCTTCCAATCTTCTCACAAGGGGAAATGTATCAAAATAATCAATTCCTTCTGTTTGCACATATCCTTTGCATACTAGTATTTCTTTGTTTCTTACTATTGTTCCATCTTCATTCATCTTGTTTCTGAATATCCACTTGGTTCCAATCACATTCTTATCACTTGGTCTAGGGACCAATTCCCATGTGTCATTCTTAACTATCTGATCTAGCTCTTCTTTCATTGTTTCATGCCGAACTGAATCATTATGTGCATCTTCAATACTTAAAGGTTCAATTTGTGAAAGTAAACATACTGCTTCATCAGATGTGGAACTTTTTGCTTTTGATCTTGTCATGACTTTACTGTTATGATCTCCAATGATATCTTCCTTTGAATGGTATCTAGATGTGAATTTTGGAACATTAGGTGTGACTCTCTCATCTATCTTTTGTGATTCTTCTTCACTTATTTCAGGGTCATTGAATAATACATCAATGCTGTCAAACATTTCATCAAAAATTGTTTCTCTACTGGTAGGTCTAGGTTCTTCTTCAATCATACATGCATAATCATGATATATTTCTTGAATCATAAACTTCTCATCAATCTTTACATGTGCATTTTCAATAATCTTCTTTAATATTAAGTTAAAACATCTATAAGCTTTTCTTTTAGTAAAGAAACCAAGAAAAATACCTTCATCAATTCTTGCATCAAACTTGCCAATAGCTTCATCTCTCTTGATGTAGCACTTGCTTCCAAAGATTCTAAAGTATTTTACTATAGGTATATTCCCAAACCATATCTCATAAGGTTTCTTGTATGTGCTTGGCCTTAATTGAATTCTATTGATAGTATAGACTATAGTATTGATCGCATCTCTCCAATAGGTGTATGCAACTTTTTCGTTAATCATGATGGTGTGCGCTGTGTCAAGTATGATCCTATTTCTTCTTTCTCCAATTCCATTATGCTGAGGGGTTCTAGGTGCACTTAGCTATCTCTTTATCCCATGTTCTTTGCAATACTCATAAAATCTGTCAGAGGTGAATTCTCCTCCTTTATTTGATCTCAGACATTTTATCTTTAATCCAGAATCATTTTCAACTTTAGCTTTGAATATTTTGAACTTCTCAAATGCTTATGATTTATCTTTTAAGAACATAACCCACATCATTCTAGAATAATTATCAATAAAAAAAATAAAGTACCTTTCACCATAGTATGATCTTGTTTTAGTTGGTCCACATAGGTCTTTATGCACTAGATCCAATTTGTCCTCTGTCAAATTATGCTTGCTTCTGAATGAATTCCTCACATGTTTTCCCATCACACATTGCCTACATATTGTATCAACTAGTTTTGCAATGCTAGGAAGGTCTCTTACTGCCTTTACATTGCTTATCTTTACTATGTTGTCAAAATTGATGTGACATAGTCTTTTGTGCCATAACCAACTGTCATCTACTTTAGCAAAAAAAAAACATGCTTATGAATTAAGCTGAAAAACATTACCTTTTTTCTTTGAGCCTGATGCAATCATTAATCCTTCCTTGTTATTAATGATGCACTTATTGTCTTTGAATTCCAATTGATATCCTTTGTCAAGAAACTATCCAACACTTAGTAGGTTATGCTACAAACCATCAACATATAGAACATCATCAGTGTTATTATTTCCATCCAAGGTGATAGCTCCTCTACCTATGATAGGTTTAGGAGTTTTGTCTCCAAATCTAACCATGCCACTTTTGTACTTATCTAGATGTACAAATCTATCTTTGTCTCCTGTCATGTGATGTGAACAATCATTGTCAATGATCCAGTCTATTTTGATGTCTTCTTGTGAAATTAATGCTAACTATTGTGCTTTCTTTTCATCTTCAAGATCCATATCATCAAACATATTCTCCATATATTCAATAGCAATGAATCCAATTTCATCTTTTGCTAAATCTTCATCTGATACTCCATCTCCAGCATAGTAACATTCTTTTGTATACTTAGGCTTGTAATTAGTTTTGAGCTTCTTGACTCCTATAGGACACTTAGATGCAAAGTGACCAATCTTGTTACATGAAAAGTATTTGAATGGTAACTGAACTTCATATTTTCCTTTTCCTTTTCTTTCTTTCTTAGAAATCATAGCAATGAAATCATCTATTTCTTTATCTTCATCATCATCATCAAAGTTACCAAAAGTGTTCAATGATTTCTTACCATGGATTGAAGCTTTGAAGGCTATTTCACTTTTAGGCTCTATCTTCAAACTTGATATCTCGAATGATGAAATCTTGCTGATTAAGGTCTCTCTTATAAAGTCTTTTGAAAATTGCATAGTCTCATCTAGGATGTTTATCTTTCTTTCATATTCTGTTGTCAGAGTAGTCATCAACTTATCTATTATGTCTTCTTCTAAAATTTCTCCACCATTGTTCCTGATTCTTGCAACTGCTTCATTAATTCTTTGATTGTAGGCTTTGATGTTCTCTTCAAGTAGCATCTCTAATGTATTGTACTTTTTATTCCATGTCTTTTTGTGTGCATTCTTAGCTTGGGCATTTCCTTCAAAGATGTCTTCTAGATACTTCCATATCTTGTAGGATTTATCTACTTTCTTGATCTCTGAAAACTCACTGTTAGACAAGCCACTGATAAGGGATTCTTTGGCAATAGCATTTTGAGTGAACATCTCCTTCTACTTAAGAGTTGCATCTTCCTTTAAAAGATCTGATAAAGAGGGAATCTGAACTTCTTTAGTAGCTACTTCAAAAATCTCAAAGGCAATGCACTACAAATGTGTTATCATTTTGTTCTTCCAATCTAGATAGTTTTCTCCATCAAACTTAGGACTTTCTTTTCTAATGAATGCCATCTAATAAACCTCAAGCTATTAAAATTTCTCTCTGAGGCACTTGGCTCTGATACCAATTTTTAGGAATAGTCCCAAGAGATAACTAAGAGGGGGGGGTGAATCAGTTATCTATAATATTCAATTATTTATCCAATTAAGTACAGAAGAACATTAAGCATAAACACAATATGAGAAAACTTAACACAACACCACAATTTTCGTTATGGGGAAACCTAAATAAGTAAAAACCTCGGTGGGAATTAGCACCCACTATAAAATGCACTAGAGTATAATGATCCATATTAGAAGATCTTGCAACCCTGTTAGGAGTTGATCTTTACAATGCATTAAGTACGGTGACCTGGTCAAAGTTTAGACCCTGTTAGGAGTCTTTTACAATTAACCCTATTAGGGGTGAGGACACACTGTTCGGGAGCACACTACTCAAAGGGGTGAAGGCTGCAACCTTATGCTTAATAGATACACACTATTTCTGGATCTTGGTGAATTGTCAGTTAGACCTTCTATCTGGATTAGTTCCAATAAATAGCATACACTCTCTTCTTTTTCACATACACCTCCTACTGATGGCTCAATACTTTGCACATTTTGCTCTACTCTTTTCTTTCAACTATCTGGCATACTTAGCAATCACAACTAACCGTCTATAAGTATCTTTCTCCAAATGATATAATCAAGTCAACCAGTTAGAACTTCCTTGAAATCATATTAGAGAAACAATATAATTCTCCAACAACATCTCCAACAGCTATACTAAGCATGCAATACTAATTAGGACTGCGCAACTCCATATGAGTAGACATGTCGTTTCACACAATCAGCTTCACGAAATTAACTGACAATTTCTTCTCATGCTAAAATATGTTATGTCATCTTAACCAAACATTCTTAACTCTTCTCCAAACATGGATCCAAACATGCATATAAAAATGATAGGTGCAACTACTACAATAATATAAACAATGTCGGATCCATTAGATAAACTCAGGAAACTGTAACTGGCAACTGGAAACATCATAACTCAACCTGTATTGCACAACTGACACTGCATCCATGAACATAGCTTCACTAACATGTCTATAACACAAATATAAATGTGCAAGGATCCTTCACAACCGTACTAAAAATCACATACAAAACTCTTCCTGGGACTGGTTAGGAACACTACTGATACAAACAACTATATTACTATCTTCACTCGGAATCAACCTCTGCATCTATGATATCATGTTGATAACATATCTAGGAACCATATGCTCAAGTCTTTCTCCATTAGGCTTCCATACATGCTACTTACTATATGTTATCATCAATGACAAACATACAGTCAACATTGGCTTGCTGGCAAATCTCCAACAAATTTCACTGTTCATAACATTGAATCTGCATTCAAGTCTCAAATGGTTCTTCACAAGCCTAAGAATGGAAAAGAAAGATGTGTGAGCAGTGACAACAATAATGAAAGTGTTAGTGAAACTTATGATGATGATCTAGATGATCTTGAGGCACTTATGGCTAGAAGGATACAGAGATGAAAAGGGAAATACAAAGGTAAACTTCCTATTATCTATTTTTCATGTAACAAAGTTGGCCATATTGTAGAAAAATGCCCCAACAAGACTAAAAAAGATGAGAGAAGGGAAAACAAGTACAAAGACAAGATAAATGAAAAATATCACATAAGGTACAGAGACTACAAAGATAAAGGTAAGAAATCTTGCTATATTGCTGAAGAGGAAACTGACTGTGAAACTAGTGAATCTGATGATTATGATATAGAAGTTGTTTATGTTGCTATGAAAGATGATTTTGATGAAGATGAGAAAATTGTACTTATTTCATATTTGAGTAAAGGTAATAAATGGATTATTGATAGTGGTTGTTCACATCACATGACTGGTGATAAAAGTAAGTTTGAAACCCTAAATCATTACAAAGGTAGAAGTGTTAAATTTGGTAATGATGCACCATTTCCTGTGAAAGGAAAAGGATCAATAAGATTGACTGATAAGATCATATGTGATAATTCTTATTGGGTTGAAGTTCTTAACTATAATTTTTTGAGTGTGGCATACTTGAACAGTATTGGTTAATGAGTTGAATTTCATGATAGAAAGGCTAAAATATTTGATGCCACTAGTGAACTAATTGGAAGTGGAGAACATACAAGAGGTAATTTTTTGTATCTAGACCTATCTGAAGAAACATGTTTGTTTGCACAATTTGATGATTTATGGTTATGGCATAAGAGGTTGTGTCATGTGAACTTTGACAATTTGGTAAATATCAGTAAGTTGAAGAAAGATAGAGGTTTCCTAAGATTGAATAAACTTGATAATGTGATGTGTAAACAGTGTCAAGTGGGAAAAATGACAAAGTCTAGTTTTAAGAGCAAGACATATACCTCTGACAATATTTTGTAATTGGTTCATACTAACCTTTGTGGACCTATGGGTAGAAAAAGTTATTGTGGTGATAAGTATTTCATTCTGTTTGTTGATGACTATTCTAGAATGATGACTGTAATGTTTATAAAAGAGAAATCTGATACATTTCAATTTTTTAAGTGGTATTTAGCAAAATTTAAAAAAGAAATAGGTAAAAGCTTGAAATGTTTGAGATCTAATAGAGGAGGAGTGTTTATAAATCAAATGATTTCAATCTATTCTACAATGATAGAGGAATAAAGAGATAGATGTCTACACCTAGGACACCTCCACAGAATGATATAACAAAAAGAAGAAACATATCAATTATGGATTGTGCCAGAACACTGATGATAGAAAAGAATGTTGCACAAAAGTACTAGAGAGAAGCTTTAAGTACATCCATTTATACCTTGAACTGAGTACAAATCAAGAAAGGTACAAATGCTACACCTTTTGAGTTATGGTATGGATATGCACCTAATGTGAAATATTTTAAAATCTTTGGTAGTAGATGTTATATATTGAAAGACAATAGGAATGGAAAAATTGATGCTAAAAGTGATGAAGGAATATTCTTAGGATACTCCACTAAGAGAAAATCTTACAAGTGTTTGAATTCTAACACGAACAAAATTATGGAAAGTGAAAATGTTAGAGTTGATGAATATGCAGAAAAGAATGAAGTTGAGTACAAGAAAGAGCCTGACAATTACAGATCTTTTGTATACATGGAAGAAGGAGATGATAGTAATTCACCTAAACCAGATGTCGAGGAACTTTATGATTCTATCTAGCCACAACAAGATATTTCTGAGCATCAAGAGAATGTTGCCGAGCAATCAAATGAAGAGGCAAATAATTTGCAAAATGAATGTGAAGACCAAGACCAAGGAGAAAATAAATCTGAACCTACATTGGCATAGTATGTAAGAAGACATCATAAGCCTCAACAAACCATTAGAGATAAGGAATCTGGAGTTATGACAAGAAGTAAGTTGAAAGATTATACATGCTTACTATGTGAGTTTGAGCCTAAGACAATGAAAGATTCTTTAGAGAATGAAGATTGGATACAAGTCATAAATGAAGAAATAGAGCAGATAGAAAAGAACAAAACATGGACACTAGTGCCAAGACCAGAAGACAAAGAAGTGAGATTGGAATATGTGAATACAAAGGAACAATCAACAGATATGTTCATGAAAGCATTACCTAAAGATGCTCATGAATACCTTGGAGGTAAATTAGGGGTGATTCCCCTAATTGAGGCTACCTAGAAACATATAGGAGCACTGCATCAAATGTGCTAATCAGATTATCTGAAAAATTGATGCTGAAGAGGTCACACTTTAGGAGTTACCTAGATTTGTGAGAAGTAAAGAAAATATGTTAATCAGTCATAAGAAAGATGACATAGGGAGTATATAACATAAAGAATTGACATGAAGACATTGACATGGTAAAGATGCAAGTGATAGATACAAATTTATTTGGCATTATTTTCAAAGAGGGAGAGATTCAATAAACCAAAGATATACAACAAAGAGGGAGAGATTCAGTGAACAGACAAAGCTACATTTATCCAAGAGGGAGCTGGTAGTTGGATTTGTTGGATGTGAATCATAATAAAGTTAAGGATATTAATGAAGATCTGTTGCACATAGATTTTGGATTGTATGGTGAATCATGTGATGTTCATGTGGTGTTTCCATTAATGCCAAAGAGGGAGATTGTTAGAAACTACAATTGAAACAATTGTTATATTGTCATTGATGTCAAACCTTAACTAGTAAGACACTTGTTATCTAGGAGAGTACCATATCTTTTGATTGATGAAGAGGATTTGAAAAGAGGAGATAAAAAGAGGACCCAAGGAAAGGTTGAGTTATGTGATACTTCAATGGGTACTTGATTAGTTGGAACATTGGCAAGGTAATGTGTTGTTTATCTTTAACACCAAGTGAAGAAGAAAGAATTGAAACATAGGATCAATCGAGCAAAAGTGAAGAAATCTAGTTTAAGCTGAGTGATGTTAGCGTCAACTAAGTGCCAGTATATGCCAAGAAAATCTAGTGTCGAATGAACATCAGTAATTGCTGAGTGATAGGTAATTACTGAGCAAAGACAATGTTTATCAAGAAGAAAAGTGTTAGAGATGATTGAGATATGTAATAATGACTGAGGAAACAAACACATTATTGACTGAGTGTCAGTAATTTACTTTTTAAGAAAGAATTGAGAATCCTAGCCGACATAGTTGAATTCTTGGGATGTGTAAAATGTGTTGATATTATTAATGAATAGTATGGAGCATTTAATGCATGGTAAATCATTTTCTTATGGATTCAAAGAGAAGTTTGGAGTTGTATCTAGAAGGAAAAGAAGGAGAACATAATGATGGAAGGATTCGATGAATCTCACCTAAACCTAAGATCTATGAAAGAGATTAAGTGGAAAAATATTAATCTACCTAATCAAGGAGTTATAAGGATGACCTAATAGAGAGGTTACAACATGACGAGAAGAAGAGGTTGATGTTATTGACTAATGAATCTAAGCAAATGGCTAAAGGTGAAGCTGTGAAGAGCTGAATAGAGTTGTGGTGATTTCTTGAAGAGAATTTCAAGAAGATCAAAGATGGTGATGGAAATGAAGGTCAGTCAGTAAATCAACATATGTGTGAAGTGGATCTATATTTGCAAAGTGAGTTGTATATTTTCAGATCAGAACCTACTGTTACTTTCTAATCATTGTATCAGTCTGAATTCTTTAATCAAGGTTGACCTAATAGTCATTGTATAAACACTTTAATCAAGGTGACATTCTGATGGAATGTTCTGAATCCCTCTAACTAGGCCACTCTTAACAGGGTGATTAAATCCTTTAACCGGGTCACACCTAATAGTGTGTATTGTAAACCTTTAATCAGGTTGGCTTCTCACATAGCTTACTTCAGAAGAGTGAAAATCAATATCATGTTACAAATGATTTTCCCAAATTGGGTTTCCACTATAAATCCTGGTGTTATACTTGTGTGATTGTTATTTGATGTGAATGATGTTGAAAGTTTTATATTCTACAAGTTAATTACTTTTGGACAGTGGACTACAAGTTTTATGTTATTGATATATGCTATAGAGACCGAGTTGAAAACTAATTAGATCTAAGTTTTTTGAGGAGCTAAGAAGTTAAATTGGTACATCTGGACTTGAGGATAACTGATTCACCCCCCTCTCTCAGTTATTCTAAAATCATTCTAATAGTTATTAACTTGTATTGATTTTATTTTTGTTGATATTTGTAGCATCGATCAGATAAATAATATTGACTATATGATTATTATGAGAAATGATTTATTATATATATTCATATATATCAATATATATAATAATTGATATTACTATATACATTGATATATATGTATATATAAAGTTAGATTATAATTATTCTCATAATAACTAAATAGTTAAATTGATAAAATAATAATAAAAATTATTATGTAAATATTAGATAAATTAATATAATACTCAAGAGATATTATACACACACACACACACACACATCTCTCTCTCTCTCTCTCTCTCTATGTGTGTGTGTGTGTGTGTGTGTGTGTATAATCATAATTGTCATTATATTAATTACAAAATAATGAATAGACATGTCCCATGAAGGGACATGTCTCTTCTTGGCTCATCCTCAATATAATGCAAGAGATTGTTGCATATGGAAAACACATACAATGAGATAGTGATATTACATTTGCAATGATGATCCTAAACCCTTAACATGGTATTAGAGCCAAGTTGCAGATGTAGGAGAGTAGTTTATTGATGGTGAATGTGAGACTCTCTCAAAAAATATAGTCTCGGTACGAGGACCATATCTCACAAATGCACTGTTGGATTTTGCTAAATTTTGGATATGTTGGTGATAAACAAATTTAAAAGAATCTCATTCGAGTGATTGAAGAGAAAAGTCCAGGTTCAAAAGTTATGACCGACTATGTACGGGTCTATAAAAAAAATCTGTAAAAGAGCAAGGTTCCTTCTTTATAAGCCTAACCACTTGAAGGGAGATCTGATCAAATTGAAGGTTTTAATAGTGTATAGAACCTTTGGCTATTGAAGACAAGTCATGTGAATAATTCAAGTAATGTTCAAGAATGATGACATCATTCTTTGAATTTGCATGATATTTTCTATATGGGCTCACCTTATAGAATGAAATACTTGAAATTTATAAAAGATAAGTATTTCATGTTTTATTATTGCACATAATTTTTGAGTTTTTAATTGATGCTATACTATTGGTTAGTAAAATATTGTATGCTTCTATCATTGGTATTTTCGGTCGAGATAGTTTAGTGAGCTATTTGTAATCTCTCTCTAACATACCTTCAGGACAAAAGCACAAGATAGTTACATTCAAGGTAGAAATAACTTGATGCTTGTAAATGAATTGATGATTGAGAATAGATGAAAAGGGAGTCGGACATTTAAAAAGAGGTCAAGAAGTTGATAAACTTGAGCTTCAAAGGGAGTAGATGGTTTAGTCAACTTGTGACTATCTTGATCATGTTGATTGAGAGGGAGTTCACTATTGAAGGTGAAACACTTCTGAGGTAATCTTGATATAATCGATTATTATACTAATGAATCATGAATGTTTTTAATGGGTGTGCCCCTGTGTAAATCATGAGGAAGTGATGAATTCCAAATGATTATAACTTGTATTTGTTAAAGTTATTGGAAGGTGACGATCTTGAAATAACTTTCTATTGTGATAGATATTTTTGTAATCTTAATTGTGGATAGAATCACTGATGGAGGAAATCCACACCAAAACTCATGAGTTTGTAAATAGAATCACCGATGGAGGTAATTCACACAAGAGCTTGTGGATAGAATCGATGATGGAGGCAATCCACACCAAAGATCATGAATTTGTGAATAGAATCACCGATGGAGGCAATTCACACGAGAGCTTGTGGATAGAATCACTGATAGAGGCAATCCACACCAAAGCTTGTGAGTTTGTGGATTAATTCACCGATGGAGGCAATCCACATGAAAGCTGGTGGATTGAATCACTGATGGAGGTAATCCACCTGAGACTTGTGGATAGAATCATCGATGGAGGCAATCCACCTGAGAACTTGTGGATAGAATCGCCGATGGAGGCAATCCACATATTGAGACTATTTTTCTATTAACTACATCTTGAGGATGATGCCTTTATTGCTTATATCATATGATTGATGTTTCCAAGTGTCATAAGTGTTGACATAGGATTAATTTATCATCCCTAGCTAAGAGGGAGTGTTGATATTTGTAGCATATATCAGATAAATAATATTGACTATATGATTACTATGAGAAATGATTTATTATATATATTCATATATATCAATATATATAATAATTGATATTACTATATACATTGATATATATGTATATAAAGTTAGATTATAATTATTCTCATAATAACTAAATAGTTAAATTGATAAAATAATAATAATAATAATTATGCAAATATTAGATAAATTAATATAATACTCAAGAGATATTATATATATACATATACATACATATATATATAATTATATTAATTAAAAAATAATGAATAGACATGTCCCATGAAGGGACATGTCTCTTCTTGGCTCATCCTCAATATAAATGCAAGAGATTGTTGCATATGGAAAGCATATACAATGAGATAGTGCTATTACATTTGTAATGATCCTAAAACCTTAACAATTTTACCTGTTACAACCCTCTTCACAACCTCTTATGGATCCTCTGCCTTTACATTTTGTTAGGAGTCCATCTCATGTGAGATGGAGACCATCAACTTTAGAGAATGATACAATTGTAGAAGAAAGAGATGAGGTAATCAACAATTCAACTGCAAATGAATTACAATCCAATATTTAGTTATTTTGATGTTATTTTAAGAAAAGATATCTGATTTAGCTTTTGAATTGTTCTTGTGCAGACACCTAGTGAGCCACCTACTTCTTTGAAGAGGCTCAATTTCGATGATCAAGAAGAGTCGTAGATATTGATAGAGATATATAGATCTAGTTGTGGTTTTTTGAATGACCAAATTTTGTATATATTCGACATGTTTATTGTATATATCAACCTTGACATAGTTGATGCCACATTTTTGTAACTCTATTATTGATTTGGCATGTATGCCATTTTTTGATATGTACAAATTATTGTTCATTTTGATATATATGAAACTTGATATTCAATCTAATTTGTTAATTGTTTGTTCATTTATTCATTATTAGTATGTAAATATGCTTGTTGTTGGCAAGTGATGTTTTGAGAGAACTATGGATCACTTGAGGGTTGTCATTTATGGAAACACATATGATATAGTGATCACATGAAGTAAATATAAGTATTGGAGATACAGTCATGAAAATGATTAAGTACAAAATCAGAGTTACAATATAGTACATTATTATTCTAGTCGAAAAAGACAATATATGTTGTATTATGGCTTGCAAACTTAGAGGAAGACATTTTGGGGTATGTATAAGCTTTAGTTAAGGTCACACATGTTTTGGTGTAGATATCAGTAAGCTACAGTGATATGCAGGGATGCAAAGACAAAGAAATATTGAAACAGGGCATATGAACAATCATGATGATTAAGGGAAGGCTAGATAGAATAGTAACATGATAAGTTAGATGAAGGTTGTATATTGCCAATACTTTGGTAATATAAGATCATTGACTCAGTATTTATCATTTGTATAAATAATTATTATGTTTTGTATTATATTTGAGAGCCGACTGGATGTTAGAATTGATATAAGTATAGAGTGTTTTATGGAAGCAATAAGTGTGAAGTGTATGATGTATATGTGGATGTGAATTTGAGATATTAGTGATGACTGATAGCAGATGTGAGATAACTGATTGAAAAAGGCTATTGTGAAACATAACTGGAACTATCAAAGCATAGCAGATGCTTGTATTGTTCATTATTGAAGAACACTTTTTGTAACATAATTTTGATTGTAAGAGTTGTAAGCTAACCAAACCTTTAACAAGGTTTTTGTATACCCCTAACAAGGTTTCTATTCCTCTAACAAGGAAATGTACTATGTAATACTCAACTCCTAATATGGCTAGATCTCCTAACAGGGATTCTATATTTTAGTGCATAGTTGGGTAGCATCCCCACCGGGGTTTTCCCTTGGCCAGGGTTTCCTCGAAAACAAATAATGGTGTTATGAGTTATGTGCTTATGTTATTTTTATTTCAACATTTGTATGGTTTATTTGAAATTGGTTTAAATTTAATTTAAGGTGTTGTAATACTGATTCACCCCCCTCTTAGTATTACTTAATCCTAACAATTGGTATCAGAGCTATTGGCCCTTGGAGAGAAAGCCTAACAACTTAAGGGAGATTAGAATGGATTCATAAAGTTTGCAAGAGAACTTTGAAGTAGCATTTGATGACCTGGACAAAGAAAAGGCTGAGAATGGAAAATTGAAATTCAAATTAAGAAGAGTAGAAGGTTTCATTAAGAAACTAAAAGATCAGCTTGAACTTTCAAGAATTCAAAGACAAGACCTTATGGATAAGATCAAAGAGGATTCAGACAATGATACATCAGATCAAGTAAAGAAGTTGGAGCAAGAAAAAGAAAAAATTAATCTTCTGATGACAAAAGAGATTCAACATGAAAAGGATGCAAGATACAAAGTTGAAGAGAATCTAAAAGAAGAAAATATGTAGATAGGACATATGAAGACTGAACTTGATCACTATAAGGATAAATGTCTAGAAGTTACATATGAGCAGTGATAAAATTGATGAACAAAGAGAGAGATGTAAACCTAAAGGATACATGATTGGAATTGGGTACAATGAAGAAGAATGTTCTAAGACTCATGAAGAGTCACATGAAGTGAAGACTGAAGATAGATCCACTCTTGAAGAACCTAAAGTTTAGACCAGACCTTTCAAAGGTAGATGCTTTGGATGCAACAAAGTTGGACACATGAAAAGAGATTGTAGAGGTCAAGGCACTTTCAAACCCTTTACTGGTTATTGTTATAACTATTATGCATATGGACATAAGAAAGCATAATGTAGAAAACTTGATCAATCAAGAAAAAGACAAGATTACATCAAAGAAGAATCAATAGTGGAGATCACATGTTTCAAATGCAATAACCTTGGGCATACTGCAAGGTATTGTAAGATGCAGGTTAATCAAAATAGAAGACCACCTACATGTTTCAAATGCAACAACCTAGGACACATAGAAACTTTTGTAGGTATAATGGAATAAACAATAGAAGAGGACCACCACCTATGGTTATAAAAAATAATATTGGTGACAGTGGAAAAAGTATTGGTGAATACATGGATGAATTGAAGAGTCATTTCAGAAAAACAACAGATGAAGATGATGGAAAGATATGGAAGGTAAAAGATTTCAACAAGGCATTGGTTCAAGGAGAGACAATAGATTCTATTGTATCTTTTCATGATGATTACATTGTTACATCAACCTAAAAGGCCAAGCATGGACTTAGGGGGAGCATTGGATGAAGGTAAAAGATTATATCCTACTCTTGATTATGTAGAATGAGCTCATGCAAGCTTAAATATGGTGTGTACATACACTATGGAGTTTATGTTTTTGATCGCAGCACTCAGAGATTAATGTTGGCAAGTTGGCTATACTAATGTATATGACTTGATATAGTGTTGTCATTATGGTAACAAAGTCATATAGCAGTTTGGAGTTAGCGCACTTAAAGAAAAGATCAGAAATCAGTTAAGTGTTGAAGACTAGATAGTGTACAGAGTTCTTGCAGCTCAAAGCATCAACGCACGTGCGTATGACATAATTATGGTATGCACCCTAGAAGTTAATTTAGTTAGACTATATTCATGCTTAGTCTATGAGTGCATGATTAGATGTGCAAGGATGAGCAAGATACAGTCAATTGAAGTTGCACAGCCAGTGTGTGCCAGTGAAGAACAAAGCATGAAGATGATAGTAAGTATTTTGGTTTGTGGATATAATGTAATGTTGTAAAGGCTATGCACCTATTGTATTTAGGTTGCCGACATGTATACTTGTTTTTTTGTAAGAATGCTTAAGGCAATTCAATTGGAAGTGTTGTATGTAATAGGTCTAAGGGAAGAGCTAGTTGTTTATTTTTTATGTACGTATAAATAGAAGATGCGCCCATTATATTCAAGAGGAATGTTGATATAGAGTTGTAAGAAGTAGAGTAGAAGTGTGTGAAGGAACTAGAAGATGTATTAGAGCTTTTCTATAGGTCAAAGCATCAGTGCATCAAAGGAATTGATCTGACAAGTAGTGTCATAGTGACAATTAATCCTGCAAATATAGTGTGTATCTGAGATCAAAAGGTTGTAGCCTTCACCACTTGAGTAGTGAGCTCTAGGACAGTGCATCCACTCCCCTAATAGGGAATATTGTAAAAGAATCCTAATAGGGTCCAACCCTTGACAAGGTATACTGTACTAAAAGCATTGTAAAGCAACTCCTAACATGGTTAAGGATCTTCTAACAAGGATCACAAAACACTAGTGCAGAATATTAGTGGGTGTCAATTCCCACTAGGGTTTTTACCTATTTGGGTTTCCCTATAACCATATTGGTGTCATGTGTTGATTTCATGTTTCATGTTTATGTGAATGTTTATTTCAATACTTAAACATTTAAGTTCAGTATAAAGATTAAAATTAAAAGTTAAAATACAGTGAACGTTGATTCACCCCCCCTCTCAGTGTTCCCATTCCTAACAATTGGTATCAGAGCTCTAGTCCTCAGAAAAGAAGTTTAACCACTTGAGGAGATCATGGAAAAAGTAGAAATGAAACATTTGTAAAGAAATCTTGAAGCTTCTCTTGAAAACCTGGACAAATTAGAAAGAGAAATTGAAGAAATAAAATAAAAAGTCAGTGATGCACAATTGGTTATCAAAAGGCTAAGAAAGGATTTGAAAGAATGCTCTAACAGTGATCTAGGAGCAAAGGTCAAGAAGCTAAATGAAGATAATGCATCTATGAAAGAACTAATTGAATAATTTGATGATAAGTTGATCAATAATTAGGAAGTCTACAATGAACAAGTCAAAGAGAACCTTCAACTCAATGAAGAACTAAGGCAAGCAAACATGGAAATCCTAGAGCTAAGGAATAGAAAAGAAAGCTTGAAGTCTGAATTGAAAGAAGCAAAGAATCATATTGACAAATTGTACACCAGTTTTGATTTGATAGAATCTCAATTGTATGCAAGGAGAGCCAAAGGAGACACTAGCTGTATTGGATACAATGAAGCACAAAATCAAATTGACAACATGCGAGCAAGAAAGGATTCACAAAAGGACTCTACTGATGCTAAGGAGACTGAAGATCAAACCAAAGATAATAGTGAATGACCTAAGAATGAGCGCAAGCCTATTGACCACACTTGTTTTTCTTGTAACAAGGATGGACACATTGCAAGGAAATGTACAAAGGTAAGACCTTTTAATGGTTACTATTATTCATGCAATAAATTTGGTCATAGAGCTATGAATTGCAAGACTAGTAAGAAGAACAAGATTCAACAAGATCAGAGAAATCAAAATTAGACAAATGTAAGAAGTTCTCAGAATGTTACATGCCAGATGTGTAACTATAATGGTCACTCAATGAGAGAATGTAGAATGGTGACTCATGTTAATGCACCAAGGTATATAAGACCTCCAATCATTTGTCACTCCTATAACAAGGCTGGACATATCTCAAACTTCTATAGATCAAGGACGTAAGGTCAGGGAAGCCCTAAAAAGGCTGAAGAACTAGTTTTGGATCCCAAAGGAGAAGTTAATTTTGTCAAAGCCTTAGATGATGTGAGCATGATTTGGTTAGAGAAAAAGAAGGACAAGACTAATGAGAATGTATTGGATGCATCCACAATTGATGTACCCTCTACATCTAGATGAATGGCCCTCGGGGTCATAGGGGGAGCTAATTTAGCTCTAGACCCCTACGTGGCTGGTATACTCACTCTTAGAGTATGCACCTTTTGACTTAAGCTTTTGGAGTATAAAGGAACCTTCATTCAAGAGCGCACATACTGATTGTTAGCAGAACTCAAGTTAGAAATGTCTAAGTGATAGCCTGGTTTATGCAACAAGCATTAATGGCAGAATTTTCACTTTAAGTACACAAAAAGTCATTTGATTTCTCATTGCATTCAAATTCAGAGTGATAGGAGAGTAGAAAGAGCCTTAGAAGTTGTTATGAAGACTTTGAGATTGATCTATTAGTGATTTGCAGTAATTAGCAATGCATTTGGTCAGTTGCAGAAACCCTAGTTCGATGTGCCAATTCAGAAGCCTTCAGATTATCTCAGAGATTAGTTGGAAAGTGATTAAACAAGTAAGTCATGGCCACTCCTATAGTTTTTGATGTTGCTGAGAAGAAGAGATATGTATTCAAGAAGCATCCTTTTAAATCAACCCTAGATGATTTAGAGGGAGCATTCTCCCACATGCCTATGGGTGTTATGCATGTGGAAGACATTAGGGCTTACATCTATTGCAAGAAAGAACTAGTAGGTTTGGATAGGTTAGGGGCACACATGGATACCATGTTGAAACTAGATAAAACATTCATGGATGAATATGTTAAGTGGAATGATCATCCTATAGTTGAGTATGCTATGACATATGAATTTTATGAGACTGAATGGATTAAGATACTATTGAGCAGAATTCATGATGATTTTTTCTAGATAGCTGATGTGCCAGTTAGAATTACCAATGACTTGATATATGAAATGATAGACCTATCTAAGATAGGTGTCATCCTTTCCGTGGGCAAGGATTTCAGAAAAATGGTTGAGAAAACTTGTAAGTCAAGGAGTGATAGGCACGGGATGACAATTGAGCCTATTGAGCAAGCTGACATCAAATTGATGTCTATGATACTTGGGTACAGGTTTCATCATGGTAGTAGGGTGAATAGTGTGTCTACATGCACAATTCTTGCAGCCATTAGACTTGTGAAGGAAGATGCAGAGTTCAACTCATGTGAGATCTTGTGCGCACAGTTGATTGATAATATCAAGGCAATCAAGCATGACAAAACCAAGATATTCAGGTTTGGGTCATTGATCATTTACATGTACCTTCATATAGTTGGAAAAATATCAGATTTGTATCTGGACAAGTCCATTCCTACCATGCCACATATATATAACAAAGCATCCACTAAAAGCACATTGAGAGATTATATAACATTGGAATTGAAGACCTTCAGGGTCAAGATGCAAATGAGGTATATAATTCTAGAAAACATTATTGAAAAGTATAATGATACTATTTGCTTTATGGTAGAGACATACACTACTTGTAACAAGTGGTATCAGAGCCAAGAACTAAGAGGATTCATCCACTTGGTTATGAGGTAGAGGAAAAGGTCCTTGAAGTATATGCACAGGTTCTACTATCAGCCCCTAAATATCCTAATGAACCTAGGTGGGGAGCTTATGCGGAGAAGACAAGAGAAATAGATGCAAAGCTAAACAACACATCAACTAAGAGGAAAGCCTCTAAGATGACATAAGAGATACTCAGAATCCATGGAGTAACACAATCAAACCTAGAAAAAGCAAGGGAAGAAAAGATTTCTTTGGAAATTGATAGCACATCCAAAGAGGGAGCTAAGTCTGATGATCCTAAGATGAAAAAGGTAAAAATTGAGAAGACTGATCATCCAAAGGATAAACAAGGTAAAACTAATGATATTAGCCCCGTGCCCATTGCTATAGTTGATATTGAATCCACAGATGCATCTCCTAAGATGCCCAAGAGGAGAAAACAAATTGCCACAAATCACCCTTCAACTATAAGTGCAGCCATAAGAAGAAAATTGAAAAATGTGTAGTCACCTCCGAAAGTAGGATTCATACCTAGTCTTCAAGTGTTAAGGACTAGAGTTGTAGAAGAAGGAAGACTAGATCAGATAGCCAAATTTTATGACAAGTATCATGAAATTGATAAGTCAGAGATTCATGAGATGTTGATCAAACACATGATAAAGTTCAAAAAGATAGTTCTTGAATTGAAGACAGCTATCCCAGATAAGGTATGGGAAATTATGGATACCTTTAAGAGATAAGCCACTGAAGAAGACTTCAAAATAAGGGAAAAAACACTTGATTCCACTCTTCTAGTATGTTCTATTGAAGAAAAGTCAATGCTATTGAATTTGGTGAATCCACACTTAAGGACAAAGATGAGAATAGTACACCTCATGAACAAAGACTATGAGCTGATTTCTAAGGAAATAGAGAAGGCCTTTGAGAAGGTATTCTTAGAGCACCACATGAAACCTATGTCTGCACCCATCTCTCAAGCACCTAGTGAGCAAAAAAAGTAGCAAAGACCATCAAGATACAATCTACAGGTCCTCAGGATTCAGCACCTATAGTAGAAGCACAAACAAAGCTTGATAAGTTTGTGCCCATGACAGAGTCACTCAAGGACAACACCATTATCATTGATGATGTTGAGATAGCCATGGCAGCCACTGACACTGAGTTGGAAAATTTTGAGGAAGCTTTTGTGAGCACACAAGAAACTCAAATGTTATGCAGCAACACATCGCCCACTCATCAAGAAGCATTCATTGATGATGACAAAGAAGAAGAAAAGATGGAAGAAAAAGAAATATAAAAAGAAAAACAAGGAAAATAAGTAGAAAAATAGGAAGGAAAGAAAGAAGAAGAAAAGATAAAAGAAAGTGAGAAAAAGGATGAAATGTCAATAAAGCAAAGACTGTTGGACAATAATCCCATCACTCCTTCAGCAGCATTGTTGTCAAGTTTGACACCTGACACATCCAGTTTGGACACATGGAAGGAAGAAGACCTGATTAAGTTCAACATCTTAGCTATGGACAAAGCCAAAGAAAAGCAAGTAATGAGGAATCCCCTCTTGGTAGAATCAGTAAAAATTTTGAACAATCTGTTGCTAGAAGATAAGAAAGTGTCAAAGATACACTCGGTTGATGATGTGAGTACAATCATCTCACATTTTAAAAGCAATTTCTCAAGCCTTGAAGAATCTACATCCCTAGTTTTAGAAGAAAATTATTTGAAGAAGAGATTAACTAAATTGGTGAACAACTTTGCACTTGCTCTTAGCTCACTCAAGACTAGTCAAGCATCCTTGAAAGAATTTGCAGATTAAGGAAGAAAAATCATTACAGAATGCATGGATCAAGATAAGCCTACTGATGCTCATTTCAAGAAAATAAAAGAGGTAGAAGCTATGATTGAGCAAGTGAAGAGTTTAGTGAAAGACCCATCCACAGATGTGAACATGTGCAATAATGTCTACCAGAGTTAGATAGACAAAATTGAGAAGGCAAAAAAGGAGATGACAAAGTTAAGGGCTAGACAAACTCAGTTGAGGAATGCACTTGTGCCCTCATTAGACATCCTAAATTGGAACATCAAGGAGATTGATGCCACCATGATAACCTATGATCAAGTTCCTTCCATAGATTTGAAGAAGATGGGGAAGCTTTAGTATGCATTATGCGCCCATCTCCATATAGTTAACTCTTTGATCACTTTTTGGAAGAAGGAGATCTAAAACCTAAAGATAGCATATCCAGATGTTTTCCCTCAGTGAGTATGTATAGATATAGTTTTTTGTAACACCTTTGTCATTAATGTCAAAGGGGGAGTTGTGTATAGAATATGGATCACAATATGTATAGGGAGATAGAAGTATATATATAGAAGAACAAAATTTTTAGTATTAAGGACAGTTAGCAACTTGACCATATTCCTTTGTTGCCATCAATGACAAAGGGGGAGATTTTTGGAAAGTTGGCTATACTGATGTATATGACTTGATATAGTGTTGTCATTATGGCAACAAAGTCATATAGAAGTTTGGAGTCAACGCACTTAAAAAAGAGATCAGAAATCAGTTAAGTGTTGAAGACTAGACAATGTACATAGTTTTTGTAGCTCAAAGCATTAGCGCACATGCGTATGGAAGAATTATGGTATGCACACTAGAAGTTAAGTTATTTAGATTGTATTCATGCTTAGTATATGAGCACATGATCAAATGTGCAAGGATGAGAAAGATATAGTCAGTTGAAGTTGCATAGCCAGTGTGTGCCAGTGAAGAACAAAGCATGAAGTCGACAGTTAGTATTTTGGTTTGTGGATATAATGTAATGTTGTAAAGGCTATGCGCCTATTGTATTTAGGTTTTCAACATGTATAATTTTTTTTTTGTAAGCACACTTAAGCCAATTCAATTGGAAGCATTATATGTAATAGGTCTAAGGGCCGACCTAGTTGTTTATTTTGTATGTTCATATAAATATAAGATTCGCCCATTGTATTCAAGAGGAATGTTGATATAGACTTGTAAGAAGTAGAGTAGAAGTGTGTGAAGATAATAGAAGATGTATTAGAGCTTTTCTAGAGGTGAAAGCATCAGTGCATTAAAGGAACTGATCTGACAAGCAGTGTCATAGTGACAGTTCATCTTGTAGATATAGTGTGTATCTACGATTAGAAGGTTGTAGCCTTCACCACTTGAGTAGTGAGCTCTAGGACAGTGTGTCCACTCCCCTAACATGGACTATTGTATAAGACTCCTAATAGGGTCTGACCCTTGACAAGGTCAATTATAGTAAAATTATTGTAAAGCAACTCCTTACAGGGTTAAGGGTCTTCTAACAAGGATCACAAAACACTAGTGCAAAATATTAGTGGGTGTCAATTCCCACTAAGGTTTTTACCTATTTGGGTTTCCCCATAACCATATTGGTGTCATGTGTTGATTTCATGTTTCATGTTTATGTGAATGTTTATTTCAGTACTTAAGCATTTAATTTTAGTATAAAGACTACAGTGAAAAGTTAAAATATAGTGAACACTGATTCACCCCTCGCCCTCTCAGTGTTCCCATTCCTAACAATTAATATCCTATGATTGCGAGATTTATGTTTGACTAGACAATGTATGAAGTTTAGCTAACTATAATTAATGGACTTACTCAACCAACGATGGATAAAAGACCTTAAATCATACCATTTCCTCACTATTTGATAATAAATGACCAAGGAGAGAAGATTGAAGAAGCATATCAGCCACCTAGAAACTGTTAGAAATGAGAACACTAAGAGGGGGGGTGAATCGGTCTTCACTATATCTTATTCTTTTTACTTTAATCTTAAAACTTAACTTGATTGCTTAAGTACTGAAATAAACATCAATGTAAATAAGATAAACAATCACAAAACATAACACCAATATGATTATGAGGAAACCCAAATAGATAAAAACCCCAGTGGGAATTGACACCCACTAAGAATTGCACTAGTGTTTTATGATCTTTGTTAGAAGATCTGCAACCCTGTTAGGAGTTGTTCTTTACAATGCTTTTAGTATAGTGACCTGGTCAAAGGTTAGACCCTATTAGGATTCTTTTGAAATAACCTTGTTAGGGGTGGGGACATACCATCCTAGAGCTCACTGCTTAAGTGGTGAAGGTTACAACCTTCTGATCTCAGATACACACTATATCTACTGGATGAACTAGTGCTATGATACTGCTTGTCTGATCAGTTCCTTTTGTGTGCTGATGCTTTAGCCCCTCGTAAAGCTCTAACTTATTCTATCTTCACTTCACATGTCTCTTCTCTTCTTATCTTATCTCTATATCCACTTCCATGCTTTATTACAAAGGCACATCTTATATTTATATGCGCTAACAAAACAATTAACTAGGTTGGTCTATAACCAATTACATACAATGCTTCCAAGTGAATTGGCTCAAGCGTGTTTACAAAAAAATATTTTTACATGTCTACAACCTAATTAAAATAGGTGCATAGCCTTTACAAAACATTATTATAACCGCTAATCAAAATACTAATTGTTGGCTGCATACTCTATTCTGTTCTGGTGATCACTATTTGTACCACTTCAACTAACTATATCTTTGTCATACTATCTCATCTAATCATGCACTCTTAGACTTAGCATGAATACACACTTACCAGCTTAACTTCAAGGGCGCATACCATAACTTGGTCATACGCATGTGCGCTAGTGCTCTGATCTTTTGGTGGTTTGTTAACTATCCAGTCTTCTACACTTAGCCATATTCTGACCTTATGATAATGTACGCTGACTCCAAAACTCTATATGACTTTTTTGCCATAATGATAACAATATATCTATTCATATACAATAGTATAGTCAACTTGCCAATAGAAACCACATTGTGTGATCATTTGAAGCAAAAGTTCCAGAATTTGGCATATTCAAGGTATTTAGATAATATACTCTATCAGAAGCTATGTATACACCTGTCATATATGATGTTATTGATAGACCAAGGTATAAGTTTAAGAGGTTCCCATTTAAATCTTGTGAGGATGATCCAATAGGATCATTTTAGCAAACCCCATATGGCATGTTAAATGTTGAAGACATTAGGGCTTACATTCACTATAAGTATGAGATCATAGGGGATGTAGAGATCTATAGGGAGATAGATGGGATGATAGAGTTAGATAGGAAAATGAAAGAAGAGTTCAAAAATCTAGAAGACCAATTAGTTATTAAGATAACCCTCCTAAATGAGTTCAGTGAGACTAAATAGACCAAGATCATTCTAAGAAGAATCTATTATCAGTGCATCTGGATAGGAGAGCAACCTATAAAGATATGTAGCGAGATGATTCATGAGATAACCGAATTAGAAAACACTGGAGCCCTCCTAGTAGTAGAGAAAAATATCAAGAAATAAGTTGAGCCCCTAACACACTCCAAATGGGATAAGCATGTGATGACTTTTAATGATATTTTCTAGCAAGATGTAAGACTAGTAGTAATGCTACTAGGATATAAGTTGTACTACAACAATAGACCTAATTTTGTATCAGCAGGGGTAATCATGATGGCTTATAGAATGGTGAAAGAAAACACTAGATACAACTTATGTGAAATCCTAGAACAATAATTCTTGGAGAATGTGAGGATTATCAAGAAAGATAAGTCAAAAGATTTCATCTTTGGTTCACTCCTGATACACATGTACATTCATAGTGAGCACAAATTCCCTAGAATGCACTCAAGAGCATGGAAGGATAGTGTACCTACTGGGATACAAATATCAGAGAGATTTAGGAGATAGAGCAAAGACTGGGTAGATGGACAATTATTTGCAATGATTAAGATTCTTCAAAGGAAGATGAAGGGGAGATACATGATTCCTGAGGAGTTAGTTGAGAAATACATAGAGATAATCTATTTTATGGTTAAAAATGATTGTGTATGTTTCAAAGTAGTTTAGCCTAGAAAGAAATGGTGCCACCCTATGGGGTATGAGGTTAGTTCTGAAGTTCTTACAATGAAATTTGAGCATGTGCTAGCATCATAAATTGATACATCTGAAGAGAGATGGGGAACCTATTAGGAAAAGTCAACAAAAGTTAGAGAAGAATAGGAAAAGGGAACAAGGAAGAGAAAAAGAGAGAAAATGGTTGATGACATAGCCGTGAAGGTAGGAATTACAAAGGAGAAAATAAAGGAAGTAAGGACAAAGATGACAGAAGGATCTTCCATCATGGAAATTGAAGCACCTCCTCCTTCTGAAGAAGAAAAGATAGTAAGTCCTACTCCTAATGTAATAGATTTATCAATCACTCCTAAGAAGATTGCACAAGAGGATGCACCTGTGAGCACACCTAGGAGATCTAAAAGATCAAACAAACCAAGCAACCCAAAGAAACAAAAGGTAGAAGTAGAAATAAGGAAGAAAGAGGAAAAGATAACTGAGAAGAAAGAAGAAAAGGTCGAACAAAAGAAAACTAAGAATTTGTGGAAACCAGATATTAAGATATTACAGAAGAGGATAATCAGAAATGGAAATTTGTAGACACTGAATAGATACTATGAGAGGTATGCTTCAGATAATCAATCTATAATTGAAGATATAGTAATTAAGCACTTGTTAGTCTACAAGAAGAATATTCTAGAAATAGAAGCCAACATTCCTAAAGACCTATATAGCAAGCTGGAAATAAGAAGAAAATTTACACATTTAGAGGATGATACTATAAGAAATAAAGAAATTGAAGACATCTTTCTTGTAGTCTCCATACAAGAAAGGGAAAGAATAATCAAGGAACTCAAACCTCTATTGAGAACCAAGGCTAGACTTGTGAAGATAATGGCAAGAAAGTATGATGAGGTAATAGAAGACACACAAAAGGCATTGGAACAAATTATTATGAGCGACATGCCTGAGAAGTCTTCATCTCCCAACATCACCAAGCCTACATCCTTGGGTATGGGAGAAAGCTCTAAAACTATTGAGAATAGTATAAAAGTAAGCGAAGTTGACATGCAACCAAACTTATTTGTTTTTGGTGTTCCTATGACACTTGACACCTCACTTGATGTAAATGATCTATTTCAAGGAAATCTGGATAGTGTGATGATATTAGAAGAGGAAGGATAGAAAGAGGGAGAACAAATAGAAGAAAAAAAGGAAGAAAAAGAGCAAGAGAAGGAAAAATAGTAAGAGAAAGAACAAGAAGAAGAGATAGAAGCAGGAAAATAAGAAGAGGTAAGAGTTGAGATCAAGCAAGAACCAGATACCTCCTCCACCCTATTGTTGGAAAGTATGGCCAAACCAGTGAACACTGATGTAGAAAGTATGGATGATGATGAAATCATGAGATTATCCTTCATGGCATTTTCTAAAGAAAATGAGAGGTTAGAACAAAAAGGGGATAAGAAGGTTAAGGTAATCACTAGGGCAGTAGAAAATGTAACTAAAATAGTCCCTACACCTCTTACATTTCAAGAAAAGGATGATGCAGAGAACTTAAACTTGGCACTGGACAACTTTGACAACCATTTCGAGTCATTGTTGAATATCATAGATGATAAGGCTAAGAAGAGATACTTAGAAAAAAAGTTGAAGGAAGTTTTCCAGTCCATCTCATGGGACTTGGGAATTCTGAAAGCAACCACAATTAAGGCCAAAAAATGCATGGCACAAGGAAGAAAGCTCTATAGTTATTTAATAGATCCTAGTAGACACATAAAGAATATTGAAGATATCATAGCCAAGGGCAGAGTTGCATTAGATAGCATAATGAACAGTTGTGAAAACTCTTCACAATCTGTGTTGGAAATGGATAAGAAGACATCCAAGATTTTGGACAAAGTAAATGTCTTGGATATAGATAAAGGGAGAGTAATGGAAATATTTGGTTTGCTAAAGATTTTAATCACTCATATGCTATCAATTCTTGAATCTCATCTCACAAAGATGGAGAAGATTGAGGGATGAATGACAAACTCTATACCCGCTGAGCTGAAGGCAGCAAAGACTACATCTTATGCATTGAATGGACTGATCCATGTTAGTGAACTACTGATTAATTCATGGAATGATGAAGTGAAGACCTTTGAAGACTCCTTCCAAGACATTTTGAATTTGGTGAGTAAGCACTAAGTCATATATGCTTAAGATTTTGAAGTTTTGTAAGTACCTTTGCCATTGATGTCAAAGGGGGAGAAGATGAGAAGAGAAAAATGAGAAGAGGAGAAGAAGTAAAATGAGAAGAAGAGAAATTTGTAAATAGAGAAGTATATAGTATAATGCATATAGAGAAGAATATGTATGTAGAGAAGTAGAAGGAAGATAGTGTTTTGACACTTAGTCATTTTTTGCTGAGTGTTGCCATCAATGCCAAAGGGAGAGATTGTTGGCAAGTGATGTTTTGAGAGCACTATGGATCACTTGATGGTTGTCATTTATGGAAACACATATGATATAGTGATCACATGAAGTAAGTATAAGTATTGGAGATACAGTCATGAAAATGACTAAGTACAGAATCAGAGTTACAATATAGTACAATATTATTTTGGTTAGCAAAGATAATAAATGTTATATTATGGCTTTCAAACTTAGAGGAACACATTTTGGGGTATGTATAAGCTTTAGTTAAGGTCGCACATGTTTTGGTGTTGATATTAGTATGTTACAGTGATATGAGAGCATGTGAAGATATAAGAACAAAGAAATAGGGCATATGAACAGTCATGATGATTAAGGGAAGGCTAGACAGAATAGTAACATGCTATGTCAAATGAAGGTTGTATATTGCCAACACTTTGGTGATATAAGATCACCAACTCAGTATTTATCATTTATATAAATAATTATTATGTTTTGTATTGTATTTGAGAGCCGACAAATGAGAGAATTGATATAAGTATAAATAATTGATATAAGTATAAAGTATTTCATGCAAGCAATAAGTGTGAAGTGTATGATGGATATGTGGATGAAAATTTGAGATATTAGTGATGACTGATAGCAATTGCGAGATAAGTAAGTGACAAAGGATATTGTGAAACATAACTGGAACTATCAAAGAATAGTAGATGCTTGTATTGCTCATTATTGAAGACCACTTTTTGTAACAGAATTTTGATTGTAAGAGCTGTAAGCTCACAACACCTTTAACATGGTTTTTTTATACCCCTAATAGGGTTTCTATTCCTCTAACAAGAAAATGTACTATGTAATACTCAGCTCCTAACATGGCTAGATCTCCTAACAGGGATTCTATTAGGAAGGGGTGGGGGGGGGGGGGGGTGAATCAGTGTTCACTGTAATTTATCTTTTTACTTAATCTTAAACTAAAATTGAATACTTAAATAATGAAATGAACATCCACATAAACATGAAACATGAAATCAAAACATAACACCAATATGGTTATGGGGAAACCCAAATAGGTTAAAACCCCAGTGGGAATTGACACCCACTAATATTTTGTACTAGTGTTTTATGATCCTTGTTAAAAGATCCTTAATCTTGTTAGGATTTTCTTTACAATATGCTTAGTATAGTATACCTTGTGAAGGGTTAGACCCTGTTAGGAGTCTTTTACAATAAACCCTGTTAGGGGTGTGGACGCACTATCCTAGAGCTCAATGCTCAAGTGGTGAAGGCTGCAACCTTCTGATCTCAGATACACACTATATCTACTGCATGAACTGTCACTGTGACACTGCTTGTCTGATCAGTTCCTTTGATGCGCTGATGCTTTGACCTCTTACAAAGCTCTAATACATCTTGTCAACTCTTCACACACTTCTACTCTACTTATCTCAACTCTATAACAATTCACATGCCAACTATAATGGGCTCATCTCATATTTATATGTGCATACAAAACAAATAACTAGGTCAGCCCTTTAACCGATTACATACAACACTTCCAATTGAATTGGCTCAAGCGTGTTTACAAAAAAAAACATAATTACATGTCAGCAACCTAATTAAAATAGGCACATAGCCTTTACAACATAATAATGTAACTGCAAATCAAAATATCAATAGTCGGCTGCTTGTACTGTTCTTCTTTGGTACATGCGGGCTATGTAACTTCAACTGTTTATATCTTCCTCATACTGAGTCTTCTGATCATGCGATCTTAGACTTAGCATGCATATGATGTTACCAACTTAAATTCTAGGGTGTATACCATAATTCTATTGTATGCACATGCACTGATGTTCTGATCTTCAGGTACTCTATACATTGTCCAGTCTTCAACACTTAGCCAATTTATGATCTTCTCATCAAGTGCGCTGACTCCAAACTAATATATGAATTTGTTTCCATAATGAAAAAACTATAATAAGTCATATACACTAGTGTAGTCAACTTTCCAACAATCTCCCCCTTTTTCATTGATGGCAACAAAGGAATATGGCAAAGTTGCTAACTGTCCCTTAATACAAAAAAATTATATCTTATATCTCCCTTATACATATCTATAACCCATATTCTATAAATAATCCCCCTTTGAAATAAACAAAAAATGTGTTTCAAAATTGTATCTATAAATACTTATTGAGAGAGAACATTCAGATATGCTATCTGCAAGTTTTGGATCTCCTTCTTCCAAAATGTAATCAGTGAATTAACAATTTAGAGATGGGCACATAGAGCATACTGAAGCTTCTCCATCTTCTCCAAATATGTGCTGGGACCATGATCATATGTCACCATGGTGGCATTGATCTCCTTGATATTTTGATTAAGTATATCTAGTGAGGGCGCAAGAGCATTTCTAAGATGAGTCTGCCTAGCCCTTATTTTTGACATCTCCTTTTTTGCCTTCTCAATCTTATCAATTTTTCCTTGATATACATTATTGCACATATTTACATCAGTGGATGGGTATTTCACTAATTTCTTTACTTTCTCTATCATAGCTTCTACCTCTTGAATCTTCTTGAATTGGGCATCAGTTAACTTGTCCTGATCCTTACAGTTAGCAATGATTTTTCTTCCTTTTTTTGCAAACTCTTTCAAGGTTGCTTCTCCAACTTTGAGTGAGCTGAGGTCAAGTGAGAAGTTAATGACCAATTTACTTAGCCTTTTCTTCATGTACTTCTCTTCTACAAATTGAGATGCAGATTCTTCCAAGTTGGCAAAACTAGTCTTAAAGGCTGTGAGGATGTTGCTAACATCATCAACTATACTAACCTTAGACACTTTCTTGTCTGAAGGTAGCAGGTTGTTCAATATGCTCACTAGCTCAAAAAATAGGGGATTCCTCATTACTTACTTCTCCTTAGCCTTCTCCATAGCTAAGACACTGATCTTTATTAGGTCTTCTTCTCCCCAAGAATCCAAATTAGTTGTGTCAGGTGTCAAACTTGACAACAATGCTGCTGGTGGTAGTGGAGTGACATGTGTACTATCCATTACTTCTTGTTTTACCTTGATTAGCATTTCCACTGATGGTTCATATATTTTCTCACTTTCTTTTACCTCTTCCTCTCCTTTTTTTTTTTCTTCTTCTTCTTCCTTTTCTTTTTCTTCTTCTTTCTTTTCTTCTTTTTCATCTGTTATATCCTCAATCAATACTTCTTCTTGTTGATTGGGAGGAGTGTTACTAAAAAGAGTTTCAACCTCTTGTGTTCTTACAAATTCTTCTTCAAACTTGTCCAAATCCATGTCTGTGGCTGCCATAGTGACTTTTACATTATCAATAAAAATTGAGTCATCCTTGAATGTCTCTAACATGGGTGCATACGTATCCGCCTCTGTGGATGCATCGACTGCATGTACTGAATCCTGTGGACCTGTAGATGGAAAATTTATGGTTTCTAACTCTTTTGCATCCTTTTTGGGTACTTGAGCTATGGGCACAGTAGCTGGATACATGTGCCTATTCATGAATACCTTCTCAAAGGCTTTCTCTATTTCCTTTGCAACCAATTCATAGTTCTTCTCCCTTATGTGCAGGGTCCTTGACTTGGTTCTAAGATGTGGTTTTACTAGGTCTAGTAACAAAGATTTCTCCTCTAGAGAACATACTGGTGAACTCTCATTTAAGATCTTTTCTCTTATTCTCAGATCTTCTTCAATGGCTTGTCTTTTTAGGAGCTCCAAGATGTTCCACACATTATTAAGAATCATAGTTTTTAATTCTAGGACTGTCATTTTGAACTTTATCATATGTTTGAAAATCATTCCATGGATTTTTGATTTGTCAATTTCACTATACTTCTCATAGAACTTCCCTACTTGATCTATCATGCCTTCATTAATTATTCTTGCACTTAAACACTAAGACTAGGTTTGAAGCTTACTTCTGGAGGTGCTTGAGTGTTCTTCCTGTTCCTTGTTACTCATGAGGATGGATGATTGGTGCTAATCTATTTCTTCCTCTTGGGAATTACCTTATACTCTAGAGGGCTAGTAAGGTCAACTCTTACTATGGGCGCAGAAGGAGTAACATTAGTTTTACCCTTCTTATCATCTGATTTTTCTATTTTCACCTTCTTCAACTTTGGATTCTCAGATTTTGTCTTTGCTACTATTGTTCTCTCTATTTCCAAAGCAATCTTCTCTTCCCTTGCTTTGTCTAAGTCTTCTTGTGATACACCATGAATTCTCAAGATCTTTGAAGTAACCTTGGCAACTTTTCTTTTTGTTGTTGCGCTATTCAATACAACATCTACTTCTCTGTTTTCTCTTTATAAGTTCCCCATCTAGGTTCATTGGGGTCCTTAGGTGCTGACAATAGAACTTGAGCATAAGCTTCTAAGATTGGTTCCTCAACCTCATATCCAAGTGGATGAATCCACTTTGTCCTTGGTTCAACAACCTCCATGCATGTTGTGTCAGTCTCAACCATGAAACAAATAGTATCCTTGTATTTTTCAACTATCTTCTCTGGAATTCTATATCTCATCTGCATTTCAGCTCTAAATGTCTTCAATTCTAGTGTCATGTAGTCCTTTAATGTACTCTCAGTACATGCCTTGAGAGATATCTATGGCATTGTGGGAATACATTTGTCTAGATACAAAACATACACTTTTCCAATAATATGGAAGTACATATAGATAATTAGGGACCCAAACCTAAATATCTTGGTCTTGTCATGCTTGATGGCCTTAATGTTGTCTATTAGCTATGCACACAAGATTTCACATAGATTAAACTCTCCATTCTCTTTCACAAGTCTTATTGCTACAAGAATTGTGGCCACAGACACACTATTCACCCTATTGGTGTGTTGGAACCTGTATCCTAGTATCATGGACATCAATTTGATGTCATCTTGCTCAATATTCTCTATAGTCATTCTTCGCCTATCACTTCTTGACTTGCATGTCTTCTCAACAAGTTTTCTACATCCTTTCCTGCTAGAAGAACAACGCCTGTCTTTGAGAGTTCTGCCATCTCATGAATTAGGTCACCTATAATCTTGACCGACACTTCACCTATCCAAAATAGGTCATCATGAATCCTACTAAGTAGAATCTTTATCCATTCAAACTCATAGAACTCATATGCAGTCACATATTCAACTATAGGATTATTATTCCATTGTGCATACTCATCCATGAAGGTTCTATTAGGTTTTAACATTTTTTCCATGTGTGCTCTTATTCTGTCTAATCCTACTGGTTCTTTCTTACAATATATGTATTCCCTAATGTCTTCAACATGCATTACACCCATAGGCATGTGGGAGAATGCCCCTTCTAGGTCATCCAATGTGGATTTGAATGGGTGCCTCTTAAATACATATCTTTTCTTCTCCACAACATCAAATACAATAGGAGTAGCCATCACTTACTTGTATATCATTTTCTTAATGGTTTCTAAGATCTTCTGAATCGGTGTGATGAACTAGGGTTTTTGCAACCGATCAAATGCACAGCTAATCACTGATGAATCAATCTGCAATCCTTCACAATCAAATTCTAGGGCTCTTCTGCTCTCCAATCACTCTGAATTCAAATGCAATGAGAGATTTACAAAATTTTGTGTATTTTAAAGTAGAAATCCTACCATTAATGCTTGTCACGTAAACCAGGCTATCACTGACAATTTCTAACTTTCATTCTACAAACATTCAATTAGTGCACTCTTGCACATAGGTTCTACTAGTCTCCAAAAGATTAAATCCAAAGGCGCATACTTTGAGGGTGAGTATATCGGCCGATAGGGTCTAGAGCTAAATTAGCTCCCCCTATGACCTCAAGGGCCATTCATCCAGATGTAGAGGGTGTGTCCACTATGGATGCATCCAATACATTCTCATCAAACTTATCCTTCTTTTCTTCTGACCAAATCAAGCTCACATCTTATGAATCTTTCACAAACTTCACTTCTCCTTTAGGATCCAATACTGGTTCTTCGGGCTTTTTAGGGCTTTCCTGACTTTGCATCCTTGATCTACGAAACTTTGAGATGTGTCCAACCTTGTTACAAGAGTGACAAATGATTGGAGGCCGTATATTCCTCGGCTCATTTACACGGGTCACCATTTTACATTGTCTTGTAGAGTGACCATTATAGTTACATATTTGACATGTAACATTCTGAGAGCTTATTACATTTGACTAGTTCTGATTTCTTTGATTATACCGAGTTTTGTTTGTCTAACTTGTCTTACAATTCATAGCTCTATGACCAAATTTGTTACATGAATAACAGTAACCATGAAAAGGTCTTACCTCTGTACAGTTCCTTGCTATATGTCCATGCTTGTTACATGCATAACAAGTGCGATCTACTAGCTTGTATTCATTCTTAGGTGGTTCACCATTATCTTTAGTTTGATCTTTAGTCTTCTTAGTATCAGTAGAGTCTTTTTGTGCTTTCATCCTTGCTCACATGTTGTCAATCTAGTTTTGTGCTTCATTGTATCCAATGCAGCTAGTATCTCCTTTTAGTCTTCTTGCATACAATTGAGATTCTATCAAATCAAAACTGGTGTGTAGTTTATCAATGTGATTCTTTGCCTCTTTCAATTCAGATTCCAAGCTTTCTTTGTTGTTCCTTAGCTCTAAGATTTCCATGTTTTCTTTCCTTAATTCTTCATTGAGTTTTTTTATCATAATCCCTAAATCACTAGTAGAGCATTCTTTCAAATCCTTTCTTAGCCTTTTGATGACTATTTGAGCATCACTAACTTTTTCTTTTAGTTCTTCAATTTCTTTTTCAGATCTATCCAGGTCTTTAAGAGAAGCTTCAAGATTTCTTTTCAGATGTTTCATTTCTTCTTTGTCCATGATCTCCTCAAGTGGTTAAACTTATTTGCTGAGGACCAGAGCTCTGATACCAATTGTTAGGAATGGGAACACTGAGAGGGGGCAGTGAATCAATGTTCACTATAATTTATTTTTTACTTAATCTTAAACTGAACTTGAATGCTTAAATACTAAAATGAACATCCACATAAACATGAAACATCAAATCAACATATAACACCAATATGGTTACCGAGAATCCCAAATAGGTAAAAACCCTAGTGGGAATTGACACCCACTAATATTCTGTACTAGTGTTTTATGATCCTTGTTAGAAGATCCTTAACCCTATTAGGAGTTTCTTTACAATATGTTTAGTATAGTAGACCTTGTTAAGGGCTAGACCTTGTTAGGAGTCTTTTAGAGTTTGATCTCAGATACACACTATATCTACTGGATGACCTGTTACTGTGACATTGCTTATCTGATCAATTCCTTTGATGCTCTGATGCTTTGACCTCTTACAAAGTTATAATACATCTTGTCAACTATTTTCACACTTCTTCTCTACTTATCTCAACTCTATAAATATTCACATGCCAACTATAATGATCACATCTCATATTTATATGTGCATACAAAATAAATAACTAGGTCGGCCCTTCAATCGATTACATACAATGCTTCAAATTGAATTGGCTCAAGCGTGTTTACAAACAAACATAATTACATGTTAGCAACCTAATTACAATAGGTGCATAGCCTTTAAAACATAATAATGTAACCACAAATCAAAATGCCAACAGTCGGCTGCTTGCACTATTCTTCTCTGGCACGTACTGGCTGTGTAACTTCAAGTGTCTGTATCTTCCTCATACTGAGTCTTCTGATCATGCACTCTTAGACTTAGCATGAATATGATGTTACCAACTTAAATTATAGGGTGCATACTATAATTCTATTGTATGCATGTGTGCTAATGTTCTGATCTTCAGGTACTTTGTACACTATCCAATCTTCAACACTTAGCCAATTTCTGATCTTCTCATCAAGTGCCCTGACTCCAAACTACTATATGACTTTGTTGCCATAATGACAACACTATACTAAGTCATATACACCAGTGTAGGCAACTTTCCAACAGATTCTATATTTTAGTGCATATTTGTGGGTACCATCCCCACTGGGGTTTTCCCTTGGCTAGGGTTTCCTTGAAAAAAAATAATGGTGTTGTGAGTTATGTGTTTATGTTCTTTTCATTTCAATTTTTGTATGGTTTATTTGCAATTGGTTTAAGTTTAATTTAAAGTGTTGTAATTCTGATTCACCCCCCCTCTTATTATTACTTAATCCTAACACTTGTGTGTATTTAATCATATGTAGGATTTATGCCTTAAGTATATTCATGTGTATTAAAGTACATTCTTCATAACCTAAATTCATGTGTATGGGCTATGTGCATGACTTAAGGTGAATTCATGTGTATTCTTCATAATCTATGTGCTACATGTATGCTTCATGACTTAAGAAATTTTTTTTTTACACTATATGTGCTATGCGTGTTCACATGTGTAATTCATCGTTTAAGTGAATTCATGATTTATTTGCTACATTATATTCATGTGTATCTGATGCTCTCAACCAAGAAAATCCTTCAAAGTTCACTTCACAAATCTGGTGATCACCTTGTCAAATAAACTCTTCTATAATGTATCATGTTAGAACTCTATTATACATGTCAAAGACACATCATTCCATGATAATCAGTAAGCACATTCATGGAATGATTCTTCTACATCAAGATTTTGTCAAATTGTTATTGAGAAAATAATGACAAAAGGCAATCAGTCAATATAAAAGGATTGAAAATTGAACCAAATAACTTTCAGAGCATTCAAAAAGGTTTGAAGGTTATAATGAAATGCAATCATCTTGAGAACTCAAAACATCAATTAGTAGTCTTTTATTGACCCTTTGACCAGATTTGAACATGTAGTCTTTATTAAAAACCAAAATGGTCCATAGGACCCTAACATATTTAGGACACATATGACCCAACCTACAGGCCTACCGATGATATACTTTATATAACCAACTTGGAGCAACAACATCTACTCATTATGGGCACAAACTAATGGTTCCATCATGTTTGGTTGGGTAGGTTTACTCTAGGGATGGTCCCACTTTTCCTCTTGACACACCATAATGCTCGTTGACATAGCTAATGGTGTTTAGTGCACCTTGGGGACACTTTGGTCTGGCATGGTCATGGATGTTCCAGTGACTATGTGGTCAAAAAAAGGTTGTCGCTAGAGTTTACCCACCCAACGGGAGCTAATGGCATAGACCATTTGGTGCCAGGACAAATCGCTTGGAAGAAACCTAGTGGTGCAACTGTCAACTAACCCTCACTATAAGTTTTAGCGTCAAGCGAGATTGGCATGCCAAATTGAAACCAATTTGAATCTCCCAGAATGGAGAGAGGTTATTGTAGGCCTTAGAAACATGATCTTGCAGCATCTCATGGTTCACCAATACCTCTCACAAGGTCTAAGATACGAGCCACAAAATATTGCTACTCAATCATGCTTAGTGCACCTTGGGGACACTTTGGTCTGACATGGTCATGAACATTCTATTGATTAAGTGGTCAAAATGCAATTGTCACTAGCATTTACCTACCAAACCAGAGATAGTGGAATAGACCATTTGGTGCCAGGACAAACGGTTTGGAAAGTGGTGCAACTTTCAACTGACCCTCACTACAAGTTTTGGCATCAAGCAAGATTGGCATGCCAAATTCAAACAAATTTGAATCTCACAGAATGGAGATAGGTTATTGTAGGCCTCAGAAAAATGATCCTATAGCATCTCACAGCTCACTGATACCTCTCAAAGGGTCCAAGATAGGAGCTTGAAAAGATCTCTGTTCAATCATGATTAGTGCACCTTGGGGAAACTTTGGTCTGACATGGTCATAAATGTTCTAGTGACTCCATGGGTGTATCAGGGGTTTTCACTAGAATTTAACTACCCAACCAAATCTAATGGCATAGACCATTCGGTGCTAGGATGAACGGTTTGGAAGAAACCCAGTGGGGAAACTTTGAACTAACCCTCACTACAAGTTTTATCGTCAAGTGAGATAGGCATGCCAAATTTAAAAAAAATAAAAAAAATCCCAGAATGGAGAGAGGTTATTGTAGGCCTTAGAAACATAGTCCTATAGAATCTCACTATTTTTTGATACCTCTCACGAGGTTCCAGATATGAGCCTCAAAATATTGCTGCCCAATCATGCTTAGTGCACCTTGGGGACACTTTGTTTCGGCATGGTCATGAATGTTCTAGTGACTAATTGGTTAGAACACTAGAGTTTAGATGCCCAACTAGAGCTAATGGCATAGACTTTTTGGTGTCAGGATGAATGGTTTGGAAGAGACCCAATGGGGCAACTTTCAACTGACTCTCACTGCAAGTTTTGGCATCAAGCGAGATTAGAATATCAAATTCAAACAAATTTGAATCTAACAGAATGGAGAGATGTTATTGTAGGCATTATAAATATGGTCATAAAGCATCTCAGGGTTCTTCAATACCTCTCACGGGGTCTGAGATATGAGCCTCGAAAGATCACTATCCAATCATGCTTAGCGCATCTTGGGGACACTTTGGTCTAATGTGGTCATGAACATTCTAGTGACTAAGTGGGTAGAACGAGGTTTCCACTAGCATTTACCTACCCAAATCAAGCTAATGGCACAAACCATTTGGTGCTAGGATGAATGGTTTGGAAGAAACCCAGTGGCACAACTTTCAACCACTACTACATTTGGGGCCAAATTTTGACAGAAGCTTCTGACAGGTAATTTTTTATTACGAATTTGGTATATATTTTTTGTAATAGGCCCTGATGGTGTCGGTATTCTGATGGGTTTTTAATTGACCATTGGAATTTTGACAGATTCGGGGTATAGATGAAAAAAAAAGTGAAACAACCTCATCATTTTTATTTCGATTGGATAGAGGAGTGAGAGAAAAGGAGTGAAAGCTGAGTGTGGGAGAAGGTATGTGATTTCTTCATCTTTTGAGCCCTGGCATCATATTCAAATGCATTGCATTTTATTTGATCATGAATGCTCTCTAAAATGACCGCATTCTATTGGTGTTGTACCCTAGCCAGTGCTTTATCTCTATTATTTGATGTTATTGGTGCTTGTGCTCAAGGATATCAATTCACCATTTTCAAATGTTTGGATTCACATTTGTTGATATTACTGGCATATATGTTTAATGATGCCATTGTATATTATTGTGACTGAAATGACCGCATTCTATTGGCATCGTGCCCTAGCCTGTGCTTTAACTCCATTATTTGATGTTATTGGTGCTTGTGCTTAAGGATATCCATTTTTTGAAATGTTTATTGTGGTTATGAAATGGACAGCCCATGAGCTTCTAGCTAGGTGCCATTTGTATTGATAGCTTAGGGCATCAAATGTATTGTATCATTGATAGTTGAGACTTTGTTAAAAGGAAATAGGACAAAGAACAATTTTTATTTAGTTTCTCTATTTTGATCCCTAAGTGGCTTACAACTCTAGAGAAGTATATATGCAGATTTACAGATGCAGTTGTAGGATACATAGCAGTCGATAATTCAAAAGAAATTCATGTATCCAATTTGAATAGAAATTAATACAAAGAAATAGGGTCCTCTAATGGCCCAATCATCTGGACCTTGACTGTCCCCTCAACCAATGACCCTTCAAAAATGGGCTATCATGCAATTAGTGAGTGATCCTTCATTCTCCTGGTCTGCTCTGCATCCAAACATATTGGAAATACACAATACAATGATAACAAGTCTTTCAAAATCCCCCTTCCCTCAATGAACACTATCAACCATCCCTTCCACATAGCATTTCACTATTTTATGAGTGGATTATGTAGGAACAGTTAACATTAAACAAGGAGAAAACTCCTCAACACATCTTGGAAACCATTGAATTCAATAATAAATGAAACCTAACACCAACACTATTCCTTCCATAGTTACAAGATACATAGCAATCGATAATTCACATGTAATCCATGCATCAAATTTTTCTAAGGATATCCTACTAATCAATAGGAATTTTCTTGAGATGACCAATGATTATGCATTTTGATGGAAGTGTGCTAGTTCAAAAGCATAATATAAATCTGAAACAATTTTTTCTAATTTTCTCAAACTATAAATGTGGTTAAAGGGGAAATATTATGTGGAAAATCCACAAACAAAGCTAGAAAATGATTGTACATCAAATTATTCCTATATTCATTCAAGTATTGCTATGCTTCAGCTACCTGACCTTTGAGCTTCATTTAGAGGAATGTGTAGCTTTAAGATAGAGTTACTTCTTGGGCCTTACAATAGGGTGGAATATGATCAAGATTTGTTTAGGCTGTATCTTTGTTAGTCCCATTGTTAGGTTCTTATGCTTCATGGTTTGAATCTATTATGGTTTTGTAAGGGATTTGTAGATGTTTTTTCTAACATAATTATTGGACACCATGATTGGAACAACTGGTTGATGGCTATTGTACATATGAATCATAACTGTCAATGGTTCTTTGTGTTCAAGAATTCATTTATCAATCTTTGAGATTTATATTCCGAGCTTTAAAAGAGTGATAAAAGATACAGTGAGTGCTATCTTTTCCAACTATTTTGTGGGTGCCGTTATCTTCTAGGAGTAATTGATGGAACCAAATTATGTTCTTTTCCTCTAGTAAATATTGCAGACACAATCATCTTCTTGGTGAAGGGTTGCTTCCATCCCCATGAAGCACTATTGCATGGTTTCCATTCCCTTGTAGTATAGTGAACCTAATTTAATACAAGTGTGCACTATTTTGGGATCCATAATTTATGGCCCCTACATTGTGGTTGTTAGCCTAAGATAGGCCTACCTTTGCATATAATAAGAGGCCAACATGAAACAAACATCCAGAAGTTAGGGGGTTGTTCACTGTCCATAATTTATTTTATAAGTGCTAAGTGATGATGGGTATATCGTGTAATTCATACCTAGTGTGTCTCTTTCTTTCTCTCCACATTTCACATTAGGAGTATATGCTATAAAATACTAATGAAATCAACTATTGGTCAAATCTAATGAAAATTGCAATATAAAGATTAAAATAGATCTTGAAGAAATATGGGAACCATTTTTGAGAGATATTGTACAAATGAAGAGAATACTCCCAAGAGGAAATGCTTCAATGTGGAACAATTGAAAGACAATATTTTAATTTTAGATGCACATCTGCAATGTTTTTGATATATTTCTGAGATAACAAAACCATAGAAAGAATAACATATAGAAGAAAGTAAAGAATAATGATCATACTTTGAGATATTGTGGAAACTTAAAGGAAAGAATTCTTGGTGGGGTTATCATGAAATCAATGAGTGATCCTTCATTCCCCTCTTCCAGTGACCCTTCAAAACCAGGTTATCATGCAATCAGTGAGTGATCCTTCATTCTTTTGGTTTGCCCTGCATCCAGACATATTGGAAATACACAATACAATGATAAAAAGTCTTTCAAAATCCCCCTTCCCTCAAGAAACACTATCAACCATCCCTTCCACATAGAATTTCACTGTTGTATGAGTGGATTGTACAGGAACAATTAACATTAAACAAGGAGAAAACTCCTCAACACATCTTGGAAACTATTGAATTCAATAATAAATGAAACCTAACACGAAAACTATTCCTTCCATTCACTTCTACCAAGAATAAATCATTTAATCCATTCAACATTACATATAATCATTAGACAGTTACATTTCCCGATTGTGTAGAGGAACAGGCATGACCAAAACAATCAAAACTACTTTCACCCTTGCACAAGCTATTCCAAACTTCAAGTAAAATGAGCAATATGCTATATCAAATCATTCATATTCATAGTAACCATTCAAAGGATCATTTTATCAATGAACCCTCTGATTGTACCCCTGTGACAGAGAAAGGAAACCTCAAAATAGAGAAAGGAAACTTAGTAAAACTAGTCTATGCCACTGTTTGTGAGGGAAACTTAGTCACAACATCAAGTATCATCTCATCATGGTCTATTCACCATTTTTCAACACCCCATTCACTCTGATATATTAAACTTACACCATTCTTCTTCTCCAGGACTCAAAGGATTGAAACAGTATATGTGGTAAAAATTCATGAAATACTAAAGAAGACCTGCTATTTGTCAGACAAATCTTCATTTTCCCCTACAATTCATTAGTTAAATTTTTCAATTTCATGTATTTTTTCTCCTATTTACTAGGTGCATGAATTTAAGGTTGAATTTAAGAGTCTTATAATGTTGTGTTACCTTTGGATCTCGAGTTTTTGATACTCCTATGATGATCTTTCTCAGCAAGTATTTTATTTTATTGTTGTTTTTTGAATAACATATTGGGGAAATACAAAAATGTGTACTTCTACAGGACAGTGAACACAAAAGTGAAGCATCAAACAAGACTTGATCAAGTTGTAGGTGGAACATGCACTCAAATAGTAAGTAATGTAGAATAACAAAATAAGTAATCTATTGTGTCTAGATTTTGTTATTTTCTGAGATTACATCCATGTTCTATATTCACAAAATGGTTCAAAATTGAAATTTAGAATTCGATAAAAGTACTGACGAGTGTTGGTCCTTGCACCCTCAATCAACAACTTGCCTCCATTTTTGGTCTCAACTTGCCTCCATTTGATTTACAAACTACTATATTATTTGAATATCTTTCTTTCTTGCCACAATAGGAAAGAGTTTGAGGTGGAAGACTACAATAACAAAAGTGTTTCAATTTGGTATACTATACTACAACATCATTTTATAACTAAGTTTTCAATTTATATATATAATTAGGTTATAGATAATCTAAGTGAAGAAGCATCATGTCAAACAATCCAAGTGAAGAAGGTAATGGGGATACAATCAATAGATTGTCATCGAACTTGAAAAGAAAAGGTGATGGAAAATGTTATTGTTCCTGTAATATTTGTAAGGGCTTAAACACTAGAAGATTTCTAATCAAAACAATTAAGAGACATTGTAGGGATAATGATCACATTGAAGAAGGGTTTGATTATCATGAATTGGTAAGTTTTTCATTATATTTATTTAACAATTTATATATATATATATATATATATATATATATATATATATATATATATATATATATATATATATATATATATATATATATATATATATATATATATATATATATATATATATATATATATATATATATATATGAATTACACTTGATGATGAGATCATTATCATGGTTTATTTGTGTTCATCATTTTTATATAGGTCAACCTCCCTAGGGGAGTACGTGATATGGACCATGGAGGTGCGAATATGGATAATATGGCTTTGGAAGTGGAGGATCATGGAGGTGCAAATATTGAAGCTGAAGATTGTGATCCCATGGAAGATGATGATGATGCGCTAGATGATGGTACTAATATATTGATCCATGACACATTTGGTATTGACGATGATGTGCCAGATGATGATTATAAGGATGATGTTGATGTCATCCATGATATACCTCTACTTGAGAAGGCAACCACGCCCCTTTATGAAGGCTCCCAAACAACTCTTCTCTTTGCTGTATTGTTGTTGTTTAACTTGAAGGTTATGAATGGTTTATCCAACACAACAATGTCACGTATGCTAAGGTATGTCATATATGTCATTATAGTAATTAAATGGTGAAACATGTACCATAAATATTGTTAATATTAACAACTTATATTTTTTTCTATAGATTGATAAGAGAGTTTTTGTTACCACCATCGAATATTCTCCCTTGCTCATACCGAGAATTATGTGCCACTATGAAAGATATTGGAATAGAGTATCAAGCAATATATGTGTGTCCCAATGATCATATTATTTATCATAAAGAACATGAATTTGTAACAAAATGCCTTAAATGTCATACGAGTAGATATCAAATAGATCAAATAACAAAAAAAGTGCCTTACAAGGTTCTTCGTTACATCCCTATTATACCACATTTGTAAAGATTATTTAGGTGTAGTAGCTTGGCACAATTTATGGATTACCATGCATGCAATAGGAGTCAAGATGACATTATTTGAATGCCTATGGATGGTTTTGTATTTAAGGACATAGAGGAAAAGTGGCCACACTTTATCAAAGAACTTCGAAATCTCAAGCTTTTAGTGGCAGTGGACAGTGTCAATCCATTTGGAGAGCTAAGATCTATTTTCTCTGTTTGGCCTGTATTTGTCATCAACAATAACATTCTTCCATGGATGCCAATAAAGAGGGAGCACATTATGTTGGCAATGATTGTTCCAGGTATTTGATCATTTAATAGTTATTTGCATGTAATTATAAATCTTGCAGTAAAATGGTCACAATAATTATGTAATGTTGTTGTTCATTCAACTAGGTAAATACCAAGTTAAAGATATGAATGTATATATTGAGCCTCTTATCAATGAGTTGGTGGAGTTATGGAAATGTGTCACTATGTATGACATCTCTAGACCAATAGGAGATAGATAATTTCAATTCCATGCAATGCTTGTATGGAAAATACATGATGCCCCAGGGCTAACACATTTTTCTATTATGTTATGGTGAATTCAAGTTGCACATGATAATTATAAAAATAAACATTAACATATTTAATCCAATTGTATCATTATCTTGTAGGTCTTCAAACAAAGGGAAAATTTGCATGTCCAGTTTTTGGTCCAAAGATGAAATCTCATCATTCAAAAAGTTTAGGAAATCAGGTGTTTGATAAGAATATAAACTTTCTCCACAAAAATCATAACTATCAAATTATCGAAAAACATCTTTTCAATGAGAAAGAAGAGACTACATCTAAGCCATGGAGAATGACATCTTTGCTGTGGAAGTTGGAATATAATAGAGTTAATCGTCAAGGTACTACCATTCTACCTAATGGTTTATGTTTGGAATTTGTATATTTTTATTGTGTTTTGTTTGCTGATTATGTGATTGATGATCGTGAATGTTGTCAAGGAAAAACTACTGAGCACCTTCCAAAGGGACTAAAAATTTATCCCAGACAATTTAGGAGGTTGCCCTACTATGAGCAACTACAAATTGTGTATTTGTTTGATACTATGCATATTGGAAAGAATGTAACAGAGACATTGTGGAAGACATTGGATGGAAGGCGTGACAAAGAAAGAATTGTCAAAATTTGTAGTGACATTCATGAATCCAATCCTGCAATGAAAAATTTTATTGAATCAAATAGAAATAGAGAATGGATTAATATAAGTGCCCTTCCTTGGTTATTAACAGAACAAAAAAGTGATGCCATAAAATAATTCATATGAAAATTTTTATTTCCCATAGGATTTGTTGCAAACATAAGCAGTACCATATCACAAAAAAGTGAATTTGGGCCAGGGTTGAAAATGCATGATTGGCATACCTTCATCAAGGTAAGTCATGTTCTTTTGTATTTACAATATATTTGTAAACTACATGTACTTCTCATTGTATTATATGAGAAAAGAATGACATGATTATTTTTATAATTGTTGCAGTACGTGCTATGCCTATCTCTCCCAGAGAACTTCGACAATAACATCAAACAAGTGATATATGATCTTGGAAAATGCATGAGGTAAGAAATGATATCTGTTCAATTTGTTGTATATATTGTAAAGTCTCGTGTTTAAATATTTTTGTGTCTTGAATGTCTTGTAGGTGGTTGTCATCTAAAGAAATCCATAAAGTAGATATAAAATACTGGAAGAGAAGAATTCTTCATCTAATGTGTGAAATGCAAAAGTGTCTACCTTCAACCTTTTTCAATGCACAAGAAGACTACCTCATACACCAAGTTGAGGAGATTGAAATGTGTGGACCTGTACACACTCAGTCAATGTGGATGGTTGAGAGGCACCTGAAAATTTTTAAGGCTTTGTTTTGACAAAAAGCACGTCATGAGGGCTCTATGGTGGAGGGATATATGGTATACCAAACTATGGTGTACGTTATCGACACCATTAGAAAATTTGAAGGGGAGTACTTGGTGGGGAAAGGTAGAATGAGGAAAGTGAGAGGTAATAAATTGTAAGATGTTATTGTAGCTATTAATTAATTCTTAATATTCAAAATTAATCAGCTATAAGTCATCTATTTTTGTTTTGTACAGCTGCTCAAGAGTGGGATGCAGTACATTTGTGTATTGCAAACAATCAAGATTGGATGACGAAATGGATTGAACGATGTCATCATTTAGGTCACACATTAACATGGAAAGTTGTGTCTTCATTGATTAATGAAGCTCATCATAACAGAGATCCAAATGTTATGCAAAGGGAAATAGATTTAGCACATGGTTTAAGAGATTTCTAGGTATGTATAAATTTGTTAATCACTCGTACGTTTATGAACTCTTGATGCATTAATTTATACATGTTTTACATATTTTTGTAGGTCAAACACCACAAGGCTATGTTTTGCAATGGTCATAATTTTGCATCAAAAAGTTGGATGACATAAAGAAAACTTGTGATCCTAGGATAAGTGCAGTCTTTCAGGTGACTAATATTTTATCTAGAAATGACTTACATCCTCAAGAGTCTGAAAATAGATACTATGGCATATTGGATGATATACTTGAGTGTGACTTTAATTCCTTCACATTAGTTCTCTTTGTTGTTAGATGGTATAGGCTACAACTTAATCAAAATGATCCTGATAGAACTGTTATTGAATATGACAATGGATTTTCAATGATTAATACAAGGTCGTTTGAGCCAGTTGGGGATGAGCCCTATGTTCTTCCAAGCCAATGTGAGCAGGTATTTTACTCAGAGGTTCCACATAAATCAGGTTGGTCATTTGTTGTTAGACATGATCCAAGACGAAGGCCGATGAGGTATAATGCGATGGAAGAAGAAGATTGCGAACAACTAGAAGATGATATAGATGATGATCACAGACAACAGTTAGTCGATGATGTTCCTGATGCAACTTTTCTTGAAGAAGAAGAAGATGATGGCGATGATGATGCTACTGATGATGATGATGATGATGATGTTGCTGCTGCTGATGATGATGATAATGATTCTAATGCTAATGATGATGATGATGATGACAATGATGGTGGTGGTGATGATGTCGACGTCAACGATGATCATGGTGATTAGTTGGATGAAGAAGAAGATGAATGACATGAATGAAATGTACAGTTATGTGATCACTTCTTAATCTATTTAATATTAATTTCTTGATATAAATGTGCAGTTATGCAATCAATGCTTAATCTAATTAATTCATGATGTACTTACTATGTGATGCTTATGGTTTTTAATGTACTTACTATGTGGTTTTTAGTATATGTATCATGAATTTTTTAGCTAACATTAGATAATTGAATTATATATGTAGGTACCTGGACTCCTTTCATGAGCATGCCACACAGTCACATGGATCGATAGGTATAAGTCAATACACCCTATAGAGATTAATGTATTTCTCGATTTGCAAAATATCTCACATTACTTGCTTTCTCTCTCATTTGATGGAGTGCAGGTAGCAGCAAATAGGTATTTTTTAGATGTGTCTTCCTTGAGCGAAGACAGTGAGTCATTTAGTATGTCTGAATTAGGAAGATCAACTATAGGTCAAAAGACTAGAAGGAAATTCAATAAACGCATAAAATTTTTCCTTGCTCAAGGGGGTCATGTTCTTATGATGATGAGAGAAAAGGTGACATCGAGGTGCCCTCTAGGTACCACAATCTACATAAACAAGGGGTCCCCAAGGAACTTCCCCCAATAAATACTGATTTTAGTGTTAAAGGCAAGATATATCGTATTGCACCATCGTCAATACATGGTTTGGGCCTATTTTCCACAAATGACATAAAGGTCTCTTACAAAAAAGTTGTTGAATTGATGGAGTATGTTGGACCTTGTTACGATTACAAAAGTTGGATGCGAATTGTTCAATATAAAAAAAGTATGCGTAGGTATGTGCTCTCAGAAAATTATATTCAACAAAAAGACAATGAGCAAAGTAAAAGAGTGGCTATATACATTGATGGAAGGCCAAAAGCATCAGGGAATAGTGTAGGTTTTATAAATAGCATGCGACCTCTGTCAACTATTAAGTAACCCAATTGCATATTTGATGCGCGTGAAGGAAATCATGTATTTGTATGTGCAATAAAATCAATAAGTGCAGGGGAAGAGCTGCTTATTGATTACGATTTGAATTGCATAGATACAAATGATGTCACTATCATTAGGGTGTCGGTACATACTGTGTACCATTAAATAATTGAGTTTTTTTGCCAACCACATTTAGAGAGTGTCCTCACCATCCACCTCATCTCCATCATCATCTTCTAATGAAATTTATTAATGTAGTCCTTTCTAATTATTGGTTAACTTTAAATAATAACATAGGACCACAATATGGAGCAACCACATAGAGGGGACAATGATGATCATGCATGCACTTCTTCCCAGCAGGTAAACCTCTTTGTTATTGTACTAGGGTAAAAGCACAATCGAGTGTCACCTTTTGGGCTAACTCAATTCACTCGGCCCAGTTAAACTCGGCCGAGTTAGACTCGACTGAGTCTAACATGGCCAAGTACATGTAGGTGCCACATGGCACCAAATGGCATCTGCGTGGCCCAATTGACTGGGCCAAGTGGTACTCGACCAAGTAGGACTCGGCCGAGTCTAAATAATATTTTTAATATAAAAAAACATCACAAACCACTCATTTGCACACTATTAGGCTATTTGAGTGGGGCTGACCCCTGGGGGGACTCAGCTGAGTCTGACTCAGCCGAGTCTACTTAGGTGGCATGCCATGTTGGCAGCCAAACCACCAAAAACACAAAAAAACTAGAATTTTGCACTTCTGTTGTTCCTTTCTTAGATCAAAATAGAAAATGTTAAAAAACTAAAAGTACCCTTTTCTAGATCTCGGAAGTATGATTCTAGACATATAAATTTTATATTGTTTCATCTAAAAAATGTTAAACAAATTTGCTAAAAACTACATGTAGGTATATTAAACTTTGAGAAGATGTTGATTCGGAAAATATAGAAAAATACTAAATCAATTCAAAATTTTTTTGAAATTATATACGACACTAGAGGAGAGAGTCCTCTTCAAGAATATATTATTTATTTGGTTTTTGGTATAGTTTTGATAGGGTAAAAGTGACAGGAAACAAAAACTGTTGATTTCAGGTAAGGTCAACTTTCAATACTTATAACGGGTAAACTATAGATCAAAAAAACTTCTTTCTTTTTTCCTACACTAGATATACATGTCATCTAAAACAAATTCTAAAATTGGAGGGAAAAAAATTGTTTTACTTATAATGATTTGACGGGAAGTGAACTCCCTTATTTGTAGTATTTTCAAGATATGAAAAATAGACCTAAAAAATTAAAAAAATATATTAATTTTTGCTCAAATTAATATTTAAAAATTATAGGCATAAAATTCATCCTATTTTACACATTTCATCAATTTACATCATCTTCAAATTCTCAACAGAAATGTGACTTTTATGCCCTTGAAGTTTTTTAATTTTTGTGTTGTTAGCCTCTTCCTTTGTAAAAGGGTGACAACTTATTGTGCTTTTACCCACTACAAATTAGATAGAAGCAAAATGTTAAATACAGTTTTTTATTATATTCTTTTCATCACTATTTTAGATTAATTCTAATAGTGTTAGTAATATTATTGTCACAGACAGGTGGTCAGCAGAGAAAGGGAAAGGAACCCACAGTCCCTGAAGAGGAGTCCTTTGATGAGGACCTAGTTGTTGATTTGGCCACTTGTGATGATTCGGCCTCTGCAATTAAAAAATGCCTCCACAAAATTGGAAAAATATTGGCTGAATTGGCATCTATATTCCCTTCGACTCTTGAGTCACAAAAGAGGGCAACTAAACTGATGCACCTATCTCAAAATTACCAAGTAAGTATTAATGTAATTTTTAATTATAACAAAAGTTCAATAATATTTTTTATGTTATAGTAGTATTTTATGTCTTTAAAAAATAAGCGGATGTGTTGCTTTTATAGCTTTTTTTGCGTAATTTTGATCCTCATAGCCATGATGAGGGTACTACAGCTGGTTCAGGTAGATCACATATTGGACTATATATTTTTTTAATCTCTAACAATATTGTCCATGCTAATCACTAGTTTTATTATGCTCCGACAATCTTATTCTTCAGCACGTGTCAATGATCATTTACTATCGCCACCTCATATGATGGCAAGCTCAGATGTACTGCATCCTGAAATGTCGACAACACGTAGCATGGCCATAGACGCCATGGCACCACCTACTCGTACACAGATTTTATTTTCTCTATCATTATATATATGTTTATTTCTCTTGAAGTGTTTTTTCTTAGGGCCATTTCATAATGGATTCAATTTATGCAACAGGGGATGCAACACTTGATGGTGATTTTCCTGGATGTACTAGTATTTCTAGTACGGGAACGGTGAAGGATTGCATATTGCTTGTGAGCGAAGAAGGAGTTCCCTTGAAAATAGAAAAACTTCCAGGTACTTTAAAGATTAGACCTTTCTTTTACTATACAATCGTATGTTAATTACACCTTGCATTCAATATGAGAAGCTTACATCTATTGTATTCTTATTTTATACTATTATATCCTTTGACTAATGATCCCATGATTATTTTGTAGGGAATGATGTTTTTTATACTAAACTTAATGATGAGTGTTTGCAGATATTCGGGCCCAACATCTGTACAGGGTGGAACATCATATCCGAACTAAAACTCCAATCCACTATTTTGATTTCATATCATTGCTAGGATAGTTGTCATTACATCCATTTTTTAATCTAACACTATTTTCTTTTTTAAAAGGTGGAAAATCCAAAATCAAAAGTTAAAGGATGATCTCGTAGAAAGTATGAAAAACATTTTTGGACCTCGTGCATTTGAGAAGGGTAAGCTCCTTCAAAGAGAAAGGTTATGTTTGAGGTATATTAGGGACTAGTAAAGGTGTACATTAACCAAAAACCCACATTACTAGCACCCCCCTTGCATTCCTAATTTAGAGTGGAAATCTCTTATTCTGGATGCGAATGAGAAAACTGAAATAAAAAAAGGAAATACACCACCAGAGAACAAAAGAAGGTATGTGATACTATTAAGAATGTAATTGTGTACTAAATACTCTTCATATTTATATGAACTAACATATTTCAATCTCTTCATAGATTGCCTGACGCATCAACAGAAACAAAGGCAAGACTGCAAAAGCACGGGCAACACAAGCTAGGCTCTGGCGGTTATTCAAAACTTGCTACATGAGTTGTAAGTGTTAATATTGTCAGAATTGAATGAGGAAAAATACACTCTGTAGATGGATTTTAACACTGAAAATAATTCTTTGATCTTTAAATATTTATATATAATTTGAAATATTTTTTTGTTTTGATGAAACAATAAAATAAAATTTGATGATACCAAGCAAAAATGTAGGGTGCGGAGTTCAATGTAAGTCTCACAGAAGAGGACAAGAGAATTGGCTACCAGCAAGGCTATAAAGCCATGGCAGAAAGAAAAAGAAGTGTAGAAGGTTCTACTGATGGATCTGTTGTGGTAAGTTAGCTAAATAAATGATATTTCAAATTTTATTATTTACCAATTAGTTTATTTGATGTTAAGTTCCAACATAAAGTGAGTAAAATTGTTTTAAGTAAGAAAAAAATGATAACATGAATGCATATGAAATTGAAATGTAGCCTGTCAATTCTTGCCATACACAACCTGTGCATGTTGATGCCAATGAGGATGTGCATCACAGTAATACAAGTAAACATCTTAAATTGATTGGTGTAGTAATACAAATTTAATTGCAATTGGTATTTGGATTAATGTAACAATTTGTATTGCAACTATAGAGAGTGTAGAGACTGCTATTAATGAGCAAGTTGCGGTTGAGGCCAAGGTCAGACAAACTGACCTTGATGTTGATGATGTGACTAGATTAGGTAAAGAGCTATACGATTATGGCCTGCAAAGTATTGAAATACTTTAAAATGTTTTTAATGTTTTTAATTATAATAAAATGTTTTTAATTTAACCCTTTTATATGCTATTACAGATGAGCCCCCTTTGCATCAATAGAGAACTAGGTGTGCATTGAGATCTAATGAGAGGGTAGATGATCATCATGATGATATTGATACTCCTCTTAATGATTACTTCTTAAAAACTAGAAATCAAAAGAAAAAAAAGAAATGATTGTCATCTATGTGTTTATAGCTGAACATGGACCTCTAATCCAGCCATAGACACAACATAGTCATTGCTCACAAATTGAATTATGAAAATGAGTATGAATTACCCAATTCGTAGATTGATAGTGAATCGACCGGTTGCCTCCTAATTAGTTGTGGTGTTTGAATTACTCTAAGATTGGAGAGCTAACAACCATAAGACCAAACTAAGATGGAGGATTTGAAAGCTTGAAATGATCAAAATGAGAAATTAAGCTATATGAGAATGCAAGTTAAACCAAGAATGAAAGTGTAGATTAAACTAAGAAAACTTGAAATGAGATGTGAGTATTAATCTAAAACTTATAAGAAAACTAGTTAATATGCAAATGTAATTAAATTAGAATGAGAAATTACTCTAATTATGCAATAAAAAAGCTTGAAAGCGTGAAAATTGAAACTAAAATTGACTATAGTTTGGATACTCTCATAATTTCCTCCTCAAAATGAAGAAAAGGAGCTCATAATATAGAAAAGCCTAGAGAGAGGATGAAGAGTTTCTTGAAAAGAAACGGCTGACACTTCATCTCCATGGAGGAAGGTGAGACAAATAATGAAGAATTATTTAATTAAAAGAATGAATATTGCCACATATGGGTGACTCTTCGAATAATTTGAATAATTAAATCCAAATAAAGATGTCCATTCAAATAACCAAATAATTATTTAATTCCATGATGTGTATTAGCTAAAGGGGGTGGAATTAATTTAATTTAAAGCACTTAGGACTTTAGAATTAAATTAATTAATCATAGGGATTATTTAGCCAATAAAGTTGAATATTTAGGAATTAAATATAGTGTATGATTAATGCAAAATTAGGGTTTTCTACATTTGACACCAAGTCAAATAAAGTCAAATAAGAGACAGAATTACCTAGTACAATAGGACTTTAATGATGTAGAAATTGAAGAAATGCACCAAAATTAATTAAAATTGTAAGGTGCCAATTTTGGGGTATTACATTTTTCCCCTCTTTGAATTGATGTGCGAGTAGCACGTTGATTCAAAGAATAGTCTGATGTGATAGATGATGAGCATTTCAGAAGTCAAGGTTAGATTGCCAAGACATCGATCAGATCAAGATGCAGAACCAACTTCAAAATGAAGCATGATTCTCCGAGGTCTAAGTTAGATTGCGAAGACAACAGTTAGATTACCATTTGAGAGAAAATCAGGATCAGGGTTAGATTGCCCCAATACGAAGCTTAGCCCTGAGACCCACGTTAGATTGCCCAGATAATGGTCCAATAGATATTTCAAGAGTCATCTCCAGAATGAAGCTTGACTTTCAGGAATTAGGGTTAAATTGCCCCAATACCTAATAGATTTCAAGAACCATCTCCAAGATGAAGTTTGATCCTTCAGGATCTGAGTTAGATTTCTCAGATACCTAAAAGATAGATGACAAGATGACAGGATATGAGGCCCAAAGATGCCCCTGGTGAAGAGATGCCCCAAGAGATAAGGACTTTTGATTCAGATTAGATTGATTCAAGAATTGATTCAACAAGATTCAAAGATGTAATCATCCTGCCCCCTCGAGAGTGAAAATGAAAGATGACACATTAGAAAGATGATTGACAGCAAAAGGTCACAGATAGAGATAAGATCAAAGATCCAAAGGAACTCAAAGGAGATTATGGAAGCATCAAGAGGATGCAGAAGCAATTTGGAGTGATTTGGAGGTCTTGTTGACTAAGTTTGACTATGGTTGACCAAATTTGACTAGAGTTGACTGTTGATGAAAACATTGAAGATCTCAAGAAAATGATAATGAGATAAGATTTTGGCGAGAAAATGCCACGAGAAGGTTGACTGCACAAGCGTCCGATCCCAATGGTCCTAGAATTTAAAACACGATTTTGAGCTATCTAGAGATGTCAGATTTTGATTTTGATCCTGAAAATAGATTTAGAGTAGTCGATTTAGCCAAGAGTGCAATTTTTACACAAAACGGAGCACTTTCAAAAATTAGGTCAAAAGCTACATAAGGCCCAGAGGGGTCATTTTCAATTCATTATTCACTTTGTCTTCTAGCGATTTGAGAGCTCTGAAAGAGATGGAGAGCATTCTAGTGCATACACATCATTTTGAGTGCTCCCGACGACACGACCAGCCACTAGAGTATGATGCACCTGTAAGTAGTCGATAAACCATCCTCCATTTCAATTTTTAATGCTTTTTAGGGTATTTAGGTTAGATTTAGCATGTTTTAGGGCTAGTTTTCCAATCTTCATGCGAGGAAACAGTTTCCTCGTGCTCGCCTCAGTCACCTCTCACGCAAGGAAATGGTTTCCTTGCACAGGTTATGGCTTCCTCACCCGGTGCTCCTCTGTGAGCTCACACAAGGTTCTTGGCAATGCCACGTGAAAATTCATCTCTAGTGATGAACCTTTGCATGAGATAAGATCCTGTCTCACACAAAATGCTGCTGCAATTTTGTAAAGTCTTCACCCAATTTGTATAAAATTAGCCAATTAGAACATCCCAGAGTCGTGTTTAGGGTAGATGCATAGCCTCATTTGTTGTTATTACTTTTGAAACCACTATGTTAAGATACTGATCCAATGTCATCGCCTGCTTTGTAGGTTGACTTCCCAAATGTCGCATTCCGGTCCCACCATCCAGTTATCAGTGCATTATTATAGAGGTTGACCGATGCTGAGGGTGCCCACATCGATGGGATAGGATTAACTTATCTACGTGATATACCTGACATTTGGGTAAATCACGGTCCTCTAGGTGCACTTGTCGAGCATTTCCATTCAGAGATGAACACATTTCACTTGCCAATGGGGGAGATGACTGTCACTCCTAAGGACATCTATAGGATATTGAGGATACCATTCCATAGTGCCCGTGTTGAGTATGACATCCAGCCTAGGGCAAGGAAACTGGCACTGAGGGCCATCTTTCACGATGATTTGGTGATGGGCTGAGCCATCTCATGGCAAGACCTAGTCAGCAGATATGGAGCTAGGCATAGATTGGCAGTCAACTTAGCTATATTCTTGAGCTGTTACTTGGTTCCAGATCGAGCACAACACAGATTGGAGTGCGGCTAGGGTTGCATGTTGTAGCGGATGCTGGATAGACTAGCTACTAGGTTTGGATGGGGTGAGTGCATGTTTGCTCAGATGTACCATGAGATGCACGAGGTCATGTATTGAGGTGTTAGGACTATGGCTGCAAGAGTTTTTGTATTATAGGTATGGGACTGGGAGCATCTCCCTATATGTAGGTCAATCTTTCATGATACCAGACAACAGCTAGAGCCATATATATACAGGTATGCAAGACCTATGACCCAGCCAGCACTGGGTAAGATAGAGTAGTGGTGAGGATAGCTAGATGACATGGCAGCAGTTATCAGGAGACCTTGGGTAGCTACAGAGCCATGAGATGATGCTCAACGAGAGCTTTCACACATGTTCATCTCACGTCCACTGATAGGATGCACCATTTCTATTATTGAGTGCTTCTTGGTTACACGAGTGCTACGCCAATTTGGGAGACAACATGACATTTCCCAGGAGCAGCAATAGGTACTTGCCCAACAATAGATACCAGTACAGTAGCAGGCTGCCCAACAGTAGGGACATAGAGCACTAAGGTTGAGGACAAGGTAGACATATATCCCTCCTAGGACTATGGGTTTAGATGTAGGTGCTGGTAGTAGTGGGACCTAGTAGAGGTCCACGAGATAGAGGAAATGTGATACATCTTAGTAGCCACCTCCCGACAAGGGGGCACAGGGCAATGACATAGATATGTAGGATGCACCTATGGGGGGACAGGTACCACAACTGTAGGAGGCTCTCAGGAAGAGTCAAGAGAGGATACAATAGATACAGCGGGAGGGAGATGATTACCATACCTAGGTCATAGTATAGGAGACTCACGTATAAGAGTGAGATTGAGAGATCAAAGGGCTCTAGGAGGCACTGGCTTGAGTGCAGCATGAGGCTACATAGTTAGCTTACTATTATGCAGCGTACGTCAATGTTGTGCCAGATCTATTGGAGCATGTGCCTCCATTCTCCAAGTATGCTGGGGCTCCAGCTGTTTCACAGGGTCCACCTCCTTAGGTGCCACCATAGGGTCCACCTCCATAGAGATCGATGCCTCCACCTCAGGGACCACCACAGCAGGCTCCTCTACCTCTACCTCCTCCAGGTGGCAGCGAATCATGATGTATATTATAGCCCATTTTTTATACTATGCTCAAGTAGCACCATTTTGTACATTGACATTGATTGATATATATGAGCTCAATGTTTGGCATCATTGTACTTGTGTATATATTGCTTGAGATATTGATTTTTATGAGATGTTTCCTATATGTTTAGATGTATGGATTAGATATGAGATGCACATGATGTTTTTATGAATATGTAAATGAATATGCACATGTTTTATTTTATGTGTATATGCAATGTGAAATGCAATGATAGATGGTAGATAAATGAATGCAATGTATGGTTTTATTTTATGCTTATAATGGATGCACATGCAAATGAATATGTAGAAGTAGAATGGATGCATATGGATTTTATGGATGCAAATGGAAATGTAATGTACATGTAATGTATGTGGTACTAATCATCTCATGCAAGATTTTGCAATATATTTCAGGTACTAACCAAAAGGATGTTTTGAAGATCAAGAACAAGGACTGGACACTTGTGCAACCAAGGAGAAACTGAGACAAAAGATGAGAACCTTCGATGAATAGATCTAGAAGAAGACAATCAAGAGAGCACCAAAACATTGTCTCAATGCAAGCCTAGAATGAAAATGCAAGCCTAAGCTAGACGCAAACCCTAGGACTTGGTTGTTGGACTCATTTTATTATCATCATAGAGTTTTTAGCAACAAACATTCGCAAGGTGCCATACAACCCTCACTGATATTGCAATCATGAGAACATGAATATGACATAGGTCTTAGATTTGTCAGAATGAGATGTAAGCATTAAGGCACGAGAAGCCTGAATGACATGAACACCTATTCCTTTTGATTTAGAAAATTAACATAAGCATTAAAGCACAATTTCTAGAATGACCTGAATGTTGCTTGCACACAAACATGCCAGACATGTGGGAGTTCCTTCTTTTGCCAAAGAATGCTCGCAGTGACCCTTACGCTCACTTAGCAAGATGAGCGTTAGCAATTTCACTTGTAGTAGAAAGAAGTCACTCAAAACAGACAAGGAGAAGAACCAACCTCACCAAAGCATCCATATAAAAGGATCCGAGGTACACATGGCCATCCAACATGAGATGAAGGATCTCATAGTGGACACCCCTCTTATATAGATTCATTTGAATCATTTGAACTAAACCAGAAAATAGAAAGCAAAGAAAAGATCATGTCCCCAGTCTTTGCATTTCTCAATCAAGACAAACATCTTAGATTCGTTCAAGGGGAAATGATAAAGAAACAAAACAAGCACTCAAAGGAAAATCTCAGCACGCTTTAGAGAGTTACAAATCTAGTTTCAGTTTTTAGTTTAAGTGGATTGATATCAAATTGGAAGTATAAAATGTTCAAAGTCTCAATAGGACAACAACAGTAGGCAGACATAGTGAGAACCACTAGTGACCATCGCAAGAGATGAAGTCTCAAGAAGATATCAGAGTGCTAACCAAGTATCAATAGGTAGACATAGTGAGAACCACTGGTGACCGATACAAGGAAGATTCTCAAGGAGAGAGATCACGAGCGAATGAAACATCAACAGGTAGACACAGTGAGAACCATTGGTGATTGATGTACAAGAGATCTTGAAAGAGAGGAGTTCAAGTGAGAGCTAGGTATCAGTAGGAAGGAACACTAAGAACCACTAGCAACTGATACACGAGAGATCCTCAAGGAGAGAAATCTAAAAATAGCTAGGCATCAGTAGGCACACGCAGTGAGAACCATTGGTGACTGATGCATGAAAAAAACCTTTGAAAGTGATAGGACAATGCCCCCTAGACCAGGAAGGTGCCCCCAAGTGTAACCAATTTCAATCCATGAAGATTCGAGCATAATGTTGAAGATAATCTAAAAGCAAGTGCATGAGCCAACAAACTAAAGAAGGAAACAAACTAAAGCTGGAAACAAACTAAAGCAGGAAAGCAAGAGCCAAGCAGTGCAACAATAGGTATAGCATTGGGAAACAAGATGTGCTTGTTTACTAGGTTTTCACCATCTTGGTAGAGATTCTATTTTTTCTACCATGACACCTATTTGCCAGGTTTTCATCAATGGAAAAAATTTTCTTTTTCAATTTTTTTTGTTCTTTTTTTTTTTCTGTAATTTGAGTTTTTTCATTTTTTTTTTTCAAATTTTCTATTTTTTTGGTATTGTCAAGGCACCTGTTTACTAGGTTTTCACTATGATAATAGATACATCAAAGCGCCTATTTACTAGGTTTTCACTAAGATGATCATTTTTTAGGACATTTTGCAATTTTTAGGATTTTTGAGAATATACCATTTTTTTAAATTTTTTTTTCAGGATCAATAAGTATGTACATGAGCACACAGGAAATGCCTTAGCTTTAGAATCTTTTTAGGTGCAGAGTGTTGATCGGCTCTTTGAGCTATTCTTCTTTAGTAGTAGATAGTTGATAAGCACTAGACCCAAATGTTACAGTGATAACATACGAACTAAGCTAGTTTGGTACAAAATTTCCTTTTTGTATCCGTTGATGTTGATTCTTGGGGTTTTCTCTTAGGACGAGATCACCCACTTGGAATTCCCTTGGTCTGACTTTCTTATTATAGCTCTTAGACATCCTTTTCTAGTATGCTCTTACATGATCGAATGCCACTTGCTGACATTCATCTAGCAATTCAAGCTCTTGTAGCTGAGATATTCTAATGACTTCATCAGTAATGCGGTTCTTCAGAGAGACTCATAATGTAGGAATCTCGACCTCAATTAGAAAAATAGCATCCATGCCGTAGATTAAGGCAAAGGGCATGGCCCCTATTGGAGTTTGAATTCTTGTTCTATAGGCCCATAAAGCCAAATTAATCTAGAGATGCCAATCTCTACCAGATTTGTGAACTATTATGTGCAGGATCTTGAGAATTGTCTTGTTAGAAGCTTCTGCCTATCCATTACCCTGAGGATAATAGATCGAGGACCAATGTTGAATGATTTTGAATTTAGTGCATAACTCCTTTAGGTCCTTGTTCTTGAACTACCCCCCATTATTAGTGATTATTGAGGAGGGTACACCATATCTACAGATGATGTAATTCAGTATGAACCTTGCTATAGATTTGTTGTCAGCTATGATGAGAGGCAACACCTCATCCCACTTAGTAAAATAGTTTGTAGTAGTAATGATGAATTTGTGTCCTCTTGAAGAAGACGGATGGATCTGACCCACCAAATCAAAGGCCCATTGCTAGAATGACCAAAAACTGATAAATGGAATGAGCTCCTTGGGAGGAGCGTGGATCAGATTTCCATGGAGCTGACATTGTTTGTAAGATTTGACATATTGTATAGCTTCTTTTTCCATCTATGGCCAATAGTAACCAGCTCTAACAAGTTTACAAGCTAATGTCAGACCGCTCGAATGAGAACCACAGATGCCTTCATGCACCTTAGCTAACGCATGTTTGGACTCATCAAGTTCTAGACACCTAAGGAGGGTACCGTTTAGCCTCGCCTATACAAGTCATTTGCTACTATGACATAACATCAAGCACTATGGATTAGGTGGCATTTTTCATTCTAGTTATAAGTGTCTGGAATTATTTGGTCTTGAAGATAGGAGTAAATATGGTGGTAGCGGGATGAATCATATCCAATGACTAAACAAATTATCCTAGATTCAAGATTATTATAGGTTGCGTAGCATAACGTTTCCACTAGGAACTCATGTCAGAAATCATTTTCTAGCATTTGTAATAGAGAGGCAAGAGTAGCCATGGCATCTGCTACTTTATTATCTACTTTTGGAACCTGCTGGAAAGTAATGTGAGCAAATTGCTTTTTGAGATCATCAACCATTCTTTTATAGGGCACCAATTTTTCATCCTTGGTTTGATAGATATCATTAACTTGGTTGATAACCAGTTGTGAGTCACCAAAGACCTTAAGTTCATCAATGCACCACTCAATAGCTACCTTCATTCCATTGATCAAAGCCTCATATTCAGCTGTGTTGTTCATGTAGGGAAAGAACATTTTGTAAGTTTTTGGTAGAGAGGATCCTTGTGCTGTAATGAATAAGATTCTAGCACCTGACCCCTGCTAGGTAAATGAGCCATCAAAGAACATAGTCCATGTCTGGTGTGTAAAAATCATTATGGACTCATCAAGAAATTCAACGCTCAATGGTCGATAATCTACCAGAGGTGCTTTAGCCAGTTGATCTGCAATAGCTTGTCCTTTAATAGCTTTCCTTTCTACATACTCAATGTAAAACTCACTAAGTATCATGACCCATTTGGCTAATCTACCCGTAAGGGAAAATTTGCTGAGTAAGTATTTTAATGGATCAATTTTAGCAATCAGTCTTGTAGTGTGTGCCAACATATAGTGCCATAGTTTCTGTTAAGAAAACACCATTGCTAGACAATATTTTTCAATGACTGAATAGTTCATCTCATAAGAGACCAGAGTTCTACTGATATAGTATATAACTCTTTCTTTGTTATTCTAATCCTCTTAAGCTAGTAGTGCACCCAAAGATGTGTCTGTAGCTGAAATGTAGAGGATGAGTGGCTTCCCATGAATAGGAGGCATCAAGATTGGAGGATTATCAAGATATTGTTTGATTTTCTGGAACCCTTTCTTACATTCTTCGTTCCATTCATAAGTCACACCTTTATGCAGAGTCTTGGTAAATGGTTACGACTTATTAGCCAATTGTGCAATGAAACGCCTAATAGATTAAAGTCTACCTTGAAGTCCCCTCATTTGGTTGATGTTCTTTGGTGGAGGCATGTCCATAATAGCTTGAACCTTTTTTGGATCAACTTATATGCCTTTAGTAGATATGATATAACCCAGCAGTTTACCAGAAGTGACCCCAAATGCACACTTTTTGGGATTAAGTCTCAAACTGAATTGTTCCATCCGATCTAATATAGGACCTAGATATGCAAGATGTGTTTTTCATTGCATGATTTTAGCTAAAGTGTCATCTACATAATCCTCCATGGTTTTGTGCATCATGTCATGAAAGATGGTTGTAACAGCTCTCTGATATGTGGCTCCAACATTTTTTAGTCCAAAGGGCATGACATTAAAAGAAAATGTTCCCCAAGCACATGTGAAAGTGGTCTTTTCTTGGTCTTTTGGTGCAATTTTTATTTGATTATAACTAGAAAAGCCATCCATTAGAGAGTAAATTTGGTAGCTAGCTGTCATATCCACTATCATGTCAATATTAGGCAATGGGAAATCATCTTTGGGACATGCTTTATTTAGGTCTCTGAAGTTTGTGCACACATAGATAGATTTATCATGTTTTGTAATTGGAACAATATTAGATATCCACTGTGCATAATCAATAGCTCAGATGAAACTAGCCTTGAGAAGTTTTTCTAATTCAACTTTAACCAAAAGTGCCAATGTGGATGCATCTTTCAAAGCTTCTATTTGACAGGCTTAACACCTAGTGCAATAGATAGATGATGCGTGATTAGATTGGGATCCAATCCAGGCATATCAGAATAAGTCCATGCAAAGTTGATTTTCTTGCTTTGAAAGAAATTGGTGAATTCTTCTTTTTCCTCTGTAGATAGTGATTGTGCTAGATGAATAATCTAAGATGCAGCCTTTGTGGCCAAATTTACTGGTTGGGTCGGCTTAATCAACACTCATGATCTCTCTTGAAAGTGACTCGAAAGGGAATCAAGTATCTCACCCTTGGGTGCTTTAGATAGGTTTTCACCCTTGGATACGTCTTTTATTTTTACTTTTTTCGGCTCTGACACTTCCACAATGTGGTTTTCACCATCAAAGCACCTATTCTTTTTTCTTTTAATTTGATGACTAAGATACTTGATATCACCTTCAGTCATGTTCACGTTGATTTCACTAGTGGAAAACATTATAGGTTTGATAGTGTTAAGGTAACATGCCAAAGTGTAATCATTCTAGAACATAAGGACTTCACTAGCTGGTGAGGGAGAGTTCCAGTCGATGAGATTGGGATGGCAGAGTGAAAGAGTAGTGGCTGGTTCAAGTGCGTTCATAGTATAGTCATTGAAAGCATGGACGAGCAAGTTGAGAACTAAAGCAATCACATCCAAAGGTGCATTCAAATCCTCTCGAGACCTCATGTCAGAAGTAGAGGGTATGTTAGCATTAGTAGATTCACAGTCAGTCATCATAACACTAGATCCTTCACCTACTTCGAGAAGGTTTTCATATACATGAACAACATCTATATCTACATCAAAAGTAGCATAAGATAGAGAGTAAAACTCATACTCATGCAAGTCAGTGACGCTTGATATGGGAATTCCATCAGCACTCACTATATCATCTGACTCATCTTCATTCCTTGTGGCATTAATGGTTTGCTAAAGTTGATCTTGTTCAAACCACTTTTGGAAAGATGGTGGTATGTATTGTTCACCCTGAAAGCTAGCTTTGTCAATTTATGTTTCTCTCCATCGGTCATATGTGAGTATATGTACTGAAGTGGTCTCATCTAAGTCACTATCAGTCCCTACCAGATGGACATGTATGATAGAGTCATCTGGTTCTGTAAAGAATGTTGCAAGGTCTGGAGGAATAGGATATGGAAAAGTATCCTCGTTAGAGCTGTTCTCTAATTTATCGGCTGAAGTAGTGCTTTCAGGTTCTGGGTGGCATTCTGGTTCTGGTACAAACTTGTTAATCCCTAAATGAAATGAGATTTTCTTGAAGCCAAGACCTATGGTGTCTTTTTTCCTATGACCTATGGCTTCAATTGGTTCAATCAAGCCACTGTCATTCACTCCTATAGGACCACTTCCTTTATAACCAAAGCGCTTCATGATTTTGAAGGCTTCACTATATGGCTCTTGTTCTAAGTCATGAGAAGGAGTGATTTGTTCAGATGTTTCCTTTCCTTTGTAAAGTCAAGCTCTAATAGCTCTTTCTTCTTCCTCATCCTCTAGGGGTGTTGTAGCCTTGACAAAGGCACCATCATAGACTATTTGGAGAGAGCTAGCAGAAGGTTTGTTGTTCTCAGAAGGTCTCCCGTAAGAACATGGAGATGGAGGAAAAATTGTTAATGATAGTATAGGTTCAATTTGATACCCTCCCATGCTTGTATCCTTAAGCTTAAGAGTTTGTTCCATTTCTTTGAGCTTAGTATCATAGAATTCAGTGGACTCTCTCTTAGCTAGAACAAAACTGTCTGTAGATTGCGTGAGGGTATTGCAAGAATAGTTTGTATTAGCAGGCACTGTCACTTTTGCACCATGGAATGGGAACTTGATGCATTGGTGATATGTAGATGGTACTGCCTACATTTCATGGATCCATGGTCTACCAAATAGAATATTATAGGCAAGAAGAATGTCAAGAACTTGAAAAGTAACATCCCTCTCAACAAGGCCAACTTGGATTGGTAGCACAACTAAACCTTGGGATTTGCATTCTTCTTCATCATATGCTTTAATAGTAATTTTCTTGTGGGAATCTATGCAATCCTCATCATAACCTAGCTAGGTGAGCAACTTAGTAGAACAGATATTGAGGCTAGCACCATTGTCAATAAGCACACAACAGACACACTTGGGACCTATCATGACTTCTATGTGCAAAGGAGCATTATGCGGATGGCTCAACGAGTGGTGATCTTCTTCAAAAAAGGAAAAATAGTGAGGTGAGGTCAGGTGACCCACCATGGATTGAAACCAATCTAGATCCAAATCTTTGGGGACATTTGCCTCAGTGAGGGCTTTATTTAGAATCTCCCTATCAGTAGGTGATATCTTCAATAGCTCAAAGATGGTGATCTGAGTGTTGGTACATTGTAGCTAGTCTAGAATGCTATAACTAGTTGTGTTAGGAGTAGGGACCGATTTTGAATTCTTGTTAGTAGGGATAACAAAAAATTTATCTACAGGTTGCTTCGGAGCAAATGTAGAAGGGTCAGGACCCTTAATGGTGATTTTCACATGAGAGCAAGTAACAACATTTGCGTAATCTGGAGATGATTCAGATTCAGAAGAATGAGACCCTGGGCCTTGCAAGACCAACGAGGTCTTAGGATTAGGAGCATCCCCACTCCCCTTGATAGTAATCACATTGCAATACTCAACCTCAATTGGTTCAATCATGTTGATGACATTGTCATTAATAGTGTACATGTAGTTGACTTTGGCATTAGTGTTCTTAGTCTTGGAAGATTCACCTTTCTCGTGAGGAGGAAAGGGATATTTAAATGCCTGATGATCCGAATTCTTGTTATGGCTATCCACAACAATGTCACCATTATCTATCAAATCTTGGATCTTATGCCACAACTAAAGGCAAGTTGAATTTTTATCATCATTTTTTTCATGATAGTCACAGTATGCATTGTCGTTCCACCAATGAGGTCGTGGTTATGGATCATAGAGACACTTTTCCAAAAGAGCGATTTGATTCTGCACAAGAGTCTTATAAACCACATCAAGCGATTCTCCCAAGGAAGTGAATTTACGCTTGGGTCGAGAGGCCCAAGGTTTGTTTTTAGCAAATCTTGAAGGATGTTGGGTGTTTGTTTCAGCCTTTTCAGTAGCCTTGACCACTTGTATACTAGAGGAAAGATTGAAAATAGATTTAATAGGCTTCAAGTTCACATTGTCAACCACTCCATCATTCACAATGTCTATATTCTTGTTGACAAACTTCCCTTTATCTTTGTTTGAAGAAGAAGACCCTTGTTTATTGTCCTTATTCAAATTCAACTCCCCTTTCTTGATCATAAAAGCTTCTATTCGCACAACTTGCTTAATCATGCTATCGAAGGTTAAGGGACCTTATAATTGTACTTGGCATCCAAAATCTAGGACAGGATTGTCCAAAAAGATGTCGAGCCTCTCAAACTCTGGTAGCTTGTGAGGATACTTCATACATAGTTGTCTCCACCTCTGGAGAAATGTTAGGAAAGGTTCCCCTTGTCGCTGTTTCAAATTGAAAAGATCTTAGATGTTGACTAGATGTTGAATATTATGTGAGTAATGTTGGAGAAATAGATTAGCCATTTCATCAAAAGTCTTAACGTCGGTGGGCAATCGAGAAAACAACTCCATAACTGGTCCACCCAAGCTACGAGGAAATAGATGCATGAGGTACATCTAGTTATGCATGAATTCCATAGATAGAGAGTCAAACTCTCTCAAGTGATCTTGGGGATCAGTAGTACCCAAGTATTTGTTATATTTAGGCAGCTCTACACCTTTGGGAAAAGGTGGCATGTGAAGAATCCTATCAAAGGGGAAAGGATATATGCTTTCCATTGTGAATTGTTGTGTGGGTTTGTCTTTGTTCTTCAAAAGTTGGCTAATCTAGTCTTACGTGTCTCAGACCATCTTTTGCAATTTAGCAGTCTTAGTTTCTTCTTCTTTGGCCACAAGTGTCTCAACTTGATAGTCTAGGGGTAACTTGGTCCCTTGTTTGGCCAACTCAAGAAAGTATTTTTCCTTCTCTTCTATAAGGAGGATCTCCATCATCTTGATAAGACTCTTGTTTGCTTTCGCAATGTCTATGTCATTTTGAGTTATTGTGTCATCACCATCATTGCCAAGAATCTCATAAATGCTTGGGACTTGATCTTGACACTGATCATAAGGAGGGGGATGATAGTTATATGCTTGTTGACCACCTTAAGTTTTGTTTTGAGCTTGATGTTGATTCAGATCATTTTGGGATTGATCATAACGTTGATAATTTTGAGATTGAGCATGACATTTTTTATTGGAAGATTGACCATGATGCTAGTCATTTTGAGATTCGTCATGAGCTTTGTTGTATTTTCTTGGTTGGAAGTTGAATGGATCTCCCATCTTGCCAATGTAGGATTGTGCAGCAAATGAAGACTCAGTAAAATGATATGAACGATGCCGAAAGGGTGCAGCTAAGGTAACTTTTGGAGTGTGAACAGGATTGAGAGGGTCAAAAAGTCCAAATGAGTCGATATCTTTAGTGGGCTCAATAGATTCAATAATAGGACTAGTCTGAGGGAGTGGCCTTCCAAACTTTTGAAATAATGAGTTGTCCTGTTCTTGAAATGATAAGTCAGGTTGCTCTTGAAACAACGAATTAAAACACTCTTGGAACACTAGAGGTGATGATTGAGATGGGTTGTCTTTCAAAGTACTCAATGAAGAGGAACTTGTGGATCCCTCACAACATTCAGATTGCATGACAGGTTTGCGACAACTTATTTCTTGATTACGAGATCTACCTCTACCTAGTCCATTATCAAGAATGGGGAAAGTGTTGCCGCTTCTAGTCATAACAGTCATAGAAGAAGATTTTAAGTATCGAGAGAGGACTTGGGATTATGCTAAAACTCTATCTCTAGGAATATAAAAAAGGAGATAAAAGCTAGAACAACCAAGATGTGAGATGCACCTAGCATGAATCATCAAGAGAATGGCTAGAATAGCTGAGATGTGACTATCACGTCACAAGGTACAAAAGCAAAAAAGATGAGAGAAATAGCAAGGAGGCAATATGAGTCTAAGAAAAATTGGTTAGTTTGCAGCTCAAGACACTTAGTTTTAGATAATGGATGAAAGGAAAATAGACAAATAGACCTCAGACAAAAATTAGATCAGACAAAAAATTGACCAGTCAATGGGAATAAGCTCATTGTTTTTGAAACCAAGGTATAGGTTCGCAAGAGAAAGTGCTTGGCCACGCTAGAAAATGTCAAACTTCACGTGAGGGAATGAAGTCTCACGAGGAAGTGCTCTAGAAAGTAAAATTTCACACGAGAAAAGACCAAAGTTTGACAGTTTGACATAGTTTTTGAGGTAAAAATTCAAGTTTTGATACACAGCCTGAACTGTTCTCTGACAAAATTTCTAGTTTTTGGACAGTTTGAAGGATAGTTGAATCAACAATCTTGGTTTGAATGTTGCAAGCAATCGTTTACAAGCATGAAGTTTTAGAGCAAGCAATGGTAAAACAAGAAGTAGTCACAAATAGTTCAACCAAGGACCAAGCAACTTGGCAGAATCATTGGAGTCTTTCTTTAATCATGATGGACAATTTTAAGACTCAAAACAAACACATAGTTATCCCTACAAAAAAAAATGGTAGAGAAGACAAAATTTGTGCCTCATAGCTTATGCGCATGCATTCACCTCACACAACCATGTCACCCCCTAGAGGATGCCTATGTTTTTGGTGTTTCCAAGGACTCAATAATATATGTTCAAAGGTTACCTTTGAAGCAGGGGCTAGTGTCATATACCACCTTCAAACATCCAAGTGCATGCCTATTGTGAGAATCTACGGGAGAGATTCTTCCCCCTCTCTCGGCAAAGATTATGTCTCCTTTCAGAGGTGATCTGGGTAGGAAACTAACTAAGAAAATTTTTAGTGGGCTTCCGTTCACACTAACCTTTGGTGCCCCCGATATAGGGCTAGGGCCTCCTAGCCACACTGACACCTGAAAGTCATACACCTCCGCAAGAAGGGCTAGGAGCGGCACCTCTCAGTACAATAGACAGAGCCTTCTCAAGATGATAGTCAAAATCAAGAGAAGGAAGTTAACATGGATTTGGAGTCTTTAGACTCAATAAAGCTTTCTTTATTATAGTGAGGTGGAATCATCGACAATAGGTGTGTACTCAATTGGGTTGTTCCTAGAGGTTCAACTTCCGGCAGGCCCTCTAAAGGTGACACAACTTGGCTTGGATTCGAGGGTCAGATTTTCTGATTCTCTCAAAGAGAGAAAAGCATACTTCTCTACCTCTTCACCTTACCCAAACATGCAAGGCATATTCATCACCAAGCTAGTTCCTCCTTAACCAATCCACAAGCTTTTGAGTTTCTGGTTCTCTCAAAGAGAGAAGAGCATAATCCCCTAACAAGTAGACGTGCCAAAGATTCACTACCTTTCCTTGCTTCCCTAGGTATCTATCATTCTAGCAAGATCTGGGTCTCAGATTCATCCATGGGCATCACTTCCATGTAATGAAGAGCCTATTACCCTAGCTCACTATCAAGACCCCTAAGAAATCTTCACAAGGCCCTAGTTATACTATGTGATGAAAGCAATAAGACAAGAACAACATTTTAAATGTCTTCGACAACCATCCTGCAATCAAACTGTTAGCAAGTTTTTATGTCTTGGTCAATCGTCCTGTAGCCCACTGTTATGCTGTGACAAAAAATAGAGATATAGAAATCAACAGCATGTAATAATATTAGAAACTAATGCAGGAAATTCATAGAAACTGAGAATTTTTTTAAAAAAATAGAGACCAAGTCTTGCATGAGGAAGTACACCATTGCACATGAGAAAGTACTATGAATCACATGAGAGGATGCTACTGGCAGCAAGCCTGCGTACAAGAAAGTACCCAGAAAGCAAATCTTCATGCGACACAGTTAGAAAGCTCGCGCGAGATTTCATACACAATTGTATGGACCGTACGACATAGTTTGAAATTCTTGTCAGAAATGTTTTGAGAGTGAGGCCAAAAATCAATTTTCTACCCCACCGTGGGTGCCAAAATGTTTATAGCTGGACGTGGATCTCTAATCCATCCATAGACACAACATAGTCATTGCTCACAAATTGAATTACAAAAATGAGTATGAATTACCCAATTCGCAAATTGATAGTGAATCGACCTGTTGCCTCCTAATTAGTTGGGGTGTTTGAATTGCTCTTAGATTGGAGAGCCAACAACCATTAGACCAAACTAAGATGGAGGATTTGAAAGCTTGAGATGATCAAAATGAGAAATTAAGATATATGAGAATGCAAGTTAAACTAAGAATGAAAGTGCAGATTAAACTAAGAAAACTTGAAATGAGATATGGGAATTAATATAAAACTTATATGAAAACTAATTAATATGAAAATGTAATTAAACTAGAATGAGTAATTACTCTAATTATGCAATAAAAAAGCTTGAAAGCATGAAAATTGAAACTAAAATTGACTATAGTTTGGATACTCTCACAATTGCCTCCTCAAAATGAAGAAAAGGAGCTCATAATATAGAAAAGCCCAGAGAGAGGATGAAGAGTTTCTTGAAAAGAAATGGCTGACTCTTCATCTCCATGGAGGAAGGTGAGACAAATAATGAAGAATTATTTAATTAAAAGAATGAATATTGCCACATATGGGTGACTCTTCGAATAATTTGAATAATTAAATCCAAATAAAGATGTCCATTCAAATAACCAAATAATTATTTAATTCCATGATGTGTATTAGCTAAAGGGGGTGGAATTAATTTAATTTAAAGCACTTAGGACTTTAGAATTAAATTAATTAATCATAGGGATTATTTAGCCAATAAAGTTGAATATTTAAAAATTAAATATAATGTATGATTAATGCAAAATTAGGGTTTTTTGCATTTGACACCAAGTCAAATAAAGTCAAATAGGAGAGAGAATTACATAGTACAATAGGACTTTAATGATGTAGAAATTGAAGAAATGCACCAAAATTGATTAAAATTGTAAGGTGCCAATTTTGGGGTATTACACTATGCACCTTAATTGATAATGACTGATTTTTATATGCCAATGAATTTAATTATGTGGTATTGAATGTTCATAAATTTCATAATGTGTTAATGAATGTTATCGTGTGATAATGAATGAATGCCACATTTTATTAATGTGTTAATGAATGTAAATGAATGTTATCGCGTGATAATTAATGAATGTTACATTTTATTAATGGATGAAATAATGAATGAATGTTAGATGTTAACGGGGAATTTAGAGTGATGTTAGGGGTGGAGGTGGGGGGGGGGGGGGAATGAGCTTCCACCTTCATGTGGTTGGCCCTGCTTAGTACAGAATATAAAAATATTCTCGAAACAAAGTGAATCTCAATATGATTGTTCCTTACATAGGGTCTCAAGTGTAGCCTTTATCCCACTCTTAATATTGCAAGGCTTCAAGTGGTGTTCTGAGATTGGTTTCTCCATCTCCCACTGACATCTTGTTTTTCTCTTAAGAATTCTCATCGGGCTCTGATACATGGATGAGAAGAAGATGTCCCTTACAAGCTACACATATATAATATGGTATATCTAGGGATAAAATATACTACAACATAGAATGAGTCAACGTGAATCTATAGTTTCTTCATTCACAATGAAAATTTAAATTACAAGCCATATTTTAGATTTAATATTCATCTTCATCTTCATCATGATCATAGCCATCACGATCAGCATTTCGTTCAACTTCATTTGAACCACACTCCAAGTTCCTACCAAAGGATTGGCCCAGGCACCCAAGTTCCTACCAAAGAAACCCAAGTTGAACCTAGAGGAGAAAAAAAGTAGAACCAAAACCCAGCCTCAAACAAAGAACCGAATAACTTGGTTTTTTTCTAATTCAAGTTTATTTCTGAATTCTTCTCCAATTCCAACCTGATTATTCTATATTTTTTTTTCCAATTTTCCTTCTTCCTCACTCCAAATTATTTTATGTTGTTATTTCCTTTTACTAATTGTGCTATTTCAAGGATCACCACCCATCACTTGGTTAAGATGATGAATGCTATCAATGCCTTTATTACCAAGGATTCACCACCCACCATTAATGAATATTAATGATCATTGTTTCCTAAGGGTAATCATTGTTTGTGTATGTTGATCACCCAAGTCTTTGGTTGTGATTTGCATGCTGTGAGGTTTTTTTCCAGAAGTGGGGGTATGAAATGCTGGTTGGATTATAACATATTGACACTTACACCATGAAGAAGACAAATGATTAAATAGAAAGAGAGGACCAATTGAACCATCTTGTGGTCAGTCTATATCACATTGAGAAACAACATCAAGAATTGAGAATCAAAACAATCAAAAGTTTCTTCAAGACCATGAATGATCAACACCATTCCATCAGAAAACAAAACACTAATCTATATTATCATGAGATCCAATGAGTGCTAAGTGTTCCATTTCATTCTCATGAGAGATGGGTTCGGTGAACCACTACTCATGAATCATGGGTCAATGAGTTTGACTCAAAAAAACTACACAGTTAAATCCTGATAGCAATATCACAATTTGACTTGCTGTGGAAAATATCTCCTACTTATCAAACAAAACACTAATCTATATTATCATTAAGCCATAAAATATGTCTTAAAGTTTAGAAGCATCACAAAAACTTTCAAGAAACATAATACTATCCAAAACGAATACCCTCCGAATGATTATGATTATGTTGATGTTGATGTCTATAATTTATGTCTAATGATTATGATGATGTTGATGTTGATGTCTATAATTTATTTTACTTACTAATGCCTACCTAGATTAAATTTTGAATTTCCAGGCTGGAGAACACTTTCAAAGTTTAGGGTCTGTTCTACATGATACTCTTAGTTACAGCTCAAATGCAACTCAACATATTTTTTATGCTAGGCAACCCACTGCAGAAAATCATCCATAGGTGAAATTTAATGCTGTGAATCTTGGCATTGTTAATGTTATTACTTTTCCTCATGTTTCATATTTGTGAAAATGTTTCTTGGCACTATCTTCTTTTTCAATTCCTATATTTGCAACTTTTTAGATCATTAACTTAAGCATTACATGTCTTTGTTCAAAGTTTATTCTAACACTATATTATATCTTATTTTTATAACAATGTTCTTTGTTGTGGGGTAGGAGGTCAATCTTCATTCTCTTCATTGTGGGGGACAATGAAGATTTCTCTGACAAATAAGAGGTCTTCTTTAGTATCTTATAATAACATGCTCAGTTGATAAAGGTGTTATGGGGATTTAATCTGCAATTACTAATAGATTAAGCATATTATTACTATGCTTAATGTTCCATTTAAATGCAATTAACACAAAAATTTTTTTTACAAAACTAAACCAATGGCATGTTTACAACAAAGATGTGTTGAGGAGTTTGCTCCTTGTTTAATGTTAATTGTTCCTACACAATCCACTCATACAAAAATGAAATGCTATGTGGAAGGGATGGTTGATAGTGTTCCTTGAGGGAAGGGGGATTGTGAAAGGCTTGTTATCATTTGTATTATGTATTTCCAATATGTTTGGATGCAGGGTAGACTAGGAGAATGAAGGATCACTCATTGATTGCATGATAACCTAGTTTTGAAGGGTCACTGGTTGAGGGGATAGTCAAGGTCTGGATGATTGGGCCATTAGAGTACCCTATTTCTTTGTATTAATTTTTATTCAAATTGGATGCATGGATTTATTGTGAATTATCGGCTGCTATGTATCCTACAACTGCATCTATAAATCTGCATATACTTCTCTAGGGTTGTAAGCCACTTAGAGATCAAAATAGAGAAATTAAATAAAATTCATTCTTTGTCCTATTTCCTTTTAATAAATTCTCAACTATCAATGATACAATACATTTGATGCCCTAATCTATCAATACAAATGACACCTAGCTAGAAGCTCACAGCCTGTCCATTTGATAACCACAGTCAACATTTCAAAAAAATGGATATCCTTGAGCACAAGCACCAATAAATTCAAATAATGGAGTTAAAGCATAGGCTAGGGAATGACACCAATAGAATGTGGTCATTTCAGTGACAAAAATATACAATGGTGTCATTAAACGTGCCAGTAATATCAAAAAAATGTGAATCCAAACATTTGAAAACCAATGGCATGTTTACAACAAAGGTCTAATAGAACTCCCAACAATTCTTAAACATACTTTATCTGATATGATGAATTCTTAAACAATTAAGGTTGGAGTAGACATAGTTATCACACATTTTTTTGTGTGGTACAAGGAAGATTTGGCTAGGTCAAATCTTCCTTCGAGCTAGCAGTCTACAGAATTAGACCTTTATTAATAATTGATCATATTATATAACTAGTATGTTTAAGAATTGTTGGGACTGGTCCTTTGGCATGTATTAAATAGAATAGAATTTGTAGCATATTATTATCATTCTATTTCTTTGTTGTAAACATTCCATTGGTTCAGTTTTGTAACTTCACTATTGTATGCGTGGATTGTGCAGGAATAGTTAACATTAAACAAGGAGCAAACTCCTCAACACATCTTGGAAACCATTGAATTCAATAATAAATGAAACCTAAAAACAACACTATTCCTTCCATTCACTTATGCCGAGAATAAAGCATTTAATCCATTCAACATTACATATAATCATTAGACAGTTACATTTCTTGATTGTGTAGAGGAACAGTCACGACCAAAACAATCAAAACTACTTTCACCTTTGCACAAGCTATTCCAAACTTCAAGTAAAATGAGCAATATGCTATATTAAATCATTCATATTCATAGTAACCATTCAAAGGATCATTTTGTCAATGAACCCTCTGACTGTACCCCTACAGAAGATAAAGGAAACCTCAAAATAGAGAAAGGAAACTTAGTAAAACTAGTCCATGCCGCTGTTTGTGAGGGTACAGTCATGATAAGTGCCTCTCAAACCTCTCCAAACATGTAAGATTGTCTTTAAATACTTTATTGATCTCTTCTAAACATTAACCAGATCAAACCTACATTTGAATCCACACATAATAACCCCAAAATGAAGGGTTTTGTATTCTTTAATGAATCTCAGTCACTGGTAACGCATGGATAGTCAAACTAGTAGTCTCCAAAGCATTCAATAAGTGACTAGATTGTATTTAATACATGCCAAAGGACCAGTTGTATGAAATTGTCAATCACATAGCATTTCACTATTGTATGAGTGGATTGTGTAGGAACAGTTAACATTAAACAAGGAGAAAACTTCTCAACACATCTTGGAAACCATTGAATTCAATAATAAATGAAACCTAACACCAACACTATTCCTTCCATTCACTTCTACCAAGAATAAAGCATTTAATCCATTCAACATTACATATAATCATTAGACAGTTACATTTACTGACTGTGTACTAGAGGAACAGTCACAACCAAAATGATCCAAACATTTTAAAATAGTGAATTGGTATCCTTGAGCACAAGCACCAATAACATCAAATAATGGAGATAAAGCATGGGCTAGGGCACGACACCAGTAGAATGTGGTCATTTCAGAGAGCATTCATGATCAAATAAAATGCAATGCATTTGAAATTTGCAGTTGGATATGATGCCAGATGCTCAAAAGATGAAGAAATCACATACCTTTTCTTGCACTTAGCTTTTTCTTCTTTTCTCCCGCTCCTTCTCTATCCAATCGAAATAAAAATGATGAGGCCATTTCACTTTTTTTTTTCATAGCTAAATCTTCCTTGTACCACATGAAGAACAAGGCATTGGTTCAATTTTGTAAATTTGTTTTTTGTGTAATTAGTACTTGGTAGATTAAATGTAGATAACACCTTTATCATTTTAATTAGCATGTTATTATCATATCAGATAAAGTATGTTTAAGAATTGTTGGGACTGGTCCTTTTTCCTGTATTAAACATAATAGAATTTTTAGCATATTATTATCATTCTATTTCTTTGTTCTAAACATGCCATTGGTTCAGTTTTGTAGATTTGTTTTTTGTGTTAAATGCATTTTTCGTGAGGAGGGGTCTTCTTCTGAGGAGATTGATGAAGATTTTGCACCTCAAAAACCAATTCATAAGGTACCAATCATGTTTCCTATTCGCTTATATTTTTGGATTGGTAAATCTCCTTATAAGTTTCATGTCCTTTCTTTTGATTACTATGGATGAGATATATATCTTACATTTAATATTCAACTTCTTTACATTTTAGAACATGTAGTGTGTTTTTTGAGGATTTTACCAAATCAACTTTTAACATAAACTGAAAACACCAAACTCATATCTTGCCCTTTCAACTTGACAAAATATTTGCATTTGACCAATAACCGGAAGCAATTGAATGATAAATCCACATACCTGTATCTTTCTAAAATACTGGGAACATCAAAAAGATGGCTAAGTGGATGCCGCCATTATTTTTATCTACTGAATATGGGAAAAAAAGCACCAAAAAGAATCGAATAGAAAACATGATTGGTCATTTTAGAGAGCATTCATGATCAAATAAAATGCAATGCCTTCTCTCATGCTTGATCAGCTTTCACCCGCTCATTTTCTCCCACTCCTTTTCTCTACAATTGAAATAAAAATGATTTGGCCATTTCAAAATAGTGAATTGATATCCTTGAGCACAAGCACCAATAACATCAACTATTTTGATCTGTGGTTACCCTAATGTTGGCAAGACTTCTTTTATTAATAAGATTACTATGCAAGCTTGAAGAAGCGATATATTTTGGAAAATGAAGAGTGGAAAGATGATGATATTCCTGAGATCATGGATGGACACAATGTTGCAAACATAATGGGAAGACATCTTTCTAGCCTGGCCCTGGATCCTTCGACAATTGGGGTAGGATCCAGACCCAGGCTAAAAAGATGTCTTCTTTTCTGTTGTGGAATATAGGCTCTGCTACTACAACAACTATAGACTTCGATGTAGATATCACAACAGTTGAGAAACATAAATGTAGGCATCATGGCCACAATTTTTTGGAGATACAACATAATTGAGTGGTATTCCCAGATGATGCAAAGCAACCACTACTTTGCATCATCTGGGAATACCACTCAAATATGTTGTGTCTCCAAAAAATTGTGACCATGGTGCCTACATTTATGTTTCTCAACTGTTGTGTCCTAGGACCCCTTATGACCCTTTACGACCCTTTATGATCCCTAAGAATATATCTTAAAGGTATTAAAATGTCGTAAAGGGTAATAAGAAGCTCCTAGGAGGGGCCAGATTAGCTTCCACCTTCACGTGGTTGGCTCTATTAAGTAGAGAATGTTAAACTATTATTGAAACAAAGAGAAGCTCAATAATTTAAGGTCTCAGTCCATGGAGATGCTAAAAAAATGACAAGAATCAATGATAAAGAGTTTTTAGATTATGAGAAGACATATATGGAGTGGAGGCTAGATTGACTATCAGTGTAGAGATGATGATTCAGTAATGTACATCTATAAAACCTTCACAATTATCCCTTCTTTGGCCTCCACTCATTCCTCTTCACAAAAATGGTTATCTAGAAACTTTGGATACTGTTTCTCATCCATGCACGAAATGTGCTAGTGATCCTATAAAATTACTTTAGGCCTCCGGTATTGATAAGATGTACAAGTGTAAAATGTTTTTGTGAGACTAGGATCAATTTGTGCAGTGTACATAAATGCAAGGCGGTGATTATTCTCAATGATCGACGGGTATAAGTCTTCCAGGCCTTACCTAGTAGCTAGGACTAAAGATAACACAGCTCAAGAGACCATCATAGTTGGTCTCTTTCTTCAATCTATATTATAGAAAAAATGTTTTACCTTTCATTAGCTCATCAAATCTGGGGATTTTAAATAATTTAATAGAATATTTTCATGACAACGTATATTATTTAAGTTGGTGTTGCATGAATTTATATACTTCACACACTTGTATACAACTAGGAAGGCCATAAAGAAGCATCCCCTCCCGTGGCTTGAGTAATGTAGGCCATGGGAGGAGATGCTTCTTTATTGCCATCCTCATAGTCTACAAGTGCATGAAGTAGATAAATTCGTGCAATGTCAACTTAAATAATATACATTGTCATGAAAATATTCTATTAAATTCTTTCAAATCCCCGGATTTGATGAGCTAATGAAAGGTAAAACATTCTGTCAATAATATAGACCGAAGAAAGAGACAACCTATGATGGTCTCTTGAGCTTTCTTATCTTTAATGTGAAGATATATCAATTTTTTGACACTTCAAAATTAATTCCAATGGTAGTGCTATACATCCGACAGTGTTTCTGACAGATCAAATGTCAGAGAAAATTACTTTTCAAAAATTACTATGACAGGAATGCTATATATCCGATGGGGAGAACTGTCAGAGATATACTTCTATATCGTCGCTCTTTCGATAGTCTAAATGTCAGAGATATGCAATTTACAATAGACTCAAGCGAAAGTAATGCTATGTCACCGATGGGTTTATCTGTTGGATGTTGGCTGCAGCTCTATCGCTATTCCAACAGTTCTACCGTCAGAAAGTATATCTTTTCGACAGTTAATTCTGATAGCCATTGTATATCTCCGATAGGTGTTCTTGTCAAAATTTTGATAGATGGACCTATTGACAACTGAAAATTCAGGTCCTAAAATTGCAAACGCGTTAGGGAAGTATGATATTTTATTTTTATTTTTATATTATTTCCCTATTTTCTAAAAATTAAATAATTAAGAAGGGGTCCATAATGTTTATATGGTTTGATTTTCGAAGAAAAAGTTAATTATTTTATTTCCAAGTTTTAAAAGCATTTATATATTTTTTGGAATAAAATAATTATTAAAAATTAGGTAAAAGGGGCGGTGATCGGGAGTTGAACACTCAACCTCTCAAGCCAATCCCCTTTTCCTACCTACCTACCCTCCTACCCCCTAACCAGTTAGTCTATTTATGTTCCTTGAGAGGGTTAAGAAAAGTTATTTATTTATTTTTGTTTCATGTGCAGGTGAAGAATTATTACAACTCTTACACAGGGAGTAATTTCTCTTTTAATCATTTTTCCTTTTGTAATAATGCGATTTTTTATTTATTTTTATATTGTTTATTTTTAATGTTAAAAGGAAAAAAGAATGGGGAGAGGGAGTTGAACACTCAACCTCTCGACCCATTCCTTTTCCTACCTATCTACTTGACTCTACCCCTAACCAACTACTCTACATTATTCTTCGAGAGTATGTGTAGAAATAAATATATAAATATAAGATAATTGTATTTCTTTTAAAGTAAATTATTAAAATTAATATTTGTCGGGGATAATTTTTATTGTAATTTCTTATTTTAAGTTATATGACATGGTAAGTTTGTTATTTAATTAATTTATTTACCATGTGACCTAACTCCTTTTCCATTTTCACATTTTCACCTATAGTTAATATGAAATATTATGAAACTTTAAATGTGTATAATTTGTAGATTAAATTTTGTATGTATTATTAGGGTTTGAGTAACGATTAATCATTTTTTCTTTTTAATCTCAAATCCCTAAATATAATTTCTCACTTTTTGTGTCACTTTAATTTTAGGGTTTTAATAGTTTTATTTTATTTTTTAGTTAGTTAATCTTTATAAAATAATCTTTAGGGTGCCCTAATCATATTATCATTCTATTTTTGAAATATTTTATTAAGGTGATTATTTTATCTTAATGATTTAGTCCATTAGTGGATAGATTTTATTTTAGGGCTAAATCTATTTTGCATTAAATGGGTTTTACTCTTTAAAAGGATCATTAATTTTTATTTTCAAAATAAAATGATAATTATGAGCATAATGATTTATTTATCTTATTATGATCCTATATAGTTTGATAAGTTTTGGGACTTAAAATATAATTATATTTCATTTTATGATACTTATTTAAATTAATTATTAATAAATAATAAGTAGTTCTTATAAGATCAACATCATATATATATATTATTTATTTTATTTATTTAAGATAAACTAATATTGGTTATTTTGTGTGTGCTGGAAACTAATAGATAAATTATTGATGAACGGAGCACCTAAGGAAGAACAAAGATAAATTATACGGGAAAGACTTTCCTGAATAAATCATTGTAATAGTTTATTATACATTTTTTAGGGTTAGTTGTGTGATTAGGTCCTGTGAAAGGGCATGTCCTTTCACAGGAAACCATTGAAATTTATATTTATACATACTAAATGGCAAAGGGAGGGGACATCATCATTTTTATCAACATTGAAATATTTGAAACCAGTGCATGCTTTTATTCCCGAACCTTATGGGATACTATGGATCAATACAGGTGGATTGAGTGATTTTTCAAGCTTAATACAAAATCTTTGTTCAAAATTCATCGGTGATATCTGTTCCTCTATGTTATTTTGAATTGGTTCTTTGGATAAAGTATCTTTACTTTCTTTAACATATTTGATTTATTATACCGCAAGATCAAATAGGAATTGTAGAACTATATTCACTTGGTTTCTCTTTGTGTATGGCTAAGCGTGCCTTTTGAATACTGCAAGATTCAATTGGTCTATCCTCTGAGGATTAAATTCCTTTTGAATAGTTGTCTTCCTTTTTAGTTTGTTGTTTTTAATTAATCATTTTCTTGAAGTGATCAATTTATTTTAAATTTGTCTCCAAAGTTATACATTTTGATTCAAAGTGTCACATTGTCGTTAATAGATTGAACTAGAGGAATTTTATCATTGATCATCAATTAAAGAAATCACACATAGTAATCATATTGAGGATAAGGAATAGGCATTGGTTTTTATTATAAATTTAGTTAAGATTCATTATCTTTTTGTATCAAAGCAAATCTGCTACTTTATTTACAAAGCATTAGATTAGGTTTAGTGTTAATTCATAGCATTAGTTTAACTATCTGCCTATTAGGATATTCAGTTACATTATCTTTCGAGGATCAGTAACCTCTTTGGAAGAAATTTTGTTGTCTACGCATGTTGTTTGTGTAGTTAGACAGTATATTCAGTTTAGGCCTACCAGCCTTGGTTTGATTGAACCAAAATTGCAGAGGCATTTATTGTGCTTGTCAGTTGGCCTCAAAATGACCAGCGTTTTCAAGCACCAACAAATTGGTGACTCTACTGGGGACGATTGTCAGTACTTGACTGTTTCAGAGGCTCTGGTCATGTTCGAAGTCAGAAAAAATCCACTGGGAAAAGCGATCTTAGTGTGTACAATTTACTCAAAACAGTTGAGGTGGCGACTCTGTGTAAGTTTCAAGAAGCGACTCCTCTGGGAGGTAAGAATTTAATTCATTTTATTTCATCTCCTTTTTATAAAGGGTGGTGACTTCGTATAGTACAAATTTTCAAGTAACATGTATCATAGAAAATCATTTGTTCCATGGGGGGCACTAGATTTAAGAAGATTTCAGTGTGTTCCCACTAAGGGTGCCCTTGCTAAACTCGCACAACTTTTTCCCCACTATCATGGAATATGTAGTGAATCACAACTTGGTCATTTGAGTATATTTTATGTGTTCATAAATGAATATCAGATAAATGCAGAAGATATTGTGATGAAGCTTTTTCTCATGACATTATATGGTTATGCAAGAAAGGGATTTGATTTATTGCCTAATTGGTGCATCTCTTCATGGAATGAACTTGAACGTTGGTTCTTATATGGGTGTTATGAGAGTAAAAATGATTTGTTGTATAAAGAATCCTTTGATTACAGCATGGAAGGGGGATAATGCATACCTTCTGATGACATGGTTGAAGAAGAGATCACTTCACAAATACATGGAGAAGAAAATGTTTGTGAGTACGATTACCTGTGCTATTGTGTTGGCACGACAGGGAAAGAGTTCAGTTTGTACTCAAACCCTTTATATGATGAAGTGTTAGAGGAGCAGGAGATTGTGCATTCAGAGGTCAAAAGCAGTGGAGCACCTGATGAATCATAGGTAAGTATCCCTACAGGTATGTATAACTATCCCATATTTCTAAATTATTGTTATGAAAAGATAGAAGAAAATTTTATTGAAAGTAATTTAGAAATGCAAGATAAAATAGCATATAAAGAAGATGTAATATGTGTTCAAATTACTCCTCAGGAAAATATATATCTAAAATTGAGATACCAAGGAAATAAAATGCTTGAAGGAATAGAGGATATCGCACAGTCAAAAAATATATCACATGGAGAACAAATTTATTACTTTTGGAATTATGAAGATTGGCATGAGAATTATGTCAAAATATCATGTAACCAAAACCAAGTTTTTGACAGAGGTAAGATTTCATGGATAGTCAATCAAACCTACATTTTCTATGGATTATGTGCAGGGACCATCAGAATTCTTAATATCAATACTGCACTGCGAGCGTTGCTTCGAGGCCACACCCAGAGGGTGACAGATATGGGCTTTTTCTCTGAAGATATTCATCTCTTAGCTAGTGCAAGTTTGAATGGGAAGATTTTTATTCAAAAAATTGTAGAGGGCTTTGGTGATGATGAAAAAATACAGATAATAGAGAAAACTCTCTTGGCTATTCAGATTGGAGGTGATTGGGAGTCGGTTCATCCACATTTATATTGGCATTCTCATCAACAGGATGTGTTGGTGGTGGGAATTGGAAAGTATGTACTTAAAATTGATATTGGGAAAGCAAGGTCAGTTGCACGTAGTGGTGGTGCTGCATCTGAAGAGCCTATCAAATTCAATGTTGAGAACCCAGTTGAAGGAGTATATCGCATGGGTAAACATGATGGAGGTATATTTCCAATGGGGTTTGTAAAAGATGTTGCAAACAAAAATGCTAAAGCTAGTTCTAATGTCTTGAGTTATGAGAGTAGTGAAAGGGCTTTGTTAAATCGTCTGATGATTAAACTTTGCCAGTTGAATCCTGATGTGTTGGTTGGGCACAACATATCAGGCTTTGATCTTGATGTTCTACTACATAGAGCACATACATGCAAGGTGCCTAGCAACATGTGGTCAAAAGTTGGAAGGCTCAAGCACTATGTAATGCCTAAGCTTAACAAAGGAAATAATAGCTCTGGAATGGGAGCAACTCTAGGACTCATGACTTGTATTGCAGGTTGGTTGCTATGTGATACTTATTTGTCTGTCCATGAACTATTAAAAGAGGTCAGCTATTCTTTGACACAACTTCCGAAGAATCAGCTAGGAAGGGATAGAAAAGAAATCAATCCTGTTGATATGCCTATAATGTATCAAACATCAACCAACCTATTGGAACTGGTTGAATGTGCTGAAACTGATGCTTGGCTGTCTTTAGGATTGATGTTTCACCTAAGTGTGCTTCCATTGACACGTCAACTTACAAATATTAGTGGAAATATTTGGAGTAAAATGCTACAAGAGGCGTGGGTGTCCCAAGGAAGAGAATGTGCCTATTAATTTACCACAGAGCAAGTTAATAAGCTCAGGGGCAGGTATAGATTTATCAGCAGTTGATGTTGGGCAAGCACTGCAGTTTTTTGGAGTTTTGCTCAGCATTTGAACAAGTTCTTGACTTAAAGAAGGGCCTCCCAGAGTCCATTTTATGAGAAACTGACACATAAAATAGTTGGAAGACCATCAGAGATACAGTGAAATGAAGGAGATAAGAAAGCTCACAATGTGGGGTATTGTCAATGTGGTCAACCCTCTATGGCTCGAAGATTGCACTCGAAGTAGATGAGAAGTTCATGCATTGAATCTCATAAAAGACCAAAAATAGTTGGTTCTAATTTGAGTTCTCAAGAGCAGAACTGTACAGCCTCCTTGGACAACTCAAAATCTGGTTTTGTTTTTAGCAAGAAGATAAATCCTCTTGAAAATGAATCATGGGAAACATGTAATAATGAGTTTCTAAATGCAAAGAAGGCTTCTTTGGAATCAAATTTTCAATCTGAAGATTTGTCTAGGTAGAAACCTATTTTACAAGAGAAGATTGATGAGATAAAGCTTTCAAATCAATCAGAATCTTGTTGCACTGCAGAATCAATATTCAACAAGACTGCTCAGAGTCTGATCAAAGGCAGCTGATTAGCCGAGGCTTGCAGATGGATCAAAACTAGTAAAATTGTGCAAGATAATATAAGCTTATCGTTCAAATTTAAGAGAAACAACCCTAACCCTAAAATCATTGTGAGAATAAAAGGTAAGTACCAAGGTAAGGTAATAATTTTTCATTATTTTGATATTTTGAAAGGTACAAGTATTATTTTTAGGGTATCTATATAAAAAGAGAAATATTATCAAATATTTTAATAGAGAATCATTAATGAGGTTAATGTGTTTCAATTATTTTCATTCTCAATCTAACCATCAGATTCATATAAGTGATTTCAAATGATTTTATTAACATTATGTTCAAGTGGTCTGTTTCCTCCAGAGAAGTCTGGATTCTCGTTGTGCCTAGGTATGGACACACGTCCCCAATGAGAGCCATTGTTGACACCTAAAAATTCATGTCCTAAAATTGCAAACGCGTCAGGGAAGTATGATATTTTATTTTTATTTTTATATTATTTCCCTATTTTCTAAAAATTAAATAATTAAGAAGGGGTCCATAATGTTTATATGGTGTCGTTAAATCGACGGATATCTCTTCCATTTCTATTTCCAATGCAAAAATAGCAATGGACACATATGTCAAAATGTCGACAAATGGGCATTGCAAATCTAACAAATGGCCATCAGAATTTGACCTCAAATGTACTAGTGAACTGACCCTCACTGCAAGTTTTGGCGTCAAGCAAGATTGGCATGCCAAATTCAAAAAAATTCAAATACCCCAAAATGGAGAGAGGTTATTATTGGAATTAGAGACATGGTCCTGGAGCATCTCATGGCTCACCGATACCTCTCACAAAGTCCAAGATATGAGCCTCAAAAGATCACTGCCCAATCATGCTTAATGCACCTTGGGGACACTTTGGTTGACATCATTGTGAATGTTCTAGTGACTCCGTGGGCAGAACGGGGTTGTCACTAGCATTTAACCGCCCAACTAGAGATAATGGTGTAAACTGTTTGGTGCTAGGATGAACGGTTTGGAAGAAACCCAGTGATACAACTTTGAACTGACCCTTACTACAAGTTTTGGCGTTAAGCAAGATTGGCATGCCAAATTCAAAAAATTCAAATATCCTAGAATGGAGAGAGGTTATTGTTGGAATCAAAAACATGGTCCTGGAGCATCTCATGGTTCACCAATACCTCTCATGGGGTTTGAGATACGAGCCTTGAAAGATTGCTGCCTAATCGTGCTTAGTGCACCTTGGGGACACTTGGGCCTGGCATCATCGTGAACATTCTAGTGACTCCGTGGGTGGAACAAGGTTGTCACTAGAATTTACCTACCCAACCAAAGATAATGGCATAAACCATTCGGTGCCAAGATGAACAATTTGGAAGAAACCTAGTGGCACAACTTTCAACTGACCCTCACTACAAGTTTTGGCATCAAGCGAGATTGGCATGCCAAATTCAAACAAATTTGAATTTCCTATAACAAAGAGAGGTTATTGTTGGAATCATAAACACGGTCCTATACCATCTCACGGTTCATTTATACCTCTCATGAGTTTTGAGATACGAGCCTTGAAAGATCACTGCCCAATCATACTTAGTGCACCTTGAGGACACTTTGGTTTGGTGCCAGGATGAAATCCATCAACACTATCCCTTCACCCTAGGGAATCACCATTTTACTTTGTACACATTTGAACAATTTTGACTCAATGAATCCAACTATTACATCATTTGACGATACAAATGTACATGAAATTAAGACAATACAAATGTAAGGATACAAAATTAAGATGATAAAAATATAAGGATACAAAATTCATGGTAAGGAATCATAATTTTTGCACTTTACATGGCATTAAGAAGATACAAATTGTAAGGATACAAAATTAAATATGTATTTATAATCAAATGGTACAAATTAGGATATACAAAATGTGGGCTCTTAATATTTGTAAATCAGCTCCATAGGCACTTTTATATTTCAAATTTTGCACCTAATATGCATGATGAATCTCATTATTGTTTATATATACAAAAATTTTCATCTAAATATGCACAATATTACAGTCGATTGTTGTTTTTATATACAAAATTTGGCATCTAAATATGTGCATTATGGTTGATTGTTATTTTTACATACAAAATTTGGCATCTAAATATCCACATTATAGCTCATATGCACATAGAATCATATAAAAATTGTTAAAAATCATTCTCCCATATTGTAGAATCATTCATCTTTATGGCCCAAAATCAATCAAGTGAACCTTCTAGATTAGCTCTAACCCTTATTGTGTTAAGTATTGCCTCATGGCCAGATTCATGAACTTTCCACAAATTCTTATTAAGAGGTCTACCATGATATTTAATCAATTCAATATTTGTTGCAACAACAAGGTTATAGTAATGAAGAATATGTATATGTGTCTCAAAGTCCTCAAACAACCAGGCATTAGAATATAAAGTTATCTTAGTGGACTTTACTTTCTAAAACTTGATCTTGTAAGTCTACACCAATCTAAATAGTTTTTAATGTTAGATTCACGTATTAACCAAAACAATATGGAAACCATAGACTTACTTGCATTACCTAGTGTTTTGGGTGTAAAAATATGGATAGGGTTTAGAACAATGGGGGTTTACACATAAAAGAGACCCTAAACCAATATTTAACACATACATGAAATTCTAATGATAAGGAATATAAATCTAGAAATGCTTGCAAAGAATAATGAAATTAGATAAAATGAAATACATACCTCATAACATAGTAGATTTGGGATTAATGGGATTAATAGTGGGATGTGTTAAAAATGTATTTTGGGTCAATGGGGTTTTTTCGATAGTAGCTTGTTTTGTTGTGTATCTTTCCTCGTAATGTGCTTTTGTGCTTTTGAGCTACTATAGCATCCTATATGGGTTTGTAGTTTTCAAAAGGAAAACCTATTGTAGTTATGTTTTATATCTTTATTGCATGTATATGACTATGATTTCAGGGTTTCTTCCCGATTCTTCAACGAAGGAGTCCTTGAATCAGTTTTATTAATATAAATATGGTGGCTTGTCCACTTTGGCTTTAAAAAAGAAAAAAAATATAGTAGATCTAGAAATGCCTATTTTATAGTGCTTGTATCGTGTTTCTAGAAATTCTGCAACCAGATCTGGAACAAAAACACAGAGACCGAGAAAACCCAAAAATCTTTTTTCTTTTCTGAACCAGGTCGACCTTGACCCAAGTAAAGGGGCACAATTATGCCCTTTTATGTCAACCTTGACTTGCATCATATCTTGATCTCCTATATCATCCTCTTTCAATCTTGCATCCTCATCTCATCATTATGTCATCTCCTCATAACTTTTTTAAACGAAGGCAAAAGAGAGTGCTTATATAGAGATTTCAAGGTGAGGTTCCTAGGGAAATGTAAGGGCCCCTAATTCAAATTTCACCTTGAATTATGGTCCAATCACAATAGCCAACTAAGGAGGAAATTTATTAAATTAATTTTGAATAAAAACCCTTTCGCATTCGGATCTAGAGGCCCATTTTTAATTTAGGGCCCTGCTATGATCCAAATTTGAAAGCGAGAACCAAAACCCAATAAAGGTCAAGGTCAAGCTCAACCTTGACCAAGGTTAGGATTGACCTTGACCCTGACCTAAGGTTTTAGGCTAGTCAACTTAGAGTTTTAGTGAAGTTTTTGGGTTGGCTAGAGACTTAGAATGATGGGGAAATAGAACAGAATGCTGGAAAAGGGCACAAAGGTCTAGAAGAAATGTGATGAAGGCTAGGAGGACTAGTACATAGGTCCTACCTAGAAAATAGAGCCACGAAGAAGGAAATCAAGGAGAATCCTCAAGATCCTAACCCTAATTTCACCTAGAAATGAAGAATCAAGTGCAGATGCATCCTAAATGAAAATCTATCATGAAAATGCACTAAATGAGGGTGCTAAACCTACCAAGATGGAAGTGCTTCCATTTTAAGATGATACACCTAGTCCCATCATAGAATTACACTATTTAAGAATTGTTTCTCCATCTATTAACACTACACCACCTTCATACATCAATTCCTCTTTGGTAAGATCTCTTTTCACACATGCTCTTGCACCAGCATGCTTTTCCTTTGCATGACCTGCCTCAGTGAAATTCCAAAAATGTTGCACACCACTTGTCACATGCATCCTATTCAACCAATAGAACATCCTTTCATTCTTGAATTGTGAGGTGCAATTGTCTGGTCATATTAAGTGCTAGTAGTATCTTATACCTCTTTCCCTTAAACTGTCATAGAAAACTTTAAATAATCCTTGCACAAACTCTAAGAAATGTGTATGATCATCACTAATATAAAAGTGATACTCTCTTATAACCTTTATGTCCTCCTTTGTGCTATCATGTGCATGCATGAATACTATGTGTACAAAAATTGTAACTTGTGTAGAGTGATAATACATAGGTTGTACTTCATTTTGAGGTTTTAGTGTATAATTATCTACAAAATCAATGATAGAGACAATAGTACAGAGTGGGAAAGTGTCCTTACACAACTTGAATTGCTCATCTAACCACCTACCTTTATGTGTGTGACCTATGTACTCATAAAGTCATTTGTCTTGAAACATTTTCATAAAATCAGCTACGCATATATCCCTTTTCACTAACTCACACCTCTTAATTCTTTTCCATCTTTAATACCATGTGTTTGACTTGTATTTTCCAAAAGAAACTAGTTCTTGCCCAATTTTGTGTGTGTTATTGAGATGTAAGAATCTATGAAACTTTTGAAAACCACCACATGTAGGACAAAATCCTTTCAAACACGTCATCTTATAATAAATGCACACATCATCTCTTTTATAGAGTACACTTGAAATGAAGTCTCTTAGTGACTTAGAAGGTGCTTGTAGACCACATTCCTGCAAAACATTGTTAGTGTGAAAAGTACCACATATATAGCGATAAATCTCATAATGCATGGAAAACTCAACATGAACCCTACAACATGTAGTACATACATGATTAATCTTAACATAAAATGGTTTTGTCATCTCAAAAAATATTTGAATAATTTTAATCTAAGGAAAGCTTTGAAGAAACCTTTCATAAAATTGTGTTTGTTTCATATCTATGTAGTGTTTTGGATGTGGCTCATGATTTCTAATTCTGATTATCCTTCTAACACCATCTCTTTGGTTGGGTGAAACCCTTGTGTTTTCATGCCAATATTTCTCAATTAATTTTCTTGGTGCATCAACAACAACCTTGTCCTTGCGTGGGAGTCTACCCAAGAATGATCAAAGAGAATTATTGTTAGGATCCTCAATTTTCTCTCGCCTATCTAAAGCATGGTGTAATGTGGTTCTACTTATCCTTAATGACTTGTTTGTTTTTCTTATTAAACAAGATTTTTTTATTTCCTTTCCCATTATGGTTGATGTGAGGACACATCAAGTAGCATTAGCATCTTTAGAGCATGATTTTGAACCAATGGATTGATATGGATCAAAAAGATTTTTCACAATGGTTCATTCACTATTATTTTCAGATGTTCTTAACCCCAAAATTTTCATTGTCTCTCTAAATTTCCTATTTTTAATCATTTCAACAACTAATTGGCATCTTCCACCTTGATTTAAGTTTTCAAAATAGTTATTCCAAATTCTTATAACCATTCTTCTACAAGTTCTCTTAGAAATTTTATCATGCATTGGCCTCAAAATATTTTCATCAATATCTATTATAAACTTTGGTTTTCTACAAATTAATCTAGGAGGTGTTAAGATTGGTGCATTATGTGCATTAATCACATAAATTGAAATGGTAAATCTTCTTCAATTTCATTAACATGTGCATTTATTACATCATTTTCAAATGGTCCATGTTCATCGCATTCATTAGGTGGATTCATCCCATGCATTTGAATTGGTCTATGTTGTTCATTTTGATTTGGTGCATTCATCATATCAATTTCAATTGTTGAATGTTCATCATTTTTATTAGGTGCATTAGATGACATACCTTCATGTAATCTCCTCATACACTCCCTTTGTCTTTCCTTTCCTGCCTCTCGTTGTTCAATCAGTCCTCTCTTGTTCTTTCCCGTTGTTGATATTGATTGTCCTATACTTAACATCATGAGGAAAATCCACAATCAAATAGCATAAAAATAACAAATGAGCATCAATTTATTATAATCTAAAGTAACCATGATAAATTAATTTCAAAAAGAATCATAAAGACAAGATAAATCAATCATTTCAAAGAAACATTGACTATAAAATAAACAAAACCTAACTATTAATATCCCAAAAAATCATGTGCAACAATAGTGGCACCTTCAAACAACTTGCACTGCTAGATTTTAGGCCATTTATACTCAAATATAAAGATTTCCTCATGACCCATACGGGTTATGTAACGTAATGAAAACGTTCACAATTTCCCATAACCCGTATGGGTTATGTAAACTTATGATAATGTTCACAATGTCTCATAACACATACAGGTTATGTAAAACTAGAGAGACAGAGGACAATGAGAACGAGGAGAGAGAGAGAGAGAGAGAAAGACAAGCAGAGAGAGGAAATAATGAGAACGAGGAAATATATATAATTATAGATATACATATATACCTACATATTAACATATCATATATGTAAATCTATACAAATGTGTATTGTATGACACATTTATAAGTAATTTTTTTTAATATCTTCATAACCCGTACGGGTTACATAGAACTTGAAATTATGATTTTTGGTTTTCAAAACCCGAGCAGGTTATTTTGTACATCATAACCTGTAAGGTTTGTGGCTTGGTAAAAGGTTTGGAGTATGACCCTAAGGCTTGCAAGCCCATTTTCCCTCCAATTTTGTTCATTTACATGTTTTTTCTTCTTTCAACATGATTTCTCAACTTTGTAATCATCAGATTTACAAACGATCAAGTGGATATCTCTAAAATTACTACCATCATCTCACACATCTTCTAATCTTTCTGACCATATAAATATTTCTATTTTTGGACAACATTAGTATAGTAAACTTTAATTCTCTTTAGCAGTGTCTTCACAATCCACACATACACATGTCTACCATTTTTTAATAACTTTTGATCTACTTGACCAGATTCAAAAAAAATTATATATTACTGTTCTACACTAGATTCTATACACTTTTAGAAAAAATTTGCAATTTTGATTATTTTGATGCAAGTTATGCCCAATGCATGAACAGGTACCAGATTTTTAGAATGCGGTCACTTCAAAAAATCGTAAAAAATAAAATACTTAACAAAAAATTACAAAAAAATACACAACTTCTAGATCTCACTCTTACCTATCATTCTACCAAAGGATTTTGTAAAATAATAAATCTAACTATAGATTTTGTGAAGTGAACAAAAAAACCTATGTTATGTTTTTCTATAAAAATCAGGAACAATTTTTCGTGCACGAGAGGTTTGACCCTCTTAATCGTATCCATTTTTAAAAAACTTTTGTAGTTTAGAAACTAGATTCAGAGTACTAAAATTATTATTGTTTACACAAATCCTAGTTTTGAGTGCATGACCCTCAAATCTCTCTATGAAGTTCAAGTTTCTCTGATTTCAAAAAAAAAGTGGCCACTTATACCCCCCTTTTTGTTCACCATCTTGGTGCACTTACCCGTTATTTGGTTACTACTTTTTTTTTTCAACAAGTTTAATTAGGTTACGTGGACAACTATTTAAAATTTCTAATATTTTCAAGGGAATACTAATTCACCCCTCCCCTCTCAATATTCTAGATGTTCAATAATTGATATCAGAGATAGATCCTTTAGAAGAGTCTAACAGATCAAAGGAGATCCAAAAGGTTTAACATACAATGACTAGATCCACCATGGATGAGAAAGATCTTATGTTCATATTTGAAGATCTTGAATCTATTGAAGATGAAAAAAAGGGACTATCAAAAAATATTCAAATGGAAAATGACTACATCTAGAAGTTAAAAGATCAGATCCATAAATTCAAGCTAGGACATATAAAGAAGTTAGTAATGAACTCAAGTTAGAAAATGATAGTATCATTGATTTAAGATCTAAGTGTGAAAGAGATGAAAATACCAAGAAACATTTGAATAACATAATCAAGAGAAAATTTGATGAACGCAAGAAATTGGAACAAGAGGTCATATCTCTAAAAGTTATTATAGAAGAATACAATAAGAAATAAAACAAATTCATATCAAGCTCAAAAAGGCTAGATGAAATGTTTAATGCTCAAAGATCTCTGGTAAAAAAGAAAGGCCTAGGTTGTGAAATTGGTGAATGTTTGCATAGTAAACTTGAAGAAAAGAAATAACTTGATCAGGTAAGAGAAGCTAAAACCAAATTGGACAAAGAGGAAAAAGGTAAGTCTTCGATAAACTAACAAGTAAGTAAGAAATTCTACTATTTTAATGGTCACTACTTTAATTGTAATAAATTAGGGCATAAAGTATCAAATTATAGGAATAAGATAAATTTGAAGGATATATCTTATTCTAGTAGTTGTTATAATTGCAATAATTATTGTCACAAAGATAATCAATGTAGGAAACCAAATAGAAGTAATCATTTTTCTAATTACTGTTATACATTTTATGCATATGGACATAAGGCTAACCAGTGTAGGTCAAAACAAGATAAGAGAGCCAACATGCATTATAACTATAATAAAATTGTACACATAGAATGATTCTACAAATTTTATGAAGTCAAGACAATTGAACCGATGAAGAAGATCAAAAAAGAAGATGTTAAGTCTGAGATGAAGAAGATCTGGAGAAAGAAGGAAGACAATGGTTCTAGCTCCAATGTAGACATCTATTCTGGTAATTAGTTACCCTTCAACCATTTCTTTGGGGGAGGAAAGCTAAAAAAAATTCTCTTCCCCCACTAGAGTGAAGTGTTTACAAGCATGAAAGATCCACTCAATCAAGGAGTCTTTGGTAAATAAATATATTATTGAAGGAAATATTGTAAATGTCACATACAACCAATGAAAAATTGATCACAAAAAGGGGAGGTGACACATTCAATGCAGACAAGTGTATTTAATCTAAAATATGCATAAAAGGAATTGAGAAAATCATTTTAGTCACACAGCAAACAAGGATTCTGAAAGAACTAGGGATAAGAAAGGAAACCGATGTGTGAATTAGATTTTTGTAATTCATATAGAGGTATTTATTTCTGACTTGCATTTTTAGCTATGGATACTCATATTCTAGTTAATACATCATCTGAGCCTTATCCAAAATTCAAGAAGTACCCTAAAATTTCAATTGAGAATGATTTAGCTGGTTGTTTGTCAAGAATCCCTCATGGTGTAATCCCTATGAAGGATGTTAGGGTTTATATTCATTTGAAGCTAGAAGAACTTGATCATACCAAGCTAGTAGATTTATGGGCAAAAGAGTTGTCTGGTGATAATTTTAAGGTTAAACCTAAATACAAGGTTTTGGTTGAGAAGAAATTAGATGTATGGAACATCTCTCTCTCTCTCTCTCTCTCTCTCTCTCTCTCTCTCTCTCTCTCTCTCTCTCTCTCTCTCTCTCTCTCACTCACACACACACACACACCTTTATCTCTTACCCCTATCTTCCTAGACAATAGGCCTCTTTCATTTATATCTTTATATCTCCTCTAGTTATTTCTCACCCTTTTCACCGCTCTCTACCTCTTTACCCCTCTTTATCTATTTGTGAACCTCTCTCTCTCTCTCTCTCTCTCTACTTTATCTATTTCCCCTCTCTTCACAAGGATTATGTCTTTTGCATTTATATCTCTATCTCTCTTCTAGTTCTTTCTCACCCTCTCCACATCTCTCTTTCTCTTTACCCCTCTTTCTCTATTTGCAAACCCCTCCCCGCTCTCTCTCTCTCTCTAGGAATATTAGTAACTTGTTGTCTCTATCTCACTCTCTCCCTTCCTAGCCCTATGTTTCTCTTATTCTTCTCTCTCCCTCCCGTATAATAGGGAGAGAAGTGGGTGAGAGGGGCAATGAAAGAGGAGATGTGTATCATCAGAAAATGGAAGCACTTCAATTTAGGACTGGTTTAGCCCTCCAAGTAAGTGGTTTGGGGTCATGCCAAATGCCTTGAATGAGTCTTTGACTTGGATTTGGCCTTCTCCCCTATCCTGCCCTATTTTCCACTTCTTTCCTTCCTATTTCTAGCATCCCGATCTAAAATTCTGAGGTTCTTGAATTCAAGGTCAATGTCGACCTTGACCCATGACCTTGACCTTGACCCAGGGTTCAAATTTAAAAATTTGAAGGTTTTCAGATGTCAGGTTTTGAAAAGATTTATTTTCCTACTTTCGAGTTGGCTATTTCAGGCTTTGAAATGGTAAAATCTTAAATGATATTTAATTTAGGTCCACTTCTAAGGGTATAGGCTTAATGGGAATTTATTTCTCCTATGTTGGCCTCTCTAGAAGTTTGCACCCTAGACTAGTATATAAGGAAGCCTTCTCCTCTCATTTCCATCCTCCATCACAACACAAGATCATCAATCATCTAGAAGTAAGAAAGAAATGAAGAATTCAAGCAATAATCTACATTCAAGAATTCAAACATTCAATTCATCAAGGAGATCCATAGGTACCCATCGAAGGATTCAAAGCTCTATGGAGCCCTCTTGTTGAAGATTTCTCCATCCATATCCATTCAAGCTTCTTCCTATTCCAAGATCCATTCAAGATTGGTATTGAAGATCTAATGCAATTCATTAGAGACATCCTACATTCTACAATTCTACATCCATTTGGAGCATCCGTACTTGTGGATTCAAGGATTCGAATACTCCACAAGGGTTTCAACATAAGCAAGGTGAATTGTTCCATTTACTTTGTTTATTACTATAGTTTCAATTCAATTTCAAGGTTAATTCCTAAATTGGGGTTTGACCAAGGAAAACCCCTTTCCCCCCCCAAAAAAAAAACCATTTTTCTTGTAGGTGCAGGTGTGGAACAACAAATTACATACTAGATTTGGATACCCTTTTTGGAAAAATTTCAGGATCCGTGAATAGAATTTCTATCGGAGCAACGTAGGTCAAGGTCAACATTTTGGGGTCAAAGTCGACCTTCATTTGGGTCAAGGTCGACTTGGTACAAAAAAGAAAAATATTTTTGGGTTTTGTAGATCTCATGGTTTCGATTCAAGATCATGAAAATTAAGAGTTTCTGAGACCATTTGACAAGGTTTTAGTAGATTCTTTTTTAGAGGTAAGTACTTTCTATTTCTTCATTTCAATATTAGTCTTCTAGATTTACTCAATTCCTCTTTCCTAAACCCTCTCTTTCTAGAGGTGAGGGAGAAGTTAACCCAATCCATTTATCTCCTTTGTATAGATCATGAATTGACACTTACCTTTGTGTTAATCGGGTCTCATTGGAGGATAAATCTTGGTATTCTTCTTCTCCTTTGTATAGAGTGTGGATCCAGTTTTCCCCTATACATTTTGGTGAACCTGTTTTATGACAACTCTTTCTTTTTGGTGTTTGATTTTCATTTTATGTTAGATCTTACATACACATAAAAGTAGATTTCTTTTATGCTCTTGCATTTATATTTCAAAAATAAAAAAATAAAAAAATAACTTTAAAAATACAAAAACATTTACATGTTTCATGCGTGTAGTATTACTTTGTGTTCAACATGTATGATTTTTGTTTTGGATATTTTGTTAATCTCTATTGAGCATTTTAGGTTGTCATTAGTATCAAACGATAGTAAACAAGTCGGTCGGTCATTTATATTGAGACAGTCAATAACTAGAAGTAAGACAGAGCAGTCAGTAAAGCCTTACACCAAGCATCACACAGTTAACTGAGCACCAGCGACACTGACACCGATGGTCAGTTTACACTGAGCATCATAGTATACACTGAGCAGATCATACAATGTTTACTGATGATCACAGAAAATGACATAGTAATTAGAAATGGCACATTATTCTATGCAGACAGTTACAATAGATTGTAAAATGGTTTACCAAGATCGAGGAGCATTTATTGTAAAAGATATTCATTAAATGCAATGATTATCTTATTTTTATTAGTTGATCTAGGTTAGTTTTCACCATAGATCTTAGGGTTATGATTTTTTTTTGTAACTTAATTTTTCCTTAAGCGGCAAAATAGAACACTATATATTGTATATTTTCACACCATTTTATAAGGTTGTGGAACTGATATATATGAATCATGGAGCACTTGAAGAAATTTCCTATCTTCAAGACAATCAGTTTACTGAGCAGAACAAAGTATAGAGGTTTTCAGATTGAGCAGAATTAGATAAGGCTACCGAGCATATCAGAGCAGAGAACCATCACAGATAAGTACCTATCTCTCCTAATTCCAACAATTGGTATCAGAGCTCAGCTCTCTTGTTGAATAGTTTAACCACTAAAGGGAAAAGATCTAAGTCATGGAGAGATACAAGCTTGACAAGACTATTGAGAATCAGAAAATACAAATGCAGATGTTTGTGGAGCAGTATAAACAAGCCAAGGAAGAACCAAAGAAATTACTGGTTGAAAGAAAGAACCTTGCAATTCAGCTAAACGAAATCAGTTATCATGAAGAACCTATTGATGACATATTTGATCACATTGGATCAAGCTCTGGAAGCATCTTTGATGGATCTAAAAGCATAATCTCTGAATTATCTGAAAAGAATCAACATCTATCTGAGCAAGTGAAAGCACTTCAAATCGGTCATGAATTTCAAATGGTGAGAATGGTGGAAATCATGAACAATGGTAGACAAGCTGAACAAGATCAAAATTTGGCTATTGAAGATTGTAGACTAATGATTGAATAACTTCAAGCAAAAGAAAATGAAATTCAGAGACTCACTGATCATCACTTCCAAGTATCAAATCAGATGATGACAGTTAATCAAGAAATGAATCGAGTAAATGGAGAATTATCAAGAAGACTTGAAGATGTAGCAACACTCAGAGAAGATAATGAAAAACTGAGAAATGAAATAAAAGCATAAAAGCAACACAATGAGATGATGAAGATAGCTGAAGATAGCTCTAAAAATATTGATGATTTTCTGACTAATCAGAGGAGATTTGGAAGTAGAGCTGGTATAGGCTACATCAGTGAAGGAGAATCATCACAACAAGATGACGAAGTCAACAACAATCAAAGTCAAAAAACTAAAGTGTTGACATGCTATCACTGTGGAAAATAGGACATACATCTAATGTGTGCAGAAGGAAAGCACAAGGTAAGCCTCTTGTCATTCCTAAGTTCAATGGATATTGTTATTACTGTGGTAAGTTTGGACATCCAACTTATGAATACAGAGCTAAGAAGAATGACATTGATAATAATACTACTGAGGAGAAAATATACTATACTTGTAATAAGCATGGATACACTGCAAGGGACTACAAGGTGAAAATGAAATAAGTGTGGACACCTAAAGAGAAACTACAATGAAAGCCATATCAATCGAAGAGATAAGATAACTCATATGTTTGGGATTATAATACATGGACTAATTGTACTGCATGTGGTCGGTATGGACATATTGCAGCAAACTGTTATAGAAAGAGTTAGATTTGACAATCAAGAAACTGGACAAATGCAGGAATGGCATGTATGTGTATGCACCCAAAAATGGTCACCTAGACTTTGGCCCCCCTTTATTTCATTTATTTATCCTGAATCAGTTTTATCAATAATCAATATTTTCAACATTATCAATCTCTTGATCAAGTCTTAATTTCGATCATATATTGGATTTTTATCCTATGGGCTAACCATTTTATCCTAAGTCTTTATTTAGTCAAAAAGAATATTTCCTCTCCTTTTAATAAATAAAAAGCCCCACCTTTTCCTCTTATCCTAAGTTGCACAAATAAAGCATCATTCTTATTTTATAAAAAAAAAAAACACTTTTTGTCTCATATGGACACTAAAGTCAACTCCTATTTTCCTATTGGAGGATATTTGTGCACAAGGATCAAGCTTCCATTTTTCTCCACCGTTGATTAAGTCTTTTGCCTCTTAATCTCAATGGTCCATTTCACCTCATTTCTTGTAAAAGGAGAGCTCTCTCCTTCATTTGGCATCCATCATCTTTATGCTATTGTTATGCTACAGGTTTTCTAGGTCATTTGGAGCTTTTTGAAGACATTGTTGTGGCATTGCACTCTAGTTGCATATTGGATTTCTTAGTTGCATAATCATGGCATATTACCTTAGTTTCTTTTATGCAATAGATTAATCTCACATAGCTTAATTAGGGGAATTATAATCCATTGCTATTTCCTTTCATAGTTGCATTGTACTTTCATTTTGATAGATTAATCTGGCATATTCATATTAGTTTGCATTGCATTGCATATATTGATTTCATTGGAGATATTGGCATTGTTGCCCTTGTCTTTGATTTGGAATCTCTCATTGTGTGGTTGAGTAGCAAGGTCATGAGTTTAGAGCTCTAGCTGAGAGCAATTTTACAAATCTTGCAACTCCATGCATAGAGAGCTATGGATCGATTTGTGAGGGCTCATTGTTGAGTTTTCTTGCATGTAATGATTCATAGAAGTGTGGTCACATTTTCACCATACATTTTTGGCACCCACCGTGGGGCAGAGTAGCTTAACTTTATCCTTTATTTTTTGCATTTTCGCAAAAAATTTCATCAATTTTTGGCTTTATTTTTTGTCTCTAGTTTTTCTGTCTTAAAGTGTCGCATGACATTTTTCCAGTGTCATGCGACAGTTCTTTGTATAGTGGCATGAAACTTTACCAGTTAAAAGTGTCACCCCCTTTGATAGAAAGTGTCACACTGTTTGAGGAGTTTTGTCGCCTGTAGTAGGGCGAACTGTCGTACAGGGAAATTTTGTCGCCCCAGTATACAGAGAAGTGGCGCACGATAAGTCTGGTGACTGTACTGTTGCCTGTACCTGAAAGTGAGTTTTTTTTTAGCCCTTTTAGCTGAGTTTAGATTGATTTGTTTGATTTGCTCTGGCTAAATAGATTGCATTTCCAGATTTCAGTTGGTTTACTTGCTTTCTTAGGCACATCTCTTTTGGGTTAATAAAAAGACATAGATTTGCTTTTGATAGTTTGTAAATGCTCTTTGGTTTCCAATATCAAACATCTCATTTGAGTGATTGAGGACATGGATTCATTCCTTCTTTAAATAGGGAGTTAAATGCACCACTTTGTGGACTCACTCTATGTTTACTTGGAAAGTTAAATATTCCATTGTTCAACCCTTTTTCATTTGTGGGTAGTATTGATAAACAACTTTAGATTACTTTTGATTGAGCTTGTTAGCTAAATTGGGTGTTGGACTCGCTTATTTCTAATCACCCCTTGTTATTTTCCCTTTGGGTGCAAGGTCAACATTCATACATGGGGGAGGGGTCTACTTGAAAAGAGCGTTAAGTGTTCCACAAAGTTTTGCCCTCTTATGCTTTCTTGATCTCATTAGTTTTCTTAAGTGTGGACTCACTTTGAGTTGATGTGAGGAGTTAAATGTTCCACTTTTGGGCTCACTTTGAGTTGATGTGAGGAGTTAAATGTTCCACCTTTGGACTCACTTTGAGTTGGTGTGAAGAGTTAAATGTTCCACTTTTGGACTCACATTGAGTTGGTGTGAAGAGTTAAATGTTCCACTTTTGGACTCGCTTCACATTCTCTTGAAGGGTTAAATGTTCCACTTTTGGACTCACTTCATATTTTCTTGAAGGGTTAAATGTTCCACTTTTGGACTCACTTCACATTATCTTAAAGGGTTAAATGTTCCACTCTTGGACTCGCTTCACATTCACTTGAAGGGATAAGTGTCCCACTTTTGGACTCGCTTCACATTTACTTGAAGAGTTAAGTATTCCACCTTTAGTGCTTTAAATACTTGTTGATAGTGGATTGCTTGGAGCTAATTGGATTTTAGGATTGTTCTAACCATTGTGGAGCTAACAAGTTGTGCTTGTAAGTGCTCTCATTGCTTTAAAATTTGCAAAATAAAAAATAAAAATGCATGTCAAAGAGGGCTATTAATGGTTTTTGCAGGCCCGCCCTAAGCATAAAAACCAAACCAAGTGCTTGTTTAATTGCTTTCTTTATTGAGTGCGGCATATACTACTTGTTTTGTTTCATAGGCACTTAATACCTTGTTGTAGGAATTTTGAGGTGGTAGGAGAGTATGCTCTTCACCCTTGTGGTGAAACAAAAATCTTGACCCATCTTAAAATTTTGAAAGCAAGGGGGTAATTAAATCTTTGCTTGGTGTGTTTGGGTGAAGTTTTTGAGATAGGGGAGTATGCTCTTCACCCTTGTGGTAAACCAAAAACCTTGAACCTCAAGAATTGATCCACTCTTTGTTTAGTAGAGGAATCCTTTAGCGGGTCTGCTCTTGAGCAATCAAGAGGAACGACCCAAGTGGGGACAAGTCTTTTTCCGGCTATTCCGACTCACTATAATCTCAAGGCTATCGAGGACACAAAACCTGGGTAGACATAACACTTGTCTTCACTTGATGTGAGTAGCTCATGGGATTGTGACCATGGGAAAAGCATTGAGCAAGAATACTTAAGGTACTTTTGAGGCTGCGAGGTCCTAGTCCTTTATGAGGAGCAAGAGGGGTGTTATGAATGGAAGCCCATATTAAGAACCATAGGTTAGAAGCCACCTTTATTTAGCCACTTATCTTCTTAGTGCAAGGATTGATCCAAGTGGCCTAACTCGGATCACCCCAAGATGCTCACCATATGTGTCCCTTTGGTTGTGTTGTTTAACACTTCCACGACAAAGCCAATATCTCTTGTGGGCAACCACTTGGTGTGAGGCAAGGGGGCATCAAGTTGTGGGCTAAGTTGGTAAGTATTGAGCCTTGTCTTGTAGGTAGATATTGCTTGAAGTGTCTTCGATTGTGTGATACTAGTGTAAAAATTCTCAACATACAAACAATCGGTAGCATTCATAGGGTGCTCTTTCAATTTCAATATCACAATTGTTTTTCTTGGCAAGGTTGCTTTTGCCCTTGTTTCAAGTGCTTGAAGACAAGTTTGATCCCATACTATTTGCAAACCTGTCAGTTTGCTACTGTCATTATGATTACATTCAAAAAATTAACCCTCAAACTGAAAATTTTGAACAAACAAGCCTTAAAATTGATATTTTGACACTCACTGGTCATAGAGTCGTACGACACTGAAAAAGTGGCATGCCCTATTTTGAGAATTATCGCGCGCCAGTTCACCCCTGCAAGTCTGTCACCCCATTTGATGAAAAGTGGCGCGCTGATAGCCTAGAAACTGTCGCCTGGATTAAGGTGAAGTGTCACCTAAATATAAAATGTCACCTTCCTTGCTTGGAAAGTGTCGCCTGGGCAGTTTCTACTGTGTTTTTAGTTTCAGTCAGTTTCAGTTGCTGCTAGTCAAACTAAGTCTTGGAGTAGGTTTCTCACTTTGTTGTTGGAGACCTGTTTTGGCTCTAAATCTCTAGTTTTTTCCCTCTAGGAATAGCATCAATTAGTTTACAAGGCCACTTTGGAAATAGTTGTCAGGTTAGAAGGTTATTCTTGGTGAGAAAGTTTATCTCTAGAATTGTTAGCTACATTCTTGGAGAATTTTTGTGCTCTTATTATCCAAATCACTTTCATTTAATCAATTTTAGTTATATTTCGGCCTAGTCCAACCTCCTGATTAAAAAGTGCAAGGGTAGTCACCCTTTGATTTGAAACACCTCTTTGACAGTGTTGGTAAAGCCCCTTTTTCTATATTTTCATTTCACTTTGGACAATAGAGAACTTTGATTATCCTAGTCTGGTGTTGACATTTCAGGAGGTTATCTTATCATTAAGAATCTCTTTCTTTCATGTCAGTTACAACAAGGTACCAAGTCAATCAAGGGAAGCGACCCCCTATTTTCTTTAGCCAGTTACCACCAGTTAAGACTCGTCAACAGCACAAGGGAAAAGAAGCCCTTTTTGATTAATCTCCTAAAAGTGAATCTGAGGTTTGTTTTAATCGAAAAGGTAATCCTAGTGAAGTGAGAACCTCTCTAGCACCACTTTCATCAAGTATGGACATGAGTTACACTTTCACTTGACAACAAAGAGAAGCCATGAATCAAACTCTTGAGGATATTTTCCAATAGCATAGGAGTACCAGAGTGTATGGTGGTTCTTCTCATGCTAGTCCACCTGGGTCACCCCCCAACAACACAAGGTATTTTGATGCTCACCAATGAGTTGAGAGACATTATAAGAAAACTCACTCAGATTCGGGGTCACAACATGAGGACCAAAACAATGAATCTAGTGACCATCACATCAACGCAGCCAACGCAATAAGGCATTCAAGACAATCTTCTCCACTTAAAGATACCTCTCGATATGCAAATACGATATTGAAAAGCATTGAAAGGGATAAGCAAGCCTATCTAGATGAACAAGCCACCAAAAAGGAGAAATTTAGATAACTAGAAGAAGAGGAACGTGCATTATTAGATATAAGAAAAAGAGTCACCCAAGAAGAAGAAGATAGGCTCTATGCACAACAACTCTAAAATCAATTTAATGGGAGGGGTACCAATAGTGGGACCAACTCACCCACATCTACTCCTTCACCAAGTCCTAGAAGAAGGTCAAGGACACCCTCAAGATCACCAAGTCCTAGAGGTAAGAGGACTTCACGATATGATCACCATAGGAGACAGTCATCTCCTAGACTTTCAAAACAACCCTCCCAACGAGCACATCATGGATCACAACAAGGAGGAAGTTATGCCAACTTCAATCATATAGATTTTATGACTATGCAACAAGAACCATCCTTTCAAGCATATGTAGAAAGGTATGTGGAACAAAACAAGGATCAGTTTCTAGAAAGTCTCATCAACAAAGGTGCTAAGGTCCCATATAATTTTGATGTGGACTGAAAGGTAAAGAAGCAAGATCCATCAACTAATGAGGTGATCAAACAACTACAAAAGGATATAGAAAGGATGAGGGCTCCTAAGAGAACATTTAATTTGGATTCCATGTAACGCCCCGCCAGGCAACCCAAGAGGACAAGACATAAAACCTCTATAAAATGAAAGTAGTTTTTTTTTATTATTTATTTATTTATTTATTTTAACTAGAATAATATTCATCATTACACTTCATATTTCTAAAAGAAGAAATAATTTTCTACTACTTAAATGTAAGATTTATACAACTTAAGTCCTCCCGGGTTCCCTAACGTCGCTACCTAAGCAACATCATATAAACCATTTACATGCATAAGATATTCACGAAATCATGAGCTTAAAATATCTACATTCATTTTAATGCACCAAGTTAAATGTCCCTAACTTATTTCTTTTATTAAACATAGGTTAATCATCCAACATCATTATTCCTTTTATCAACTCATTCCATAAATTCATATTGATTTCATCTACATCTACTATCCTTTATATCACTTTTCTCTAATAATTTAGGTAAGAGATTAATATTCATTAAGGTAGGCATTATCCTAGGTATTTCATTAACATGAACCAAGTATTAACATTATAATCAAGTTACTATTTTATTGCATTGTTTCATAACCATTCATTGTTAATAATTCCAATCACTAACCTATCATTTCTCAATAATTTCCTTGGATCCTTTCATCAAGAGAGAATACATTATTTTTGTGATACTTCATTATATATAACTATATTTAAGATTATTTCCTTTACATATGGACAACATAAGAGGATAGGAGAAATAACATAAACACTTTTTTTTAATGCTAGTAACATGTCCAATATTCCACATTATTTTCCCTTTCTTTTACCTAGAACTACCCATTCCCTTATGCATTGCTTTGAATTGAGATTACATCAATACTACAAGACTCCTTTTAGGAGATTAAAAATTACATGAATTCAAACACATAAGTACATCTCAACATATTAAAATATCCAATAAGAAATCTTCAACTGCAGATCTGGAAAGGAATATGTATTAGGATCATCCAGAGAATCACGAACAATACCTCGATATAAATATTAACCACCCAACCACGTGGAACCAATAGGCCCACTCCCCCGAGCTAGGAGATAGAACCAAAGGCCCATACAAGAGGTAACAACTAGAAAATTCCTAAGGTGGTGATAAAAGTTCCCCAAAGTCACAACAAAAAAGAAAAGACAAGAAGACCACAAGGAATACCAGAGGCATGATCAAATTTGATAGAGACTCTAAGCTACAAGCTAGGTGAGTGTCATCGCATAGCCCTCACTCCTTGGGTTGTCCTGGTACTAGCCACTCTTGGCCCCGGCCCCCAAGTAGGCACATGCGGAACCGAATGCCTCTCGTACAGACAAGGTCATTCAGTTGTACCTACACATAGGTACCTTCTCCCACTCCCATCCTTAGTCTTTAATAGCACTAAAGGCATGGGCGAGGCACAATTAATCTTGATTAATGTGTAATTTCCCATTCTAATAATCTCTCATTCCCAATTCATTTATTTAGGTTATCACTTGATTAAATAACTCATAGTAGGTTATCCTGGTACTAGCCACTTAGGGCCTCGGCCCCTCACTATGAGCCACTCACCTAGTGTACTTAGGTTCCCTAACATACATATAAAAATCATAAGAACATAATAGATTCATCATCAAGAATTCATATCAATTCCATAACAACATTTGATTGAGTTTAGGAAAACATATGTTGTCCCTAGTCCACTTGACAACCCTAAACCCAATATGGCATTCAGAATGTTCCAAACATATAAGAAGACATCCAAGTGATATTATAAAAATATTCAGAGTATAAATAGATCCAATTAACCAAAAACAAATTCTAATAGCCTCTGGTAACCATACGAAACCTTAAAACTTAATGATGTTCTTAAATTGAATTATTTCAAGCAAGGATTAAATGCAAAGAATAGTCATCATAGAACAGTCATCCATATCTTCCACAAAACATAAAATAAAGGAAATCGATTCAGTGGAGATTTATATAACATAATTATGGACTCTCAATTTTATTTTTAAGAAGATCCAAAGGTGGGAAAGAAAGTTATGACTTCTGGTTTAAAACAGAAAATTTTGGTTAGGGTTCAGACCTGCCTTCACTAAAATGGTTGTAATTTTCACAAAACATAATTAAAATTCACCAAACCAATTGGAAATGAAAGATAAGACTTAAAATAATCTCTGATATCAAATTTAGACTTTTATATAATCATATCAGCCTGTAGCATATGAATACATTTGATAGAAAATTCAGAATCAAGAATGGACAGGCATAGTCTGCCAAAATGTCAAAAATAAGGCATTAATTCGACCCTAAAAATAAAATCAGAGAGATACCCATTTGAGATCTATGAATTTTACTTCCAGAAAATTAATTTAGTAAAATGATAGATGCAATTTAAATTGTTATAATAATAGATCTCCAAAAATGGGTTGCTAAAAACCCTAGGAAAACACATGCCAATTCTTACAAACAAAAACTCAAAACTTTAAAATAACCATACAAATGAAAAGTACAGATATAATAAATAATGACAATATATAAATAGATCTATAATCTATCAGATACATCAAGTAACTAAAATATTCAATCCATACCTCATGTCCTACGAAGGTTGAATCGAAGAAGGAAGGAAACAAAAGAGAAGACAAATCCAAACTTGAGATGCATCCTTCAAACCCTATCCACTTTTAGAAATCTCCATGAAAGAAAGAAATAATTCCATAGCAAAGAATCCCTCTCTCAATTACTGAAATTCTCACAAAAATGTCTCTCTCCCAAAAGCAAAGATAACCAAAAAATTTTAAAGACATATGCTTACAAACTCTCTTTCACATCTCCAAGTTTTCTCTCCAAAATCTCTATGAAAAGTAAGGCCATCCTCTCCTCAATGCTTCAGCCCCAAAATCCCCCCTCTTCAAATAAGAAAGTAGTGCATATAAATATATTTCCAAAGGTTGAGAGGAAAAGTAACCAATTCCCAACTAACTCTTAACTAAAGGGTATTATAAAATAACTTAATATCATACAACTATATTACTCAAATATACAATAAAAGATTATTTGTATTTATTCATACACACATGTAATATTATCCTAACATATATGCATATGCCATTATTAATTACATCAATATCTATATATATAACCTATCCTCATTATTAATAATTAACAATTGAGAATAATATACCTCGCATTATTTAATATTTAATTATTAATAATATTATACTTTACATTAATCTTGAAATATACACCATCAACAATATCTACAATAATTAACATATAATCACATATAAATTATATATATATAAATACATATATGTGTGCACCCATATATATATTTCCATATATATATATATATATATATAGATACATGCCAAATACCAAACACTATAATCTATAAGATTATGAAGTAATAGATCACAATATTATTACCTCTTTATAATTACTATAGGATATAACACTAAGGTAGAATAAAATCACATGCCTCAAAATAAATCTAATCATCGAAAGAGGCCATAAAAATCAACTATGAAACATATTGAGAAAACTATAAGATCAAACAAGGTCAACCAAAGTCAACAAGGAAAGTCAAGCCAAACTCCTGAAACACAACATAGAAAGATTAACTAAGAATCATACCAAGAAGGAGAAATAAATAAAATGAGTAAACAAATCATACAACCAAATGAATTCAAGTGGCCACAAGGCACTAACTACAACCATGCCCAACCGGGTGCGTTGGATCTGGGTTTTTGACCCAAAGGTTGACTGACAAAGAAGGAACCCTAATATTCCCAAATTGGAATAATGACAAAGGAAGACTCATGTAGGGGCCTTAGTACTATCTCCATAACAACAACCATCGAGGATTTGAGGGCATGCTCAGACCTGTGAAGCTAGGTGAAGTCGATGCCCGGTACCTGCAAGCCTACATCACAAAGAAGAAATACATATGCATGGATATACGTATAAAAGAAAACATTGCAGACAGATGACCAGGATCGATACATCGTGTGGACCTCAGCTATGTGAGTAACTACGACTTCGTCCTGAATCATGAAAACACATCATGTATATATATACACTCAAAGCATGTAGCATCATCATAACGAAGGTTAGAATCTCAAGCATTGTGTTAGTCTCTTATCAATACTAATAATAAATCAACATAATCAAATCATCAAGTGAGATACAAGATTCATCCAAAGTAACCTTAATAGAAGAAAATATAAATAACCACTTATATATATCTATCAAGTACATATCATATAACATCCTAACTATGTTCATAAAGGTCTTGTAGGTACTCAATACATACATGGAGATAAATACATACAAAAGTGATACCTTTAGATAGTATGTCTAATATTAGAATCATTGAGTACTAGCTTATGAAATTATTATAAACAACTATAGGAATAGATCAAACAAGTATCATGTACAACTTAAGCTATAAGAAAACATCGAAGGATCTTAATTCTTTCAAAAACACAAAACTTATATTAGGGTTAGAGGGGTATTACATTCCATATGTCCCAACCCAATTCACAAGAGTGTGGTGTTGGTTGAGTTTCCTAAGAAAATTGAGTTTCCAACCTATGACAAATATGATGGTGTTGGTGATCCTCATGACCATGTTAGACAGTTCTATATAATGAGCTTTTCTTTTCACCATGAAGACTCCTATTTGATGAGATTATTCCCAAGGAGTCTCAAGGGTCAAGCCATGGAGTGGTTTACTAACCTTACTCCTCCAATCAAGACATTTAGAGAGCTTGTAGAAAGATTTGTTCAACATTTTGCTTACAACTTATCAAGGTCGGTCACCATGCTTGATTTGTGCAAACTCAAGAAGAATCAAGGGGAATCCTTTGTTACCTTTCTACAAAGATGGAGACGTTTGTGCTTGAAATATCCAAGGACAATTCCTGAGGAGGAAAGAATAGACATCATTGTGAGCAACTTGGTATCGGAATTAAGGTATGAAGTAAGGAAGATCCCATTTAATTCCTTTGATACCATGGTAGAAGTGGCATGTCGCATAGAGGATGTCCTAAAAGAACAAGGAATTTTGGCCAAAACAACTAACAACAACAATGGCCAAAACAATAATAATAATGGTAACAAGGACAAAAAGACCTCCTGTTGGAATAAGAATAAGAAAGTGGTCAATGACGGAGTTGTTGACTCATCACAACCTAAGAATGAAGGAGTTCTTAATCTCTCTAATGCAGTCCAAGCCATGAAGTTGCAAACATCTTCAGCACAACAAGAGAATAAACCCAAGTATCAAGGGAGACCTAAAATAGAAAAGAGACAATTTACCAAACTTGGGGACTCCTATGCAGACATTTTCAAGATGTTAATTGCTCATAATTTGGTGCACCCACAAGATCCTACAAAGCACCGTATACCAGATCCTAAGCCTCATTGGTGGGATGAGAAAGGTTTTTGTGTCTTTCACAATGGAATTGGACATGATATAGAAAATTGTTTCAAACTTAAGCATCTTGTGCAAGATCTTATAGAAAGTGGATGATTACAAGTTGATGGTTTAACCACTAATGCAGATCACAAAGCTTTTAAAGAACCCTTGCCCAAATATGAGAAAGGAGAGAATTCTAACAACAAGAATGGCAAGGCTGCTACCAACTACACCTACACAAATACTGAAAATGTTATTAATATGGTTGAAGTTGTTGATGACAATGTCAAAATGATGAGAGGGAAAGACCCTTATGGATATGATGTGGATTCAAGTCCTATGCTTGATGAAGGACCCATTGTGGTCCTAAGAGGTCCTTACTCATGAAGGATGTCTCAACCCCTCAATGTTGTCACTAGAAGCCAGTCTCAAGCTCCCATTGTTATTAGAGGTCCTAGCTCTAGTAAATCTAAGCAACCAGTGTCAAAAGGTGTTCTTCCTAAATCTGTTGTTGGTCCTGAGTTGAATTATAACCTTGTTGACCAATTACAACGTACACCAGCGTAGATATCAATCTTTGAGCTTTTGGAATTGTCCCCTAAGCATAAGCGTGTCCTTGAGGATGCCTTATGAGTGGCTAATGTCCCTAATGACATAGATGTAGATCAATTCTAGAATATGGTCAACCAATTGGCTAGCCCTCACTACCTTACATTCTCAGAAGAAGATGACAATTCATTAAGCCACCCACACAATTTGGCCCTTCATATAGAGGTTATGATCCATAAGACCCATGTTAGGCGCGTATTGATAGATGGGGGTGCTGGGCTTAATATTTGTTCTTTGAGCTTATTGAAGGCCTTGGGTTATTCAGAAGAAGTCATTGATACAAGGAAGAAGATAACTATCAAGGCTTATGATGAAGCAGAATGAAGTTCTAAAGGATTGGTTGTTCTTCCTATCCGAATTGGTCCTGTAGAGAAAGATATTTTGTTTCAGATTGTTGATGCTGGTCCTTTGGCTTACAATATTTTGTTGGGTAGACCTTGGATACAAGAGATGCAAGTAGTCCCATCTACTTATCATCAGTGTGTGAAGTTCCCTTACAATGGAGTAGAAGTTTGTGTACCTGGGGATAGCACATTGTCAGTCAACACAATTTCAACAAGGTCTCACATTCCTTTGAATAGAGAGGCTGACACTTTTGATACTACATTTGAACAATGCAAAGACAAATTCAAAGCCATGGATCTTGGCATGGGGGATTACAAAATTGATTCATTCACAAAATTGCCAATTTCCCCCAGGTCTTATGGCAAACCTTCTCAAGAAATGAAGCCCTCATCTTCAACCATGACATTATTCGATAAGTTTGTAGAATCCTCGGTTCCAATTCAAGAGGAAAAAGAAGAGGTTGTCATTAGGGACTGGATTTATTGAGAAGAGAAATACCTGCATAATGAGAATTTTGCACCTTCCCCTAGAGCTTATGGGAGAGGATATACATTGGTCAAGAATATGGGTTATCTAGGACATGGTCCCCTTAGTCATAGGTTGGATGCTAAAGCTGAACCTCTTAACCATGGCCTTTTTGGACAAAGGAATAAATCAACAATTGGCTTAGGTTTTGAAAATAAGAAACAAAAAAGTGTCCCTGTGTCAGCTGTGACCGATATTGACAATGCATCAGACTACACACCTAATCTTTTTAATCAACAAGACATGTCCAGTGATTGGGTGCCTTCAACAAATCTCCTTTGGGGAGATTCAAAAGATTTGATAATTGACAGTCCTACTATCCCAACTGCGACGGATAGTGACTATATGAATACTAGATTGACAATGGAAAGTGTTGCTATCCTAGCTGCGACAGATAGTAACAATGCTCATGTTAGAGAAGGGAAAACTCTTCCCAATCTTGAGGCTTCTACATCACAAAGCCCAAATAATGATTCAAAAATAGACTCACATGAGTTTCAATGGGACTCACTTTCAGATACAACAGTTGATTTGGACATGGATGTTGTCCATACTTATAGTACTCAACCCTATGTGACCAATGAGCTTAGTGTAGGACTAGAGGATTGGACTCCTCGAATTGCCTTAGTGGACGATGCTTCATTTGGTAGGGCAAATCCTAATTTGGGTATCTTAGAAGAAGACTTGATGAATCTCAATTGTATGGTCACCAGAGATAACATCTTCCACATACACAATGTTGAACCAGTCATTGACCTACCCCTTGTTCATTTCCACCTAATTGATTGGTCTCAACATCACCAAGAGCCTCAACTCTTAAACTTTCAAAATGACTATGAAATTGTCTGTTATCTAAATGCTCTTGAACCCGTAGTCTCTTCCATTCGTGAATTGAAAACAAGTATGATGGAGCCTGATATTAAGTACCTCAGTCTAAAAATAAAAGAAAAAGAAAAAGAGAAAGATGGTTCTGATGGAAAAAACCACTTTGTGGCGGTGTCAAAACCCAAAATAGTAAAAAGAAAAGACATATCCGAAGGTGAAAACTTGCCAAGTTACTTCCAGGACAGGTCATCAGTTCTCATTGAGCCCACACAACTAGTGAATGTGAATACAGAAGAGGCTCCCCAGATCGTACATCTATCTCAATCTCTATCAGCTAAAGAAAAAGAAGCATATACAAAGTTTTTGCAAAAGAAGAAAGTCAACTTTGCTTGGACATATTCTGATATGCCATGGCTTGACACTGATCTTATTATGCATCATCTATCTATAGCTCCAAGAATAAAACCGGTTAAACAAAAGTTGAGGAAAATGCATCCTCACATAGCTCTTCTTGTTGAAGCTGAATTAGAAAAGCTCTTACGCGCAAGATTCATTTGAGCTATTGACTATGCTAAGTGGATCTCCAATATTGTTCTAGTTTCAAAACATGATGGGTCCATTCGCATTTGCACAGACTTCAGAGACCTCAACAAAGCATGCCCAAAGGATGACTTTCCACTCCCCAACATAGACATGATAGTGGATATGACGGCGGGTTATGAGATATATTCTTTAATGGATGGGTTTTCTAGATATAACCAGATAAAAATAGCTCTCGAAGATCAAGAGAAAATAGCTTTCACATGTGCGTGGGGAACCTATTGTTGGAATGTCATGCCATTTGGCCTAAAGAATGTAGGAGAAACATACCAACGAGCTATGACCACAATTTTTCATGATATGATGCATAAGAACATGGAAAATTATGTGGATGATACCTTGGCTAAATCTAGGAAATGGGATACACACCTCGATGATTTGGAAGTGATTCTAGATTGCATGGAATAGTTTCAACTTAGATTGAATCCGAAAAAGTGTGCATTTGGAGTTACCTCAGGTAAACTCCTAGGATTCATAATTTCAACAAAAGGAATAGAGGTTGATCTTGAAAAGGTCCAAGCTATCTTAGATATGCCACCTCCAAAGAACATAAGTCAAATGAGAAGTCTTCAAGGATGACTCCAATCTATATGGAGGTTTATTTCACAACTTGCAGATAGAGCACAACCTTTCAATAAAACATTGCATAAGGGAGTCACATGTGTGTGGAATGAGGATTGCCAAAAGAGCCTTGATCAAATAAAACATTATTTGGCTAATCCTCCAATTTTGATGCCTCCTATTCCAGGGAAACCATTGATTTTGTACATTTCAGCAACAAAGTCTTCCTTGGGGGCATTGTTGGCTCAATTAGATGACACTAGGAAAGAAAGGGCCATATACTATATCATTTGTACTCTAATATCTTATGAGATCAATTATAATAACATTGAGAAGTCTTGTCTTGTGGTAGTGTTTGCTTCCCAAAAGTTGTGACACTATATGCTTGCTCATACTATACATTTGGTTGCAAAAATTGATCCTCTTAAGTACTTGCTTAGTAAGGCTGCCCTCATGGGTAGACTTGCCAAGTGGATGATGGTTTTATCTGAGTTTGATATAGAGTACATTGAAAGAAAGTCCATAAAAGGGAAAACTATTGCTAACTAGTTAGCTGATTTTCCAGTTAAAGATAGTATGCCTATTCAGGTAGAGTTCCCAGATGAACATCTTCTCTACATGACCACTCACACTTGGAAGATGTTTTTCGATGGTTCCAACATGAAAAATGGATCAGGAGTGAGAGTATTTTTTTTTTCTCCTCATGGGTATAATATACCAAAATCTTACAAACTTTTATTCCCATGTACAAACAATATTGCAGAATATGAAGCATTAACCAATGGATTGAAACTAGCTATAGAATGGAACATAACAGAGTTGCATGTCTTTGGGGATTCAAAGTTAATTATCAACCAAGTTAATGAGGACAATCAAACCAAGGATGATAAATTGGTACCTTACAAAAAGATGGTTGATTCATTGAGATGTTACTTTACCTTTGTGACATTCCAATAGATCCCTAGAGCAGAAAACAAAGCTGTAGATTCTATGGCCACATTAGCTTCACTCCTTCAATTGGAACAACATGAATCAAGATTTGAATTCCTGGTGGAAGAGCTACACCATCCCATATTTGACTCATCTGAAAGTCATATCATTTGTACCCTTGTCACTCATGAGTCTTCCTAATATGGTGCTATCTATTCATATCTCCGTGATGGCATCATCCCTGACACATTCAACCATTCTGAATGTCAAAACCTTGTCCGTAATGCCTCTCACCACACCCTTATCTATGGTGATTTATATAGGAGGGGTTTAGATGGGACACTTCTTAGGTGCTTGGAAAAGGAGGAATCCAACCAAGCATTAACAGACATCCACGAGGGCATTTGTGGTGGACATTCCAATGGTCTTGCCAGGGCCCGAAGGTTGCTTAGGGCAAGGTATTACTGGCCCACAATGCAAACTGATGCAGTAGCTTTCTCTAAATCTTGTGAGAAATGTCAAAAACATGGAAACCTAATTCACGCTCCAGGGAGGGAGCTAATTCCTTCTATTTCTCATTGGCCATTTCAGCGCTGGGCCTTTGACCTTGTGGGGAAAATTCACCCCAACTCATCAGGTGGACATAAGTTTATCATCACAGCTACTGATTATTTCATAAAGTGGGTAGAGGCAATCCCTCTTTGCATTGCCTCAGGCAAAATAGTTTCCCTATTTATTCTGAATCATATTATTTGCTGATTTGGAGTGCCTTCTGAGATTATTACTGATAATGGAGGACAATTCAAGAAAAAGGACCTAAAGCATTTATGCAAAAAGTTTAAAATCAAGCAACATTGGTCCTCCATCTACTTCCCCCAAGGAAATGGATAGGCAGAAGCTTCTAATAAAACCATTCTTAAGATCCTTCATAGGATAGTGCACAAGAATCGTAGGGATTGGCACTTGCAAATCAATCCAGCACTATGGGCTTACAGAACAAGCATTCGCACACCTACAGGAGCCATGCCTTTTGCCCTTACTTATGGCACTAAAGTGGTATTACCTTTAGAATTAGAGATCCCTTCACTTAGAGTCTCACTCAAAGGTTTGATTATAGATGAGGATTACTGTGCCATGAGGTTACAAGAACTAGAACTTCTAGATGAGAAGCGTAAGGCTTCCTTTGATCACATGAGAGTATATGAGAAGCGTATGTCCAAGGCATTTAACAAGAAGGTTCACCCTAGAGAGTTTCAAATAGGTGATCTTGTTTTGTGAGAGAATCCTTAGAATCAGCAGAACAAAGAACAAAAGGGCAAGTTTGAACCCAATTGGCTTGGACCATACATTATCATAGCGGCTTTTGGTACAAGTGCATATTTATTGTCAGATGAAGATGGAGAACAGCTCCCTGAGCCCATCAACATTGTGCACCTCAAGAAGTTCTATCCTTGATGCCTGTTTCTGTCTGGGGGCATCCTTTGTACATATTTTATGATCTTGAAAAAATACCAAAAAAATTGATATATGATGCTGAAAATTCCTAAAAAGTATAAAAAGTCCTGAAAAAATACAAAAAAAATATAAAAATATAAAAAATATAAAAAAAGAAAAATAGAAAAAGTGCCTTGGTGAAAACCTAGAAACAGGTGCCTTGGTAGCAAAAATACAAAAAAATGGAAAAGAGAAAAATTGCAATAAATCCAAGTGGTGAAAACCTGGAAACAGGTGCTACTTGAGGCCTTTGCACCCCTATTTGTTAGCATGTGTCCTTGACACTTAGCCACTTTCCATCATGCCTTGACCTTATTTGGCGTAGTCTAGAATTGGTCTTTATCTTTGTCTAGGGGGCATAACTATTAGCATAGGTCCTTTAGGTGCGTTTCTCTCTTGGGGCATTCCACAACAGGTGTTTTTCAACACCACCCCAAACTATGTTTTTCAACACTACCCTAGCGTTGAGTGTTTCTCAACACTTATCAGATGTCTTACCCAATAGTCTAAGTATGATGCAATATTTCTCATTGACAGATGTGATAACCAAAGTTTGACTCTATGACCAACACACACGCACTTAAACAATCAAATCGCTGAGATATGTTGACTTTATTTTTCTTTGTGTGTTGTCTATGAGGATTTCTTTGATGAGTGGTTTCTCCCTGAGAAGTTTTCAATGATGCATAGCTAGAAGACTGAGGGTATGAGAACATGTTTTATTTCTTTATCTTCTTGTGGGTATATTTTGTTGATCCTAACTGTCATGAGCATTTATGCTAGTCTTACTTGACATTATGGATTAACAAGGTATTATCCTTGACTATTTTTGTGAGTGCATGCTTCTAGCTATCCTGAATTTCATATGTCTTGATACAAACATAATCTTGCCATAAAAAACTTAGGTGATCTCACTACATTAGTCATCTTGACCTACATGTCTTTGATGCCTAGGTGAGATTCCCATATATCTATCTGATAAAGATCATATTCATATTCACATACTAGTGTGCATTGTATGATCTTACGGTGCTACCAATAACGCTTGATGATGACAATTAGATGTCTATAGGCGTTGTGACCTTGCAAGTCAACCACTTTCATAGTAGCTTGCATTCTTAGGTTCATCATAGTTTAGTTTTTGCATCTTGCATATGGTGAGAGCTCTTCTTTTTATCATCTGCGGACTAGTTGGTCAACTGTGCTCATTTTCTGATTCTTCTTGATCATATCTTTCATTTCTGATCTTTCATATCACATCATTTTCTATCCATTTTCGGACTCGAAATTGAAATCTGAGTCGTGTTTCCAAGTTTTCTCATTCTTCTACGTAGTTGACTGACCTTTTGAGGCATAATTCTTTGATCTTTGATGGAATTTCTTCCTTTCCATGTCTCTCAATTTTCTAGTCTTTCATTCGCCCTACTTCTTTTCTTTTCTTTCATCACTGGGGCATGTTTCATTGCCTAATGGTTAATCTATTGACCTTTACCTTTGATTGTGATTGCATTCTGATTTGATCAAATCTTTTATCAATTCGATGTTCTCCTCTATTTGATTTCGATTTTGACTCCGAGGGGGCAGTATTTATGGGATTCTCATCCCCGATCTCTTGATTTTTCTTGATTCAAACATCTTTTCTGTGAGCTTTTGCTCGAATTTGAGATTCTTATCTCTTACTTTGAATGTGATCCCGAATCAACCTCATGTTCAAAGGCCTTTGTTTATGCTTTGTTTGGGTGTGATCCCGAATTGACCTCACATCTGAGTTGTTTTATGATCCCAGATCGATCTCACATTTCAATTCTTCTTTGACTGCATGTGTTCCTAGATTGATCACACATTAGTCAAAGAGGGGAAAATGTATGCACCCAAAAATGGTCACCTAGACTTTGGGTCCCCTTTATTTGATTTATTTATCCTGAATCAGTTTTATCAATAATCAATATTTTTAACATTATCAATCTCTTGATCAAGTCTTAATTTCGATCGTATATTGGATTTTTATCCTATGGGCTAACCATTTTATCCTAAGTCTTTATTTATTCAAAAGGAATATTTCCTCCTCTTTTAATAAATAAAAAGCCCCACCTTTTCCTCTTATCCTAAGTTGCACAAATAAAGCATCATTCTTATTTTATAAAAAAGGAAAAAGCACTTTTTGTCTCATATGGACACTAAAGTCAACTCCTATTTTCTTATTGGAGGATATTTGTGCACAAGGATCAAGCTTCCATTTTTCTCCACCGTTCATTAAGTCTTTTGCCTCTTAATCTCAATGGTCCATTTCACCTCATTTCTTATAAAAGGAGAGCTCTCTCCTTCATTTGGCATCCATCATCTTTATGCTATTGTTATGCTGTAGGTTTTCTAGGTCATTTGGAGCTCTTTGAAGACATTGTTGTGGCATTGCACTCTAGTTGCATATTTTCTTTCTTAGTTGCATAATCATGGCATATTAGCTTAGTTTCTTTTATGCAATAGATTAATCTCACATAGCTTAATTAGGGGAATTGTAATCCATTGCTATTTCCTTTCATAGTTGCATTGTACTTTCATTTTGATAGATTAATTTGGCATATTCATATTAGTTTGCATTGCATTGCATATATTGATTTCATTGGAGATATTGGCATTGTTGCCCTTGTCTTTGATTTGGAATCTCTCATTGTGTGGTTGACTAGCAAGGTCATGAGTTTATAGCTCTAGCTAAGAGCAATTTTACAAATCTTGCAACTCCATGCATAGAGAGCTATGGATCGATTTGTGAGGGCTCATTGTTGAGTTTTCTTGCATGTAAGGATTCATAGAAGTGTGGTCACATTTTCACCATACAGTATGCATTGTCACAAGGTCGGTCATGCAAGCAAGAACTGCAAAGACCAAGCATCTGATGAAAACCATATATTTGAGAGTGGATATAACATTGTAGATATTACAAAGTTAAGGAACACAATGTGGAAGAAGGCATCTAATGAGAATGCTCAGTCTAGTAACACTGTCAGTGAAACCTCGTCCACTGGATTGGGTGACATCGGTACCTCCACTTAAGATGACAAAGGTATGTATGGAATTGACATTTTAAATGATCACATTTTACATACAGTTCCTTATATATGATGTACAAATACCAAATCTACATGAATATAGATGCACCATGGTTTATGTGTTATAAGTGTACAAATGTCACATAGTCGGTAAAAGAAGAAAAGTGAGTTGGTTACCCGTCGGTAATCACTATACAAGGTTAACTGACAATAGTGCAAACTGATGAAGTAATTCTATGTTAACTAAGCAAAATATATTGTAGACATTACCGAGCTAACAGCCATTTCATACTGAAAGTTAGGTCATGCATTTAATGCATCAAAGTTTGAGCGGGAATATCAAAAAACCTATAAATACGTGGAAACAGAGTTCATTGTTACATTGCGATTTTGAAGAAAGGAGATTTTATAGAGAAGAGTTCTAGCTAACAATTTTTAGAATAGATTCAAAGCTACTGTAGATCGAACCGATGACAATTCTTCGACGATAACAAGTAAGTTCATCTGCCTACCGAACACTGGTTATCTATTGCTTGCCGAAACCCTAGAAATAATTTATGGCGTCGACATCGACCGCAAGAAAATTTCAAAACTTTGAGGAGGAAGTGGAATTAATTGTTAGGGCACACTTTTTCGAGGAGAAATTCAAACCTAATCCTAAGGTCGTAGCACAAACAAATGATATGGGTGCATTTTCTAGTATTCTAGATAGGGTTTTGTTAATAGAAGATGTTAGGGCCTACATTCACTGCAAGATCGGTCAAGTATGTGATTTTGAGACCATTGCAGCTTATCAGCAAGTTTGTGGACTAGATGGAAAGATTAAATCAGAATACAAGAAGATTGAGGAGTCGGGGTTATGGTGTTTCACATATTTCCTACAATCCTTTCACAATGACTGGGTAAGAATCGTGCTGAGCAGATTTCATGATGGAAAATTTTGGTTAGATAAACCTATTGAGGTCACCAAGAAGATTATCAGTAGGGTTACTGGGTACCCTACAACCGACAAAGCCAAAGCCTTTTGAAGTTCATCTCATCCTGACGTAGAAAAGAACACTGGAGCTCAATGGGATGGTAGGGCATTGAAAATATGAACTATCAAAGATCCAATGGTAAAATTAGTAGCTCATGTCATCGGGTACAAGATATTTCAATCAAGTAGACCGAATAGTGTACCCTGCAGCGCCGTGGACATGGCTTACAAAATTGTGAAGAAAGATCACCGGGTTGATCTTGCTGAGCTACTACTACACCAACTGCATGAAAACATGAAGAAAATAAAAGAAAAGAAGTCCAATACATGTAAGTATAGATCACTGCTTGTCTGTACATTTCTCTATCTACAAAAATATGTACCGGGTATTGGAAAAGTAAATTGGCAATTGAACAAATTGATAACTGCTCAAATCGGTGAAATGATGAGAAGTCTAGGAGACAATCTAAACAAGGAGTTCAATGCATACTTCAAGGAATTTCAAACAAAAATGCAACAAAGGAGCAAAATTCCAAAGGAATTAGTAAGTAAATTTGAAGATGACATATGCTTTGTGGTAAGCACAGACCACTCAATGATAAAGGTAGTAGAACTAAGAACAAAATGGCTAGCACCAATGGGTTATGAAATGAATCATGATTTCACTTTGAAATCTATCAATGCATTGCTAGCATTACCAATAGACATCATTGCCAGTAGGTTTGAAGTGTATGAGGAAGCTAAGTCTAGATTCAAAACGAACATTGAGATCAATAAAATGTCTAGAAGGGAAAAGAAAATGAAAAAGGATCTCACAGAAAAATATGGAACTACATCTGACTCACCTAAGGAGTCACCGGTTGATGAAGCAACTGAAGGTCAGTTACAGTTTGCTGATAAACTCTATGACAACGAGGAGACCGAGTTAGACAAAGAGAAGGATAATACACTCGTTCCTCCGACCAATGATGAAGAAGAAATTCAACTACCCACAACTGATGAACAAGATATTCAACTACCAGAACCTGAAGGAATGAGGACACATTCATCAACTGTAACACAATCAACTGAGCAAAAAGAAGAAGTAGTAAAAGTAGCAAAAAGAAGAGCAGCTACATCGATGAAAAAATACATCAAAAGAAAGAACAAGAAAGTAGCTGAACCACCTAAGAAAAAGAGGAAATACATAAGGAGTAAAGAAGATATAGAGGAGATTGACACTGAAAATGATCCTAATCAATTCAAGTCAGTTCGTAACAGGGAAAGCACATTAGAAGAAATAATTGAAGATATAATTAAGAATGGAAATCTTAATGATCCAGGCATAGACAAATTTAACATGTCAATTGAGGACAAAACAAAGCTAGAACATGCTATTGTCCAGATGATGATCAAGTTCAAGAGAGTACTGATGGAATTTGCATGTCAACTACCAAAGGAACTTGATGACAAAATAAGTGAGAGATGGGCTATTGCACTTGAAACAGAGAAAAAGAAGAAAAAAGAGAACAGTCACTAGGTCATGTAGCCTCACACTTCAGCTATGTTGTGGTAAGTGAATGCATGACAAGGTATCAGGCTATATTTTCAGTCAAGAATAGAGCTATGAAGATTATGGATGAGAATGTGGATGATATGGATGTCATTTGTGACTCTCTCTGGACATCAATTTTGAAAGTAGAAGAGAAAGCTGAATAGGAAGCATTCTTGAAACTATCTAAAAAGAGACACAGTTCAAAAGGTAAAAGTATTTTCATTGATGATAGTAAAGGCAAGAAAATAGAAGACACTAGTATATCAGTTACCGAGGTAATTGATATCACCGAACAAAAGGAAGAAATCAAAATTTCATAGGATGCACCGGATCAAGTTAAGATCCACTTGCTAAAGAAAATCGATGATGATGCACTCATTAAGGACGTCACTAACGGTGATCCTGATGATAAGGATGATGAAGATGTAATAATTGCACAGTACAAAGATGAATCATTAAACATTGACAATGTGTGTACATCTCTACCGGGTGAATGACCTATACTTGCAAAGGCAATTGAAATCATTTCACAAGTACAACCCGATGTCTCTCATCCTGAGCCAACCAAAGATATAATTGAGATTCAAGCACCCGAGCAACTTGCAGATACAAATGAGCCTAACCAACCAGAGGCACAGTCTACAGAAACAATGAAACCAACAAAAACAAATTCAACCAAGGTGAACCCACTTGACACTACAACCGAGACTCCTACACCATCTACCAAGGAGTAGAAGAAGGATGATACAGTGTCAACTGGGAAAGATACTCTGAAGAGTGAAGAAAAATCTATTGTCATAAGTGAGAAGAAGTCACTTCTTGCACAGAAGAAGAAGAAGAAGAAGAAGAAGAAAGCGAAAGGGCTGGTCACCATTGATGAAGTTATCATTATACCAGAATGTGACCCGAGAACCCTAAGCCCTGAGGACCTAAGAAATTATGGGGAACGATGTTCAAGGAAAGCAGCACAAGAGAAGTTAAGGCAAGAACACAAACACAAAGAAGTGTTAAATGATGTACGGGATATTCTACAACAAATAGTACCGGAAATAAATATTGATGAGAATACTCCCATTTTAGATCAACTTGCCACCCTCATCGATAAAATCAATGCCCTTGATACAGATGCAGACAAAAGAATAGAAGAAAGGGAAGAGTCAAAGATTCAAAACAAATTGGTAGAAAGGATTAGCACTGAAGTGGCACTGAATAAGGTGAAATTATCTGAGGTCATTACTGAGGTAAAATCTATTACCTAGATAATCTATCAATTTCTCATCAAGCTTTGTACTATAGACACCTTCACTATAGAAATTAGTGAAAAGATAAAAGGTTTAGAAGTAGACATAAAGTTGAGTACAAAAGCAGCTATCACCAAGCCAACTTCTTTCTTAAAGCACATTAACCAAGTTCAGGAACTCTGGTGGCTGATAGCAGACTTAAGGAAACAAGAAGCACACATCACCGATTAGGTTACAGAGTTACAAAAAGAACTCACTCCTTACCTGAAGATTTTTGAAACACATACTGTCAAAGCTAAGCAACTTGTGGCAACACCAGAGATTTTGGTGTTGGATAATATCTTTGACATGCATGCACAAGTCGGTCTTGAGAAAATTGCTCTTACCAACTTGAAAGAGGAATGGGAAAACCTCTTGGAGTCTGTCAAGAAAACCCATCAAAACATTTTTGATAAGATGTAAGTATACATTACATACTTTTTGGGTATTAGGCATTATTATCAAAAAGGGGGAAAACATGTATATGCCAAATAGTATATTTTTTTTTATATGTATATTACATACTACTGGGAGCATGCACTGAGGGGGAGTACTTTTGTACTTAGAATTTTTTGTTGTGGATATGTATATGGTGGAGACATAAGGAATATATAGAAACATTTTTTCTATATACATTCAAAGTTTTGATACTAATGCCAAAGGGGGAGATTGTTAATCTCTATTGAGCATTTTAGGTTTTCATTAGTATCAAAGGATAGTAAACAAGTCAGTTGGTCATTTATATTGAGACAGTCAGTAACTAGAAGTAAGATAGAGTAGTTGGTAAAGCCTTACACCGAGCATCACATAGTTAACTGAGCACCAGCGACACCGACATCGACAATCAGTAAACACCGAGCATCGTAGTATACACTGAGCAGATTATACAGTGTTTACCGATGATCACATGAAATGGCATAGTAATCAGAAATGGCACATGATTCTATGTAAATGGTTACAATAGATCGTAAAATGGTTTACCAAGATCGAGGAGCATTTATTATAAAATATATTCATTAAATGCAATGATTATCTTATAAATGTATTAGTTGATCTAAGTTATTTTGCACCATAGATCTTAGGGTTATGATTTATTTTTTGTAACTTAATTTTTGCTTAAGCGGAAAAATAGAACACTATATATTGTATATGTTTGCACCATTTTATAATGTTTTTGAACTGATATATATGAATCACGGAGCACTTGAAGAAATTGCCTATCTTCAAGACAATCAATTTACCGAGCAGAATAGAGTATAGAGGTTTTCAGATTGAGTAGAATCAGACAAGGCTACCGAGCAGATCAGAGAAGAGAACCATCATAGATAAGTACCTATCTCTCCTAATTCCAACATACTTTGATAAGGCTTTTATTGCAAAATAAGATAGATCCCCTGATGAGGTACATGGAAGTGAGGATGAAAATTATTCAAATGAGATCTCCATTGATCCTATTCCTATTTCACCCACCTCCAAAACCTCTTCAATTGACCTTTACCATAGGGTATGTACATGGTTACCTTCATGTTCCACTATTTGCAACATTGATGCACCTAGAAATACTTTATTTAGTGCATGTGATGTTGATTTGTCCTCTCTTGTATTACCTTGTAAGGATATATTAGAGCAAGAAGATGAGTTTAATCTATCTCTCCATCATATTTCTCCTTATGGAGATGAGTTGGGGATTGATGTTAATTCTTCTCCTAATATATGTCTTTTCTATGAGCCTACTTTAGAATATAATTTACCTTCTTTCCCCTTTAGGGATCAAGCTTTAGTGATTTATGGCGCTCCTAAAATGTGCTTTATTGATAGGGATGATAATCCTCCTATTTGGGATGAACCTTTGGATGTGGATGTTGATTACTCTCTTCCTCATAAAACCATTGTAGATGATTCTACTTTTTGGGATGAACCCTTGGATAAAGACATTTATTTATCCCCTTCTCATGAAGAAGCTTTGATACAAGAGGGTGATTTATTAATGGATGCCATATTCATACATGATGGTGAATCTTTTTCTAAAACACACTCCCCTTATGCAGACATTTTAGCGAAAGAAGATGACATTATAGATGCTTTACCTCCATTTTGGATTCCTTCTAGTGATGAGGCATTAGTGGAGAATGATATGAATTCCCTTAATGCTCTCCCTCTTAGTGATGATCTTATGGAGAATCAAGATCCTACCTCATTTCCTCCTAGGATTTCTTCTTTGCTTCCTTCTTGTGAATTTGTTTGTAGTATTGAGACAACTAACATGGTTTATCCAAAACCCTTATTGACTATCAAAGGTTGTCATTGCATTACTATCAAATGTAAAGCTATGGATTCTTTAGAGTCTTTAAATGATCAAGATTTGATAGCTCACACCTATCATACAAGGAATAACCCTCAAGCTAATCTGGTGGTTTCTACTTCTTCACCACCTTCTCAACCCATTCTTCCTCCTCCACCCTATCTTATAGCAAGGAGTATGATTTGATAAACCAATTGTGCAATACCCCTACTATAAATAAAAGTATCATTCATAAGACCTTGATTGATAATGGATTTGGGCTTAATATTTGTATCATAGACATGCTCAAAGCTATTAAAGTTGATCTTTCAACTATTCAACCTAATAATGTTCCTATATGTGGCTTTGATAACATTGATAAGAACACTTTGGGCATCATTACCTTACCTATCAAAATTGGTCTGGTTATTCTCATTACACCTATTCATGTTATGCCTAAACCTCTCAATTATAACCTCCTTTGGGTAGACCTTGGTTGCATGAGATGCATGTTGTTCCTTCCACCCTTCACCATAGAGTCAAGTTTATTCACAGCAACATAATGTATACACTTCATGTAGATGATGTGCCAAATCTTGGTTTGAATATTCAAACCCACACTACTCCTATTCCTAATAGTAATCCTTCTTCCTCTAATACTCTTCCTAGTGATGATTGGGGAACCTTGGATTTTAATCCTACCTTTATTGGAAAGTATAAGGTTTCTGATCTTGATTTTATGAAGTAAACAAGAGAGTTTTAACAAGCTTTGTCTTCTACTTCTAACTCCCTTCGTAATAAATTTGTCACTGCTTCTATCCACTATGAATATGTCAAACCTACTAATGGTGACATAGTGACTACTCAAGTTCCATTGACTCCTTCTGATATGGCTTCTTGTTATGGTCCTAGTTATCATTTCCTAGTTAAACAAAGCTTCAATGGTCTAGGATGTGGTAAGCATAAATAGGGAATTCAAATGCCCTTACAGAATGGGGGGCATGTGCATTCTTATGGATTGGTATTTAATCCTCAACAACAAATTAATGTTAACAACATCTTAAATAACACTTTAAAACATGATGAACCTATGAAGTAATTTGACCAAGAGGTTCTTTTGCCTAAACTCCTTTGTGCTAAGATGATTACTATACCTAAACACAAAAAGAAACATAGTCCACACTTGAAGACTCTTCATTTTTGTTTGTATCATAGATTTCATGATCTCTCTACTAATGAATGTCAAGCTTTACATTATAAGATTAGGCAACTCATTGATAGTAAGGTTATTTATATATCATGTGGCAATGAGTTCTATTTCAATCCTATTTTCTCTAAATAACATTTATGTTCCTAGTATGGAGCTCCACATTATGTAAACAATGTTAGCCTAATCCTTGGGGGATCTTTGTCTTGTATAGTGTTGTGATTGATATAATAGGTCCCCTTCCATCCTTGTTCCTATGCTTTGGGGGCAAGGATGCCATGTCCTTCTTTTCTATCTTTCTAGGATCCACTTTTCCCTTGGTTAAGCAATATCTATCTATTATGTGATAGCCAATCATACATGAAAATTATAATTTGAGGATCTATGTCTTTGATCATAACCTATTTCATTTTTTGACATTGGGTTTCCATGGTTGATAAAATCTCTCACCTAGGAAACTGCATAGTGTGCTATCCCTCACAAGGGTTACTTTTTCCCTTCTTGCATGATATCTCTTTACATTAGTCCCTTCCATGGCCTCATAGGAGCTGTGACCTTCTTGTATTGGATTGGGTGTTGTCTATGGATATTATCTTGATGTTGAAGAAGGCTTTATTCTTGTTCTTTTATTTCCTTAACATGTAAAAATAGTATGTATTTTGTCATCTTAAGGACGAGGGCATATATACAGCCTCTCTGGCTCTATATTATGCATTTTTGTTCTAACCATTTGTTTTGCAGCATGCTAAATCCACAAAAGATAACACACATAAGTTGTTAAATCCTGAAGAGATACACATTTTACAAATGTATTCTATGGTGATATGAGGATATGGATCCATGGGTATACTTCATAAAAGATGTCAAAAGACGCACTATATACATGCACAAAGCTGCCAAAAGGCACACAACTTTATGGGGTGACTATCAAGTGCTTTATTGGTGGGCCATCCTATCCTTTTTATGGTTCATAGTGAGATACACACATCTTACTGGGTGAGCTAGCTACTCCTCTCTCCCCTTTTCTCTCTTTTTTCTAGTGATGTCTCTCTTATTGTAATCTTGGGGTTGACAAAGACTTGAGTCCCTAGGGTCTTGAGGATTGCTTTGTCCCTTTGATTTCAATAAGTTTTTATTTTCCTTTCTGATCTCCTTTACCAAGATTTTGCATCAAGTCCATACTCTTGCTAAAGTGGGGGCTAAATGTATCGTCAAAAAATGGAAGCACTTCAATTTAGGACTAGTTTAGCATTTCAAGTAAGTATTTTGGGGTCATGTCAAATGCCTTGAATGGGTCTTTGACTTGGATCTAGATTTTTCCCCTGTCCTGCCCTATTTTCCACTTCTTTCTTGCTTGTTTTTGGCATCTCGATCTAAAATTATGAGGTTCTTGACTTTAGGGTCAAGGTCAACCTTTTTAGGTCAAGTTCAACCTTTTTGGGTCAAGCTCAAGCTCAACCTTGACCCAAGGTCCAAATTTCAAAATCTGAAGGTTTCCAGATGTCGGGTTTTAGAAAGATTTATTTTCCCACTTCCACGTTGGCTATTTCAAGCTTCAAAATGGTAAAATATTAAATTATATTTAATTTAGGTCCACTTCTAAGGGTATAGGCTTAATGGGAATTTATTTCTCCTATGTCAGCCTCTCTAGAAGTTTGTGCCCTAGACTAGTATATAAGGAAGCATTCTCCTCTCATTTCCATCCTCCATCACAACACAAGATCATCAATCATAAAGAAGAAAGAAAGAAAGGAATCATTCAATAAATCATCTACATTCAAGCATTCAAACATTCAATTTATCAAGGAGATCCATTAGTAGCCATTGATGGATACAAAGCTCTATGGAGCCCTCTTGTTGAAGATTTCTCCATCCATATCCATTCAAGCTTATTCCTATTCCAATATCCATTCAAGATTGGTATTGAAGATCTAATGAAATTGATTAGAGACATCCTAAATTCTATATTTCTACATCCATTTGGAGCATTCATACTTGTGGATTCAATTATTTGAATCCTCCACAAGGGTTTCAACATAAGAAAGGTGAATTGTTCCATTTACTTTATTTATTACTCCAATTTCAATTAAATTTCAAGGTTAATTCCTAAATTATGGTTTTACCAAGGAAAAACCCTCCCCCCCCCCCCCCCCCCCACAACAAAAAAAAACCATTTTTCTCGCAAGTGTAGGTGTGGAACAACAAATTATAGACCAGATTCAGATACCCTTTTCAGAAAACTTTTGAGATTCGCAAATAAAATTTCCATCGGAGTAGCACAGGTCAAGGTTGACATTTTGGGGTCAAGTTCGATCTTCATTTGGGTAAGGTCGACCTGGCATAGAAAAGAAAAAGATTTATGGGTTTTGTAGATCTTACAGTTTCGGCTCAAGATTGCAGAAATTAATAGTTTCTGAGACCATTTGACAAGGTTTTCAGTAGATTATTTTTTATAGGTGAGTACTTTTTATTTCTTCATTTCAATATTAGTCTTATAGATTTACTCAATTTCTCTTTCCTACACCCTCTCTTTCTATAGGTGAGGGAGAAGTTAACCCAATCCATTTATCTCCTTTGTATAGATCACAAATTGACACTTACCTTTGTGTTAATTAGGTCTCATTGGAGGATAAATCTTGGTATTCTTCCTCTCCTTTGTATAGATTGTGGATCCATTTTCCCCTATACAATATATATTTAGGGTTTAATGATTACGGTTATAGGGTTTAAGGTTTATGGAATAAGGTTTAAAAAAAATGAGAGAGGGAGAGAAAGAAGTGGGGAGAGAGGTGAGAGAGGGAGACAAGGGAAGATAGGGGGAGAGGTGGGGAAGAGGAAGAGAAGGGGAGAGAGGTGGGGAAGAGGGAGATAAGGGAGAGAGAGAGAGAGAGAGAGAGAGAGAGAGAGAGAGAGAGAGAGAGAGAGAGAGAGAGAGAGAGAGAGAGAGAGAGAGAGAGATAAATGATTTAGAGTTTAGAGCTTATGATTATAGGGTTTAGGGAATTTAATAATATTTAAGCTTCTATTTATATGGTTTAGGGATTTGGGATAAGATTTCAGGGTTTGTGGGAGAGAGAGGGGGGAGGGATTGAAGTAAAAAAGAGGGGGAGAAAGAGAGAGGGGAAGAGAGTGAGAGTGAGAGAGTAAGAGAGGTTAAAAGAGATGGGGGGTAGAGGGAAGAAATGAAGAAGAGAAGGAGAGAGGAGGGATGGGGGAATGAGGGGGAAAGAAAGAACTGGAAAGGGAGACAAGGAAATAAAAATAAAGAAGGTGAAATGACATGTGGGAGAGAGGGATAGGGGGAGAGAGAAAAAAAACCTAAAACCCAAAAACCTAGGCCCTAACCCCTAAACCTATAACTATAATCCATTAACCATTTCTCTCTTTCTCTCTTTCTTTCTCTCTCTTTCCTCCTCTCTCATGCTTTCCCTATTTACCCTCTCTCTCTCTCTAAACACTTAACCCTAAGCCCTAAATCCTATAACCATAAACTGTAAACACTAAATCCTTTCTCCCTTTCCCCTTCTTTATTATCCCTCTTATTCTCTCCCTGTTAACCCTCTCTCCCTCTTCCCCACCTCTCTCCCACTCTCTCATCCATCTCTCTCTCTCTAAACCCTAAACCCTACACTATTTACTTAAACCCTAAATCCTTTAACTATAATCCCCAAACCCAAATCATCTCTCTCTCTCTCTCTCTCTCTCTCTCTCTCTTTCTCTCTCTCTCTCCTCTTCTTCTCTTTCTCATATCTCTCTCCACTTTTTATGTATCTTCATCCCTTTCTTCCCCTCTACCCTATCTAGGTATCTATCTCCCCTTATTAATCTCTCCCTCTATATATCACCATCCCTATGTACCCCATATCTATTTCCATATCTCCCTCTCTCTTCATTTAAAGCCTACCCCTCCCACTCTCTTTCTACCCTTTCTAGGTTCCCCCCCCCGCTCTCTCTCTCTCTCTCTCTCTCTCTCTCTCTCTCTCTCTCAACCCTAAGCCATAATCCATAAACCCCAAAAAATCTAAGACTTAAACTATAAATTCTATAAGAATGGAAAGAGAGATGTGGTAGAGAGGGAGAGGTGGGAGAGAGGGTGAAAACCCTAAAACCTAAAACCTAATCCCTAAACCCCAAATCATTTCTTCCTCTCTCTCTTTCCCCATATTTATTTCCCACTCTCTCATTCTCTCCCTCCTTCCATTCTCTCCTTCCCCACCTCTCTCCTCCTTCCTCTTCTCTCACTCCTCTCTCTCTCTCTCTAAAATTTAAACCTTAAAACTAAACCCCTAAACCCTATTCCCTAAATCCCTTTTCTCTTTCTTGGTTTCCTCTTCTTCTCTCTCTCTCTCTCTCTCTCTCTCCCTTTAACCCTCTTTCTTTCCCCATATATGACTATCTCCCTCTTTTTCTTGTCTCCCCATTTCTCACTCTCTTAAATATCTCCCTCTTTCCATTCTCTCTCTATCTTGCACACCTCTGCCACCTATCCTACTCTCGCACCTATCTCTCTCACTCTAAAGTTTAAACCCTTAGATAGAAGATCTAAACTCTAAACCATACAAACCTAAGTGATAAACTCTAAATCCTCTCTCCCTTTCTCTATTTCCCCCTCTTGATTTACCCCTTTCTCACTCTCTCCCTCTTTCCTACCTCTCTCTCTAAACTTTAAACCTTAAAATTGAATCACTAAGCCATAAACCCTAAAACCACAAGCCCTAAACCTTAAATATTTTCTCCCTTTCTCTCTTTCAACCTCTTTATTTTCCTATCTCTCACTCTCACTCTCTCCCTCTCCCTCTCCCTCTCCCTCTCCCTCTCATTCCTCTCTCTAATCCAAACCCTATAATAATAAGAATTAAACCCTCAATCATCTCTCCCTTTCCACCTCTATCTTCCTCCATTTATCATTCTCTCCCTATTATTGACCTCTCTCTCTCTCTCTCTCTCTCTCTCTCTATCTCTCTCTCCATCCATCCCTCCCTACCTCTCTCTATAAACCCTAAACACTAATCTATAATCCATAAACCCAAAACTCTATAACCATTTCCCTATTAGGCCCAAAAGGAGGCAAGGACAACTAAGAGGTAGGGTGAAGCAGTTGTGGACTCTGAGTTAAAACTTTAAGATGCTTAAACTAGTTAATGATCTAAATGAAAAGCAATAATGCAAGATCCACAACACATTACATAGAACACAAATTGTTTTCTTGAGGAAACTTGATTAAGGAAAAACCCCAGTAAGAGTCAAATCTAATAGATAGATGTACTCTATTAAAATTACTACTTGGCTAAGAGAAAATGACAAAAAAATGAAAAAAGAACATGCATTCACATGCCCACTACCGAGATCTCACTGATCATAATACAATGATTTGGCCCTCAGTCAAGTTCACTGATTACAATCCACAAGAGTGTACAAACTATCATATATGAGTGAACTAAATTATAGCATTTATAATGCCAATATAGTTCCAACAAAGTATAATTTCTACCTCAGTTGCAGAATACATACATCTTTCTTTCTTTTTCTTTTCCACATACACTGTAATCAGAAAAAATTTCCCATTTATACATATTACAATGAATACTTCACAACAAGGTTAGCTAAGATCTATAAGAACAAATGATGTAACCATTATGCTCAAAATACAATGCAATCCAAACCAAGTTAGTGAAGACTTAGATAGGACCCAAATCTTCATCCTTTAACATGCAATACATTTTCCAAATCCACACCAAGAATCATAACACATTACTTCACCAAGTCGGCTATGATCTAAATGAAGAAATACTAATATGCTAGAAAATAACCAAATGTGATCCCCACAATCAATGAAAACCATAAAAGATGGTCATAACATGATCCAAGAATACTTCTAAACCTTTTCATTAACTGAATCAATCATAATGATCTTCATCAAAGAAAAAACTCTACCTCTCACACAGGAATACTAAAATACTAGTACTTGATAAATCAATCATAATTCACTCAATATATTATGTGAACCTCTACAAGTTGACCAAAATCAACTACAAGAATATCTGAACTATCATCTTTAATCACAACAATAGATCTTCACCATATCACTTGATAATCTAAAATCATCTTCTTTGAACATACTAAACACACTGTTTGCAACAAAAATAATATGTTGACATCAATAAAAAAAACATCAATTTCAAGACACATAAAAATGCTCTAATCAATAATTTATGACATGCTCAACAATCTCCCAACAATCTGCCCCTTTGGGATTGATGGAAACATATGAAGTGAAAAATTGATCAATGCACAAAGACATCAATATATCCACATGATCACTTTGAATATCTAGTTTCAAACCTTTCGACACAATTTCTCCCTAGCATAATCTAATTTCTCTATTTTTCACACAATTGAGATATCCTCCTTTGACATCAATGGAAATGTGCCAAAGACATCAAAAAGAAATGAACTCACTCCAAAAGTCATAATAGATAACTTGTGTTACTATAACTAATGGTGATGATGATGAAGACCGATCAAGATTAGAGGAATACAAGTTTGTAGAATAATTAGATCAATTATTATCTTATCATTGGTGTCAAGCAATTGATATCTAATTTATATTGTGTTTCCATATCATTCAAAGTACATGATATAAGTGTAAATGAGTTAAGGAGAAGAAGTGAAATGTTGTGAAATTAAAGAACTTAATTGGGAAACTGATACATATAAAACAATGTTAAGATTATGTTGATATATTTTTTTCCTACCTAACATATGATTATATCAAGAATGGTAAACAAGATTAGTCAAGTCAGTAAGAAAAATAGTTTGGCAACTGAGAAGGAAAAGTCATTTGGTAAAAGGAAAGTAAGTTTTGGTAAAGGTAAAGGAACACAAGACACCGAGTAGAAGGTTTTAGGCACTGAGAGAAGATCAAAGATTAAATGTTTTAATAGTCATAAGATTGGTCATAAAGGGAGTCAGCACATGGGTCAATTTTCAAATTAGGAACGGATGAATGTGATGAAAAATGCTTTTCATGGAAATTGTGCATGTCCCAATTTTGGTCACAAGGAGAGTCAATGCAAATCTAAGGTTCAATCAATGAGATTTCATAAAAATAATGTTATTTGTTTCTAGTTTGGACAAATTGGTCCTTATTCTAGATCATGCATATCTAGCAACGCTCTGGTAAATACTAGAAATAATAATCATGTTACAAGATCTAGTAGATCTCAGAAGAAGAATATAGAAAAAAGAAAGAAATTTGATGGTGTGGAAAGATCGATGGTACCAGATCTCAGTACTAGCTCTATCAAAAACTAAGATGAATACTTGGGCTTAGGGGAGTACTCAACATGCTAAATCATACACTCCCTTTCCCCAAGGTGATACTAGTTGCTTATAACATTTCTTCGGTATGATGATTGAAAAAATAATAAATTTGTATATTTTTATTCATTAATGTGATGTGCGTAGAGAGGTTGAGTTGCGTTAGTGATATTTAAATTTTGGTGGGTAAATTGATTATGTTTTTTTGTGGATTTAAAGGAAATTTTTTGAAATATTTGGTATTGTAGAATGGAGAAGAATTGAGAACTTGCAGAGAGATTGTCGAAGAAGAGTTATGAAGATATCACCTAAATTGGTTGTTCATAGTATTGGTGTCTCCACAATGAAGAAAATGAAGAAGGTTGAGTTAAAGGAGTTTGATCATAGCTATATCAATCAATTAAAATTTGGATTTCCTTTGGAGGATATGTAGAGAATTAGAAATCTTGGACTTGATATCTGGGGAAAATTTTGGTACTGTGATGACAACGAGTTCATCCTATTCATGCTGAGTTAGTTTCATGGTGAAACCTTAGTGATGGAAAAATCGTATGTGGTATTGAAGGAAGTAATTGAGGCAATCACTGAGTTGTGCAGTGTTGACAAATTTCCTAAGAAGTCTCTTAGTTATCAGAGGTAGAAGATCTTACAAAAATTTGTTGCGATCAGTGCACATTCCTTATAGACACTATTTAAGATCCAATTACGAGGTATGTTGCTTATATATTTTTTACAAAATGTAGTTTCAAAATCATGTCTAGGTGTATTGTTGGTTGCGGTAACAAACCTTAATAGTTTAATTATTCATGCATATTTAGATGTAATTTTATCAGTTCATGTTTTTTCGTATCTATTTTGATATCTCTACTATATAAGGGTAGTTAGCTTGATTAGAAGTGAGCCAACCGATAGTGAGACAACCTACAATGAGCACAATTGACAATAAGTCATTGTAAAAGTCACCATGACTAGTGTCACTTTAACAGGTGTTTCATTTCATGAGAATTAGCTATGTCCTTGTTTTTCCTAGTTTGGGTTTGCACATAAATCTTCGCGTTCTTTGTGTTGGTGTTTTTGTGTTTCATGCTCATACATCTAATTTAAATGTTTAATGTGCTTAACCAATAGATCATAAATTGTTATTGTTGTTGTTTAATTTTTTACAGACAAATAGTTTTTTATAAAGTATGTGGGAATAATTGATTCACCCCCCTCTTAGTTGTTCAACCTATTCAACAAATGTATGGAGAGAGAGAGAGAGAGAGAGAGAGAGAGAGAGAGAGAGAGAGAGAGTGGGGGAGGGGAAAACCTAGAAAGGGTAGAAAGAGAGTGGGAGGGGTAGGCTTTAAATGGAGAGAGAGGGAGATATGGGGTACATAGGGATGGTGATATAGAGAGGGAGAGATTAATAAGGGGAGATAGATACCTAGATATGGTAGAGGGGAAGAAAGGGATGAAGATACATAAAAAGTGGAGAGAGATATGAGAAAGAGAAGAGGAGGAGAAGGGGAGGGGGAGAGAGAGAGAGAGAGAGAGAGAGAGAGAGAGAGAGAGAGAGAGAGAGAGAGGTATCAATACAAGAAATGTGCCCTCAACCCTATATACCCTAAAAACTTGTACTATCAATATTGTACCATAAAACTTATACCTAAACCCTAAACCCTAAACCTTATATCATAGATTCTATTTCTTGTATCCTATACAAGGGAGGGAGTGGAAATTATTGAGAGAGAGGATGGAGAGATAAAATCAGAGAGATCAATAAAAAATGGAAAGAGGGATACAGAGAGAGGGATGGAGACTTATGAAGGGAGTGATTGAGATTCATAGAGAGGGGAGAGTTAGAGAGAAAAAGGAGAGATACAAGTTCACAAAAAGAGAAATAGGGGTAAGGAGATAGGTAGAGAGGTGAAGAGGGAGGGAAATAACTAAATAGGATAAATATATAGAGGTGAGAGACATAGATCCTAGGGATAGAGGGCTAAGAGACCTAGGAGGTAGAGATAGAGGTTAGAGAGATAGAGGGGGAATAGATAGGTGGGTAATAAGATAGGGATGAAGAGATAGTTAGGTAAAGTGGGAGGGAGAGAGATACCTAGAGATAGAGAGAGAGGGAGGGAGGGATGGGTATGTAGTAATTGAGAGAATAAAGAGAGAGGAAAGAGAAATAATAAGAGGGGAAAAGAGAAGAAGAGAGAGGGATGCAAGGACAAAGATGAGGTTAAGGAGGGAAGGTGAGGTATAAAGGATGGGAGAGACCTAGAGAGGGGAGAGAAATAGGTCTAAAGTTTTGTGAAGATGAAGAGAGTGAGATAAAAAGGGTGAGAGAATGATGATAGGAGCATAATGATTACTAAAATTTGAACAAGTTTGAAAGTTTATATGATGTTCTAAGACCTATAATCTACATTATAATACTTAGAGATCTACAACCAATCTAAAAAATCATGCCATACTATACAATAAATATAACTTATTAAAGTAGAAGAAAGGAAAAAGGCATATTTAAATGTGACTTATGTTGGTTAGTGTTCTACCAAAAGATTGACCTATTAATGTCTGATACAACCATTGGACTTATAGAAGATATAGGAGGTAGTTAAGCCATGTTGTGAAACACCACTGTGCTACACAACATGAGACAAAGGGCATGCACCTTGCAAAAATCTTCCCAATGCAAGCATGGGGCTTGAACCCATGACCTTAGCTCTCATACTAATTTTTGGTTGTCATTGCACCAAAAGATCAACCTTTTAATACCAAATACAACCATTGGACTTATAGAAGATACAAGATGTGGTTAAGCCATGTTGCAAATCATTGTTGCACTGTATAGCACAAGGAGACCAAGGGCACACACCTTGCAATAAATTTTCCTTAAATGCTATATTTCATGTATATATTCTTGTTAGGAAATTGAGTTTGAATTGAATTAAAAAAAATTAGTATGCAAGAGAGAGAGAGAGAGAGAGAGAGAGATTTGTGATTATGAAATCAAAAAGTGCATTTTTTACAATTTTTGAGCACCAAATTTGGTGCTCACCAAATGTGTAAAATGCTTTTTTTGAATTTGGCGCACAATAATTGCTTTGCATTAAAAAATCTCAAGCCTCTGGCTTATATTTTCCTTGGCCATCCAACCAAAAGCCTCGGATGACAATTTTAGGTTTGAGACATGTTTTTTTTTTTCTAAAAATATGAAATAAATTCTCAAATTTTTGGTTGTTCTCTCCATCAAGGTTGCATGTTTTCAATGAAAACAAATAAAAAAAACACCATGATGTCGTTAACCTATCTCTTATCTATCTAACCATATTTTTCTTTTCACATTTTGATTATGTTATGGTTTTCATTTGTAATTTCTTTTGATTAGTGTGTTTTTTTTTGTCAAAAACCAAGATGTGCTATTTTGGACATAGTTTTTTTCTCGTTCATTAAATTTTGAAATAATTTACCTTTTTAGAAACTACGAACAAATTTACACATATTAAAAATAAATGGTTTTTGATTAGTTCTAACTTTTTGGGGGGGACTATGCCTAGATTTCTATTTCTATGATGTGTCCACTTTGAAAATTAGTAAAAGTTTATATATTCATTACAAATTAGCCTAATATGTGGCATAAACTATGGTGTTAGCCAATTTATCACTCACAAGAGAAATTTTAGAAATTCTAAGTGTTGACATTTTACCTTGTGAGAACACCACACATTATGTCATTTTTTTAAAAGACCACTTTGTGTGCTTCCCCTTTTTGAAACCCTTAATGTCCACCATTTTTAAAATTTAAAATAGTAGTTTAAGAGTTGATTCAAAACACTACAACACTTGTTCTTTTTGCATCTTCAAATTTTGAGTCTATAACTATCTTCATTTTCTTGTCGAAATTTAAATTTTTCCAATTTTAAAAAAAGTGACATCCAAAGACCCTATTTTGGTCTCCATCTTAGTGCACATACCTTCAAAGAAAGCTCCACAAAGTGAATTTAAACTAAGAATGCATGTGCAAGAATATACTCAATTATGCATGAGCATGTGCACAAATATGTAATGCAACAATATATGCAAATATGCATGATGCGACAAATTTGTGTATGATGCAACAAATATGCATGCTCTAACACCCCCCTTAAGTAAAAATTATGGAGAAAATATCTTAAACATGAATTGCAAGAATTAATGGGTCTTGACAACTAAAGTCTTAATTAGGTACCAATGTACAAACCTTGATGCAACTCTTAGTTGAAGAAAAGGAGAGAAATCTCCTATCTAAAATAGAGAAAAAATAATGAAAGAATAAAAATCCTCTAAGAAAATATCCCAAAAGAATAGGAACACAAAGAAAATCCTAAAAAAATGATAAAATCTCATAGAATGTTTGAAAGATGACTACTATAATGTTGTGATGAAGAACCTCTTTTAAAACTATGATAATGATCAGGGTCAAGAAGACAAAAAATTACATGAGTGCCCTCAATGACGCCAATCAAACAATAAATCGATGGAAAAAAAAAGTAAAATATCTTGTAGTCAAATATACAAATGAAACATGAATATGCACAAGTGACCTCAACAACACTACTTAACCATGCAAGAGTAAATTGCTAGTAAAAAATATAGGTACCAAACACCTAGTAGTCAAAGATACAAATGTAACATGAATATGCATGAGTGACCCCGACAACACTGCCAAACAATGCAAGAGTTGTAATATCCCAAAAATGGGCTATAGGACCATTAACCTCCTACATCGACAAATTGATCAAAATCAACATGAAAGTCCTAACCTAAGGCACATCTACACATCAAACTATCGAAACCCTAATTGATTTTATCTAAATTCTACATCGGGGAATATTTCCTAAATATTCCTGATTTATCCTAATTATCTTTAATTAAATATTATTTGGTGATAAATGACATAATTTACCCTAAAGTCAATTAATTGAATATGTTAAATATTTGATTAATTAAACTTAATTCTCCCACTTAATCATTTAATTATATTTGATTGCATTTATTCCTAATTAATGTTCTTTTTATTTGACAATAAATCAAATTCCTAAAAATAATTGATTAAATATTCATTTAATTGATTAAATCAAATTGTCAAATTTAATGATATAGTTTTGGGATAAAGTTTGATTAAATAATTGATTAACCCATAAATCAATTACTTTTATTCAAAAATCAGTTAAGTTGATGATAAATCACTTGAATTATTAAATTAACTCATAATTATCCATGCACATTCAAAAGAGCAGTTAAACTCTTAATCAACAATTCAATTCAATTTCTAAACTTTTCGAACTCAACATGTGATTGTGAGTTGAAAAGATGATCTGAACTTTGATTCGAGTTAAAAAGATGGTTTTGCATGATTTTGTGAGTTAACTAATTCTGATTTCCTAATAACTCAACAATATATCTGAGTTAATCAGGGAGAGATTTTTGGCTTTTCACAAGCTTCCCCAGAATTTGGATTTCTATATAAACAAGGCTCAGCCCTTCACAAAAGACCATGCTTTCAATTACTTGGAGAATCGAGCTCTTGCGAATAGGTGATTGTGAGATTTTTGCAATTTCAATTCATTCATAGCATTCCATAGCATTGTTAGATTAGATTTGCAATTCATTTCAATCCATTTTAGATCAATTTCATATCAATTTTTCATCATATTGCATAGAAAATCCAAAAAAATAGATTAATTTGCATCCATACTTTTATTTCTTTCATCATTTCAAATCCTTCATTTAGGTATTGTATTGTCACTGGTCTTGGTCATAATCTGAGAATATCAAACTCATACCTACTAGAAGGCAGTAAATTGCCTGGTTAGCATCGTTTATTTCATTTGCAGATTTCTTGATTTGCTTACCTCTAATGTTTTACTGAAGTGTTGTATCCACAGCTAGGTACAAAATTCACACGCACATCTTTGGCACCCACCATGGGGCCCTGCAATGAGTTTCCATCTTGATTTGACAATTTTTTGATATTTCATTTTAAAACTGTGATTTATATTTTTTTTGTTCTGTACAATCTCGTACGATAGTCTGCAGATTGTCATATCAGGAGACCTTGTCTATCATATGATATACGATAATCTGAAGTGTCATGTCAGTTGTATGTGAATTGTTTTATGAGAGTTACATTTTTGTATAAGGACTAACCCATTGTCATATTATTTACTGATTGTCGTACGGGAATGTGTAGAAACTTGTATGTGTTTTGATGCCAATTTTGCATAGTCGTATCATATTTCTGAGCAACTTTTGGAAATTTTGATTTTAGATTTCTACTAATAGCTAATCCAAAATGATTGATGCTTACTATTTCTGATCATTTTTGGCAGCATAATGATATTTGTATAGGATGAAAGATGAAGATTGAGCATAAAAATCCCATTCTTTGGCCTTTCTTGTCTTGACTTCTAAGCCATCTTTTGTAGATAACTACTTTCAGAGAATTCGCTAGTCAAAGAAAGCTTGCTCTACAAAAATTTCTGATAAGTGGTTTTGCAAGTTGCCTACTATTTCATGAAAATATTGTGTCTGATTAAATTTCAATTTCATTTTCATAGGCACCTAGTTTAATAGGTACATGCATCTATTGTTGTCGAGGAAAATACTCAAGGGATTATGCTCTTCTCCTTCTTAGGAGAATCAGAAACCCAAAAAGTGTCTTCCTTGGTGCCAGTTTGCGTACTGTCTCTAGATTTATCTGTTTGACATGTTTTGGATAGGGAAAAGGACAAGGTTAGGGGATTATTCTCTTCTCGTTCAGAGAATCAGAAACCTAGATCTTGTGGTCCCCAACCTCATATTTTAATTAATCCTTTAGAGGGCTTGCCGGAGAGGTAAAAAGCTCCTGAGAATGACCTAAGTGGGGACCAGTCTTATGTCGACTCTTCCACCCCACTATAAAATTTGACGCTTCCTTGAGGTTAAATCCTTGGAAGACATAGTTGTGTTTGTTCCTTGGCCTTGTGCCATGAACATGCTTTGATACTGTGTAGAGCAGAGCTGCTTAAATCTTGCTTGTGAGACTACATTTGTCATAGTGGTCATAGGGTTAACAGCCTAAATTTTGCTTGCAAGACTATGGGAGATAGTTGTGAATGGACATCTTGATTAAAAGACTAAGCTAGTTTGTCACCGATCCACCCCTAAAGGATTTGTAGTGCTTGTGTGAGGTGAATAGTAATCACCCCAAGAAACTCATCATATCGAGCCCTCTTCGACGTTTGAGCTTGGATAATATGGGCTTCAACATCCATTAAATGTTGTTGGACATGCATATTCTGAGGAGTCCATGAATGTGTTCCTAAGTCAATGAGAAAGTAATACATCTCTTCTCTTAGCTAGGGTAAGATAGGTGTGATTGATTCATCGAGTCAGTTCACTCTATTTTCTGTGATTGTGAGCCTATTGCTATGTTAAACAACTTCAGACAATCCATTTCACAGATCTAAAAAAACTTGGATAGATAAATTCACAATCAAATTGATACCAAAAACATCCTACAATCCAAAAAACTTGCAAAATCTGAAGAAAAATCCTTTTCTGGTGTCAACTGTCATCCTAAAAATCAAAAGTCATACGAGTTTTGCAATTTTTGTATCAGAACCCCCAAAAAGTTGTATGAAGAACCCTACAGTGTTGTACGAGTGTTGTCCAAAATCCTAAGCAAAAGTGAACCCTGGAAGCATTTGTCGTATGAGTTTTTGCAATTGTCGTATCAGCCCTATTTCTGAGTCGTACGAGCCTTGATAATGTCATATGAGAGTTGACCCAAAATTGCCAGAAAATCCCTTTTTTTGTCAGAAAATTCATCATTTGTAGCCATTGTCTAGAATCTGTCAGAAATCCCCTGTGAGGAACAAAATAGAGCCAACAAAGAATTCATTCATTTTTCCAAAAGTAGTCATTCCAGCTTGATTTCATCTTCCGATTTGTCGATTTGAATCCTGTCTGATCTTGGGTCAAAACCTTGTCAAAATAACCTCAAAATCAATCTTCAAAATGGCTAAGTGTTGTGAGCTCATGTCCATCATCTTTTGGGCATCTACCCATACACATAGGACACAATATCCTACACTTACATCCAATCAATCTTTTATTAAATCAATCTTGACAAGGTTGTGTCATTCGATTAGTCTTAAATCAGATCATCAATCAGTTGCCTTATCTTTCTCTTTTGATCCACTTAAAGTTAATGGTGGAAACTAGAGCTTCCTCATAGAGAAAATAGAGAGAAGAACCCAGAACCTCTCCATCGTCCTCTATTTTGGCTCAAACATATCATCAGGCTTACGACACCAATCTATAAAAAGAGGACGCCCTTGGCAATTTACATTTGAAAGGTGGTTACATAACCCCTCCAACATCAATCCAAGGGCCACATCTAAGCCACACTATGTCTCAAGGGGGGATCAAACCATGGCTCCCAGGGTCATCAATATGCACATGGTGGAGATCAAAAACCCACACCTTCTGAAATTTCCCATTATCAGAATAATGATGTCTTCAAGAAAATGATGAAACACTTCCTACGTGAAGACAAAGATGCATATTTCCTTGAATTAGCCCAACAAGGGGCTAAGCTTCCTCCAAGCTTTAATGTTGAAAACATCATCACACAAGAGGAAGAAACTCCCATAATAGCCATGATAAAAAAAATGCATGCCATGCAAATCAAGCTTAACAAGCTGGAAAAGGAGAAACAACCCAAAGAATTCTCTATGGAAGCCTTATGTCCATTTCCATTCGATTGAAATTTGTACATGCCACCCTTCCCAAAAGGAGTGGAGCTCCCCAAATATGACAAATATGATGGAAATTCTGATCCTCAAGATCATGTCAGAGAATTTTGTACTCTATCCATGGAGTTTATGCATGAACCTACATACTTAATGTGTCTCTTCCCACGGTCTTTGGGAGGGGCAGCCATCAATTGGTTCTCTAAAATACCTCCAACTATCAAAACTTTTGAGGAGTTAATCAAACTATTTATCAACAATACTCCTACAACATCCAACATCCGGTCACCATGATCGATATCTGTAATCTAAATAAAAACTCAGGAGAACCCTTCTTGACCTTCCTTAAATGATGGAGGAAGAAGTTTTCACTCTATGCTCGATCGATTCTGGAAACTGAAAAAATCAAGATCTTTATCAACAATCTGATTCCAGAACTCCATTATAATCTTCAAATGCAAAATCATATATCCTTTGATAAAATGGTAGAAAATGCCATAAAAATTGAAAATGTGCTTGTTCGTAAGGGAGATGTGTCACTTCACAAAGAAAACAAGTACAATTCAGGTTCTAGTTCCAACAAAAAAGATAAAAAATAAAAATTGGAACAAGAACAAAAACATTGTCACTGACGGTGTTGTTGATCACATCAGTGCTCCATCTAAAGCACCAACATTTAATCTCACCATTGGCACCCAAGTGATAAAATCTTCCAAGATGAAAGCTATTGAATCAGCCAAGAAGTCAACTGACTATAAACCTTGGGTTACAAAACCAAAGAACGAGTTCACTCCTCTGGGTGAGTCCTTGGAATCTGCCATGAAAACTTTACTAGAAAATAAAATCATCACGTTGCCTAAAATTAAACCATATGACCCTAAATTCAAACCTAAATGGTGGAAAGAGATCAATTTCTATGATTTCCATTGAAACAAGGGTCATACAACCAATAACTGCATGTGTCTGAAACATCTCATTCAAGACAAAATTGACATTGGAGAAATCATGATTGATAACCATAAATCCAACAACAATCATATAGCATTCACGGAACCTTTTCTGAAACATAATCAAGGAGATTCATCTTCCCAACCTAATATGGGTGCCAAAGTCAGTTACACTTATTTCAGTAATAATGATGTCATCAACATGGTAGAGACATGCTTATCTGAACACTGTAATGTCATCACTATTGTTAAAAAGGATAGAGATAATCAAACTACTAATGCAGTTACTCGATCTCAAACCCAGGCAAATCTCCAAGGACAAAACTTAGGTTCATCAAATGCCCCAAAGGTTCTGTTCAATCTTGCATAAGCATCCAAACAAAGGATGACTTCCAAAGATTCCAATCCCAAAGAGTCCAAAGAAATATCATACAACATTATCCAACAATTACAACATACTAATGCTAAAATCTCTATATTTGAGTTGCTTTGCATTTCTCCTGCTCATCGTGCAATCTTGGATAAAGCTCTGATTGGTTCTAATGTTCCTGAAAATCTTGATCTTGATAGATTCCAAACAATGATGGGTCACTTAATGTCCCCTTAGTACATATCCTTTTCAGAAGAATATGACAACTCATTGAGTCACCCACATAATTAGTCATTGCATATTGAAGTCTTGATCCAAAACCGTCATGTCAAACATGTGTTGATAGATGGAGGCACTGGTCTAAATATTTGTTCCTAAAAATTGGTTACACAACTGGGATTTTTAGATGATGCTATTGATCCTAAAAATAAGATAACCATAAAATCATATGACGAACAAGAAAGAAATTCCAAAGGAGTCATCGTGCTACCTATCAAAAGCAGACCTGTCATCAGAGATATCACATGTCAAGTATTAGATCTTCCACTGGCCTATAAAATTCTTCTAGGAAGGGCCTAGATACATGAAATGCAAGCCATTCCATCAACGTACCATCAATGTCTAAATTTTCCCTATGATGGAGTAGAGATCACTATACCTGCAGACACATTAGCATCTTGTAACGCCTTAAAAGAAAGTGCAGATAAACTAGTTCCACATAACAGAGAGTCTTCTACCAAACAAATAGACATAACATCCACATCTAAAATAGAAGAACTATCAAAAGGAGTCAAGATCAAAGGTGGAGGCATGGGAGAATATACTATGGAACCAGTCCTATCTCTCACATCTCTCCCATTGTCACCAAAGTCCTATGAACAACCTTCTGAGAAAGCAAGACTGACAACTAAAGAACCTCAGGTTATCTTTAATGGAAGCTTTATCAAAGAAAAAGTGTCAAAACAAGAATTTGATGAAGAGGAAGTTGTGCTTGCCTAGTTATACAAGGATGAGTCTCAATCCCAGATAGTTCAAAAATGTGACTCTAAAACACCTAAAGTTTCTTCAAAATTGTATGGACTAGGACACAAATTGATGACTAAAATGGGATATACTAGAAAAGGACTTCTAGGAACATGAGGTAAAGGTCTCATATCACCCATTACACATTGTGGTTGGGAAAACAAGGATACAATAGGTCTAGGTTATTAGAAGGAACCTTTCTGTCTCAGTGGAAACTCTTCTCATGTGACAGACAAATAGAACTAGGATTGAATAAAATGAAAGGAGAGGAAACACACCAAGAAGATAGTGATGACTCTGATGCTACATATGTTTTTCCCTATGAACGCATTCCTCAAAAAATCTTAGACATTCTCAAGGAGGAAAATGAACCCAAAAGAATCAACGTAATAGATACACAAGAACCTACTGCTGAACAAGTGACAGTCTCCACACAAGAACCGACTCAGTCTAAAAATAAACAAGAAGAGAAAGGTGAACCTATCACAATAGCTGAACATTTGGGATAAAAAAGTGATTTTGACAGAGACTCCCATGAATATGAATTCTACTCGGACTTTGAAGGAAACCCTGCTTGGGGAATCCGTCCTGATTTCACACATATTCTTGATTTTTCCAGGATTTAGATGAAGAATCCAATGACTGTGAATGGGGAATTTCTCTAGAAGAAGATGATCTTATCATGGAAAAAATATATAGATGTCATTGATCGATACGCACCTATGATCGATGTGAGTCTAGAATGAAATGACAAACCTTGTGGGTCTGATTCACTTATCACAATGTAGGGTCCAATAATGACATTGAAATGACTAATGAACCGAACATTCTGAGTAGTAATATCATCTTTGAATTTGAGAGTTGGGTTATGACCAATGATGACAACATTGTATGTGTGAACACCATTTCCCAGTCCCCCCTACGTTAACTATCCAACATCCAAAACTTATTGACCAAACATCTACTGATCCAAACTGAGATATACATACCTTACAATCAGACTATGCTCTGGCCTGCTACCTAAATGTAGTAGAACCCATGACAACTTCCATCAGTGAACCTAGCATCAGCATGATAGAGTTGGATATCAAATATCTTAGTCAAAGAATAAAATTAAAAAATAAAAGGAGTTCTGATGGTGAAAAACACTATGTGGTAGTCTTAGAACCTAAAATAGTAAAAACAAAAGATGTATCTGAAGGTGAAAACCTCTCTGAGGCACCTCAGAATGAGATATTTGATGTCCTTTCAAGTCATTTATAGGATAAATCTCTAGTATTGATAGAACCAACTCAATCTATCAATTTGGGTACAATAGAAGAACCCCAGTTGATTCATGTAGCTCAATCTATGTTAGATGAAGAAAAGCAAGCATTTAAAAAATTCTTAATAGAGAAGAAAATCAACTTTGCATGGAAATATTCAGATATGCTAGGGTTAGATCCTGATCTCATCATGCATCATCTTTCTATAGCTCTAGGAGTCAAACATGTCAAACATAAGTTGTGGAAGATGCATCCACATGTGGCACTCCTAGTCAAAGCTGAGCTAGAAAAGTTACTAAAAGCCAGATTTATCCAAGTCATAGATTATGCAGAGTGGATGTCAAACATAGTTCCAGTTTCAAAACTAGATAAATCTATAAGAGTATGCACAGATTTCAGAGATGTAAATAAAGCATGACCTAAGGATGACTTTCCACTACCAAACATTGATATGATAGTGGACATGACTGCGAGATTTGAAATGTACTCTTTAATGGATGGTTTCTCTGGATACAACCAAATCAAAATTTCTCTAGAAGATCAAGAGAAAACAATTTTTACTTGTGCATGGGGTACTTTCTGCTAGAACATCATGCCATTTGGTCTTAAGAATGTTGGTGCTACATATCAACGAGCTATGATGTCTATCTCACAATATGATGCATCGAACTATGGAGGACTATGTTGATGACACCTTAGCTAAATCAATGATGAGATTAGAACATCTAGTAGACTTGAGTAAAATACTAGACAGAATGGAAAATTTTAGTCTCAGGTTGAACCCTAAGAAATGTGCCTTTGGCGTCACTTAGGAAAACTTCTAGGATACATTGTTTCAAAGAAAGGAATTGAAGTAGATCTAGCAAAAGTCAAAGCAATCGTGGAGATGAAACCTCCTAAAAATATCAATCAAATGAGGACCTTACAAGGAAGGGTACAATCAATTAGACACTTCATATCTCAGCTAGCAGACATCTCACAACCTTTCACAAAGACATTACATAAAGGTGTGACTTTCTCATGGAACGAAGAGTGTGAAAAGAAATTCAATCACATGAAGCAATATTTGGTAAATCCTCATAATTTGATGCCTCCCATTCAAGGGAAGCCATTGATATCATATGTCTCCACCATAAAAACATTGCTGGGGGTATTACTATCACAACATGATGAAAACAAGGAGAGGGCTATCTATTATATAAGAGGAATATTTGTAGCTTATGAGAAAAACTATTCCATGATAGAAAAGGCATGTCTAGCTGTCATCTTTGCATCGCAGATCTGAGATACTACATGTTAGCTCATACTACACAATTAATAGCAAAGATTGATCCACTGAAGTACTTATTGAGAAAAGCTTCTCTCATAGGTAGACTAGCAAAATGGGTCATGCTATTGTGCAAATTTAACATAGAGTATGTTGAGAGAAAAGCCATCAAAGGACAAGTCATTGTAGATCATTTAGTTGAAGCACCAATGTTCGATGATCAACCAATGCAAATGGAATTTCTTGATTCCTCTATTATGCACCTATCTTCCAAAGCATGACAATTATTCTTTGATGGATCCTATAGACAGAATGGATCTAGAGCTAGTATCCTATTCATTACACCTCAAGGATACTCCATTCCAAAAGCGTTCAAAATCAAATTTACTTGTACCAAAAACATAGCTGAGTATGAAGCTTTACTGGATGGTATGAAGATGACACTAGAATGGAGAGTAACAGAATTGTACATTCATGGAGACTCACAACTGGTCATACACCAAGTAAATGATGTGTATCAAAATAAGCATGAGAAACTTGTTCCATACAAATGCATGGTAGATGACTTAAAGAAATACTTCATATCTATCACGTTTGAATAGATTCCTAGAATGGAGAACAAGGCTACTAATGCTATGGAAATGCTATCATCTCTACTAAAGCAGCCCGAACATGAACTACACTATGATTTCCTAGTGGAAGCACTGTCATTCTCTTCCTATGATTGCCCAGAAACCCGCATGATCTGCACCGTTGTAGATCATGATTCCTCTCATTACCAACATCTCTATTCCTACCTTCGAGACCAAATCATTCCTAATTCCTTTAAACATCATGAAAAACATTACCTTGTCCGTAACGCATCACAATATGTCATCATTGGTAATGATCTATACAAACAGAGTCTAGATGGTACACTTCTTAGGTGTTTAGAACATGAAGAGTCTCAACACACATTAGAGGAAGTCCATGAAGGTATTTGTGGATCACACTCCAACAGTTTAACACTAGCTCAAAAACTCATTAGGGCTAGGTACTATTGGCTAGACATGGGAAAAGAGGCCATCAAATATGCTAAGAATTGTCAGAAATGTAAAGTCCATGGAAACTTGATTCATGCACCAGGGAGAGATTTAATTTCCTTTACAACACAATGGCCTTTTCAACAATGGGCATTTGATCTCATAGGAGCTATTTATCCACATTCATCAAATGGTCCTACCCATCTCATCACTACGATAGATTACTTTACAAAATGGGTAGAAGCAGTGCCTTTGACACAAGAAACCACTAAACAAATCTCAATGTTCATCCTGAACTACATCATTTGTCAGTATGGTATTCCGCACTCCATCATCATAGACAATGGAGGCCAATTCAATAATAAGAACCTAGACTCCTTATGCTCTAAATTCAAGATTACACAACATTGGTCATCAATTTATTATCCTCAAGAGAATGGACAAGCTGAGGCATCCAATAAGAACATACTGAAAATATTGCATCGCACAGTCACCAAGACAGGAAGAGACTGGCACATGATGATAAATCCAATTCTTTGGGCCTACATAACAAGTATTAGAATGTCTACTGGGGCTACTCCTTTCACTTTAGTTTATGGGTCTGAAGCAGTGCTACCTATTGAGGTTGAAATCCCATCACTAAGAATCAGAATGCATGGTCTAATAACTGATGATGATTACAGAGTGTCTAGGTTAAAAGAAATTTAACTACTCGATGAGTGTGGACAAGTTGTGTATGATCATCTCAGAGTATATCAGAAAAGAATGTATAGAGTCTACAACAAGAAAGTCAGACATAGAGAATTTTAGGTTGGCGATCTAGTCTTGAGAGAGAATACTACTAAAAATCAATCCCATCGAGAATGCAAGGGGAAGTTTGAACCCAATTGGCTGGGTCCCTTTTTTATCACTTCTACTTTTGGCTCTGGAGCCTATCAACTCTCAATGACTAAAGGAGAACAGCTCTGAGAACCAATCAATGTTCTCCATCTTAAGAAATTCTACGCCTAAGGCATTCAGTCTATGGTAAAATGTCCTGAAACAAGCATTAAAAAAAGCATTAAAAAATAGAAAAATATAGAAGTACAAAAAAAATTGAAAAGATGAAAAATACAAAAAAAGAAGAAAAAGAAAAAGTGCCTTGGTGAAAACTGGTAAACAGGTGCCTTGGTAGAAAAAATAGAATCTCTACCAAGATGGTGAAAACCTGGCAAATGGGTGCCATTTGTATCAGAACACTCCATCTATCAGCGTAATCTTGGTATTTCCCATCTTTCAATTTGCTTTAGTTTGTATATATCTCTTGGTTTTCTTTCGCATCCTATTTTCAATAAAGTCAGTTTGAGCACCATCCAGAAAAAGTGTCTGTACCCTATCAAAAGTTTCAACTTGGGGGCAATCAATGTCATATTCTACAGTCCTCAGTATTTTTAGACAAATCATTTCTAGTCAAGGTCCTTCCAAAGCTATGTATGAGTCAGTTAGTTAGTCTCCTCACCAAGAAAGGATTTTGCACCTTACAACAACACAAACAAACAACAACAACAAACTGAAAACAATCTCTGTGACATGCTTAAATCTTTTTGTATGCTAACTGATTCACATTGAGATTTCTGCATATTATGTCCCCTTGAGCTCCTCGATGATGTCCTTCATAGGATTTAAAGAGAGTGATGACTGGGGGCATAATCTTTTATTTGTCTCTACTTGTATGTGAAAATCTAACAACTTTGGAAATTTAGGATTGAATTGGTGTCCACTATAAGTGCCTCCATCATGTATTGCATGGCCATGTGTACCTCGACCATCGATACTCGGATGCTTCAAGGAAGTTTGATATAACTATTATATTTTTGAATGATTTATTAATTCTATTGTGAAACAAGCTACTACTTAAGGATGTGAATGATAAAGGGTCATTGTGGGTAATTCACATTGGAAACAGAATGATCTCCACAACTACTTGGTGTGTTTGTACGCAAGGCATATTCAAGTCATCACAATGTTTATGTTCTGATGCTTATACAAATTGCTATATCAAAATGGACATGATATTCAGGTCATCTTGGCTTTTGTGCTTTGATGCTTATATCTAAATCCGACATAACAAAATAAAACTCAATATTCACATGTTCATGGTTACCTAACTAGTGAACATTGTATTGATTTATTCGGTGTGACCTAAATAAAATATTTAGTGATGATAAAAGACCGACACATGATCAATGACTAAGTCCTAGGTTTGCATTTCATTTTGCACTTTGCATGATTGTATTTATCTTGTGCTTTCAAATTCAACTTGATGCTTAATGATTCTCCAAAACTATGCTAAACATGACACAAGGACTGAGTATCACACAAAGGTCTCCTTACCTAATCAACAAGAAATTGACGTTCTGAACCCATTTTCGGGATCAAAATTGAAATTTGAGATCGATTACTTTGTCAAAATCATGATTTAAAATTTTTAGACCCAGGATGGCCAACTGCTTACATAATCAACCTTCAAAACATCAATGAAATCTAGTAATCAACTTAACTGATTATCTAACATCAAACTATTGAAATTTCAACCTGGTTAACCATGGTCAAACCTAGTCAAACTTGGTCTTCAAGACCACCAAATGATGCAGAACATGTTCCCGCATGTACATAACCATTTCCAAATTGATTAACATGGTTCAACAATCTCTCAACACTGACTTTCTTGCCAAGTTTTGATTTTGATCCCGAAGGGGGCATGGTATTACACATCTTTCATTAATTATGTCAATCAAATGTCCTTCAATGATCAAGACGATAATCACATCTAGTTGCTAATTCATCAAAATTCCTTGTCGCTTGGGGCATATCGGATTCATCAAAATCCATATCACTCTGGTGTTCTCTCACAAACTTGCAAATTATGTCAGCTGTTCATAACCATCGGTTCATTAGTGTTATTTCCTTGATTCTTCGTAACTGAAGGGTTCAGATTTGACATCCTTTCGATTGCTTTGGACAATCAGGTTTGGAGTCAGGACAGTCATTTCTTTGTAATCATAAAGTTTAGAATCAGGTATTTTGAAACTTCTTCGTAATCACTGGTTCATTGTTGATATAGTTAGCATCATCTTGATTCTTTGGTCAATTAGGACCTAAATCACCAAATCTTCAAATCTTTCAATCGATTTCAGTCTCAGAATCGGTTAATCTTTCAGGATCTGTTTCTCCACCACATAACTGAGTCTACATCATCATCAAGAATGGATTAATCTTTGAACCACTGTGCTCCACATAGTAATTCAAAGAGGGGCAAAATGTAATACCCCAAAAATGGGCTATAGGACTATTAACCTCCTACATCAACAAATTTATCGAAATCAACATGAAAGTCCTAACCTAAGGCACATTTGCACATCAAACTATCGAAACCCTAATTGATTTTATCTAAATTCCGCATTGGGGAATATTTCCTAAATATTCCTAATTTATCCTAATTATCTTTAATTAAATATTATTTGGCAATAAATGACATTATTTATCCTAAAGTCAATTAATTGAATATGTTAAATATTTGATTAATTAAACTTAATTCTGCCACTTAATCATTTAATTAGATTTGATTACATTTATTCCTAATTAATATTATTTTTATTTGACAATAAATTAAATTCCTAGAAATAATTGATTAAATGTTCATTTAATTGATTAAATTAAATTGTCAAATTTAATGATATATTTTGGGATAAAGTTTGATTAAATAATTAATTAACCCTTAAATTAGTTACTTTTATTCAAAAATCAGTTAAGTTGATGATAAATCACTTGAATTATTAAATTAATTCATAATTATCCATGCACATTCAAAAGAGTAGTTAAACTCTGAATCAACAAATCAATTCAATTTGTTAACTTTTCGAACTCAACATGTGATTGTGAGTTGAAAAGCTGATATGAACTTTGATTCGAGTTAAAAAGCTAATTTTGCATGATTTTGTGAGTTAACTAATTCTGATTTCCTAATAACTCAACAATCTATTTGAGTTAATCAAGGAGAGATTTTTGACTTTTCATGAGCTTCCCCAGAATCTAGATTTCTATATAAACAAGGCTCAACCCTTCACAAAAGACCGTGCTTTCAATTACTTGGAGAATCGAGCTCTTGGGAAAAGGTGATTGTGAGATTTTTGCAATTTCAATTCATTCATAGCATTCCATAGCATTGTTAGATTAGATTTGCAATTCATTTCAATCCACTTTAGATCAATTTCATATCATTTTTCATCATATTGCATTAAAAATCCAAAAAAATAGATTAATTTGCATCCATACTTTTATTGCTTTCGTCATTTTAAATCCTTCGTTTAGGTATTGCATTGTCACTGGTCTCGGTCATAATCTGAGAATATCAAACTCATACCTACTAGAAGGCAATAAATCACCTAGTTAGCATCGTTTATTTCATTTGCAGATTTCTTGATTTGCTAACCTCTAATGTTTTACTGAAGTGTTGTATCCACAACTAGGTACAAAATTCACATGCACAAGAGTAAATTGTTATGAGAAAATATAGGTGATAATAGTCTAACGAATTGATTGTCTAGGGATAGGTTGCCTCCACAAAATTAGAATGCAAGAGTGACTATATGGTAAAAGCTCCATCTCATCAAAATATAGCCACTATATGTAGCTAGTACACAAGATCAAATATTGAATATGTAGCCTAATCTAAAGTAAAACCAAGGAAACATTGGCACTAGTATTAAAAAAACCTCACAATGCTAACAAGAGAGAGGCATGCCAGGCCCATTAAAACTATGTGTCACCATATAGTGCATGAAGGAGAATCTGAAAGTGCACAAGAAAGTACTTGCAACTTGAAAAGATATGCAATCAATGTACACATGCATGTGATAATAATCAATAGAATTCAATGTTATTGTGGAGGGACACTAACTGAAACAAGGTGTGATGCAAAAATAAAAAGGCACTACACAACCCCCCATGACATTTAAAATATAGTGCAAGTAGAAAATAAGACACAACAAAAAATGCAAAATCCTAAAAAATCAAATACCAAAGTGACACTTTAGCTCAACACATCTACAAATAGAGGAGTGCATATAAAAGATGCTCAAAATGCCCAAGTAGGGAAAAGTGCTAGAGATACATGTAGAATAAGCTTAATGAAGTCACCCATTGCAAACAAATGTACTCATAAGCCAAACTAACCAAGTAATCATCTAGAATGTGAAAAAATATAAAAAATGGAAAAACTTGAAAATTGTGCATGGATAGCTATGAAGAGCTTGAAGAGACCTTTCTAATGCTATAAGAAATCACAAAAATTGGAGGAAATGGAAAAATAGTACCGACTTATAAACAAAAATATCACATCAAAATTCAACAAATTGTAGAAAATTCCCAAAAAAATTTAAAAAAATGTCACTAACACCACTAGATAGTCCTCTGAAACAACTTTTCAACAATATCTCATTAATGAGAAATGGACACCATATGAAAAAATTATGCCCAAAAGAAAAAATGCTAAATTTAGTGAACCAACCAATATGATGCAGGAGCATCCTGGGTGTAAGAGCAATCTTGCATCACCCAAAAATATTTTTGTTTTTGTATTCAATAAGGGCTATCTTGTGCAGAGCTGCTATTTATGGAAACTTGCTATTTTTAGTAAGTTGGTCTTACGATCTCGGAATGTTCTGATTTTACATGTGGAGGTTCATCTTAGTCACATCAGCTTGCCAGAAAAGTTTCATGGCTAGATCAGGTCCAGTTTTGAAGATATTGAAGATTTTCGGTATTGGCAGCACGGTACAGAAACTTTGAACTCGATTTTGAAGGCTTTAGAGGTCCCGGATGAGGTCAAGAATTTGGGTGACGAGCACTTTGTGGCGTTTCCAAAATGGGGTTATAATAGTCAATCGAGTCAACTGGTGATGACTTATGGTCTTCAGAAGTTGGGCCACCTAAAATGGCGGAAAATGATTTTCCTTCAAAAATTTTGTTCGGGTTTCAAAAGTTAGTTTGAGCCGACTTTGATGTAATAAATTGAAAAATAAAATAATTCTAAGTTTGGTCGACCCTTAGGGCTAAATTTCTGGAACCTTCTCGGGCAGTGGAAAATGCCTATATAAAGAAGGCCCGTAGTGTTGTCTAGGGCAGTTTTGGGTAGTAGATCTGGGTATTGATTCGAGGCTTTGTCCTACAAAATATTGTAAGGGAATGCCCATGTGGCTTTGCATATTGTAATTCTGAAAGTTTGTAATTCCACATTTGTGGAGATAATAAGAAGCCAATTTTCTGTTATTGCATATTGTTGTTGTTGTTTCTTTGTTTCTCTTATGTGTTTGTGGTATTAAGGGGAGCATCCTTCATCAAAATAGTACCCTTAAGACTTGATTTCTACCAAAATCACTCACTAAATGAGAAATTTGATAGACACCCAAATGGATTTTGTGGGCTAAGAGAAAGGTGCAAGAATCTTTTTCTAAAAATATTGTTAGAATAAAATTTTGGTGATTTTTTAGGTTTAATTTTTAGCTTTTTCTCAAAAGGTACGATGAATCATGGAAAACCAAGAGTGACCTCTAAGGTTTATTGTGGCTATGAAGAAAACCCAAAAATGGGTTTTCCCCCAAGATGAGATGATTCAAAGATTATATAAAAATCTACTTCTAGATCCAAAATAAAAGCCAAGATTCTATATTATTTTTGAGAAAAGAAACCCTCAAAACTTGAGAAGGGGTTTGTCGATTCTACACTCCAATATCATGTTAAATTTTGCAACACAAGCACCTGCAAAATCAAACAAAAAAATAAATAAACCTTCTGCATGGAAAGAAACACAAAAGATTTTCTATATTCCTCAAAAGCAAGATTACAAGATCCAAATTAAAATGCACAAAAAAGTTACATTATAGAAAGCGAGATCTCTGAAATTAGGAAAAGGCTAAAAAAATGTAGAAAATAAAGATAAAGCTCAACTAGAATAATCTAGGCTAAATTAGACTCAACTAAAGCTCCATTAAGTGAACATAAGCTAAGCATGCATGTGCAAGCACATGCATTATTATGCATTCAATCACATGCAAAATTATATAATGCAACAATAAGAAAATGTGCATTATGCAACAAATATGCATGCTCTAACATTATCATGATTCATCTGCATAGATTTTTTGTCCAATTCATTGACCCCTAGTTTTGGAGTACTTATTTATCCCTCATAAGAATGAATGGTACATAATCTGATCAAGCATCAAACTTTCCAAGAGGTGATGCATGAGCATCCTGGGTTGCCTTGCTATCTTGCTCATCTTGTTCAGTTTGCTAGTTATTGTCGAGTTACAATATTTGTTGAGCATTCTTGTGTGCTGAGTTGTTCAGTGTTGACATCTTATGTGTGTCGAGTTGTTCAGTATTGCCTAAGCATTTCTTCCTATGCCGAGTGAACCTGTTATTTGTTGATGCTCGGTTCTTCTTTGACCGAGTTTGTTTGTGTTTTGATTCTTAGTTTTAAGCCAACTTATGTATTTAATTTGGGTTGTGAATTTAATGATTGAGATCTTGTCTTGGAATGTGTACAGACCATTTTGTGGTCGGCCTTCCTTTTTTACATAATGATCTAGAATATTCTGTAAGCCATTTTGGCAAGTATAAATAATGATGTTTAGTGAAGTGAGGAAGTGAGAAAGTAGGGAAGAAGAGGTAGTGAGATAGAAAAGAAGTATTTGATAAATCTTGTTGGCTATAACCCAGAAGGCCTCATAACTGGGCATGTATGCTGATATTTGGATGAATCAATCAAGTGTTTGTGTTCCTTCTCTCCTTGGTGTTGTTCTTTGTGTTGTTGTTTCCACTGTGTATTACTCTACAAGGTGGTTGGATAGTCGGGTAAGCCTTCGTCCCTAGCTATTCATGCCCCTCCTTGCGTCAAGAGGTGACTATCTTAATATTATTCAGCTCAATAATGCCTAATGAAAAAGTATCCCCCACGATTAAACTTAGTTGAATGCATTTCTTAGCTTAACTCATATATTTAAGATACTTCATACAATACAACTTATTTAAATTAAATTAACCTAAAATTTTAAACTTTTTCTATTCTATTTTTATTTCTAATCTAATTAGGTACACACAATATGATATTTTATCAGGATTCAACTAAATAATTTTTTAGTCAAATTCATTTATCCATACTTCATGACTAGTTATTAATAAAAATTTGTCCCCCAGTGAATATGAATAGTTATTTAACACTCATTGCATCTAAATGATGCTTATAAGATTCATGCATTGAAATTTCCCACCAGTTAATTATCTTAATATAATTTTTCCCGTACATATCTTCCAAAAGTAAACCTACCTAAATTGACACATTTCTAAACTTAACCTATATAAACTTATTCACATATTCAAACTTATTTATATTTAATTAATTTAATATCTTTTTATTTCTTTACAAAACTTTGTTTTTTCATTTTAAAATAACCTATTAAAAAACATTTTAATTAAGATGGAAAATCCTTAATTTATTCATATATGAAATATAGATAATAATCTTAACTAATATTCCATTCCACCGACATATTTATTCAAGAATAGCCAATCCAACAAATACACTAGAAACTCAATCACATCACATCCTCTACATTAGAGAATCATTATACTTAAGAGAGCTTAATCCTCAATATACTCTTAAATCTAATAATTTTTTAAGGTTAAAACAATGGTCATATCACCAACAAACCAATAGAAAATGACTACTCAAATGGGTGGTGGCAAAACCAGATCCTCAGTCTACCACAATTTCTTCTCCGTATAGCACAACATGTTGTGTGCGTTGTTTCCCAATGATGAGCTCTGTATTAATGGCCGCCACCTAGCATGAAATGCGTGACTGCAAAGCCTTCTCTCAGAAAAACAAAACTTTCTCAGTTGATGGTGGCTCCCAAAGATGTTTCTGATATGGAGTTTGGTAGACAGTAATGAAAGTGTGAAGATGAGAAACAGGAGAATAAAGACAAAAGAACATCTTGACAGAGAATAATTCCTAACAAGGAGTCAAAAGATTTCCAACTACAGAATGAAAGTACGAGTTGATACATGATCTCAAACTACATGGAATCATGGACCCACTGGCTTTACTATCTATATGAAGACATGGACCCATTAGCTCTGTCACAACCCAAAGCACGCACCTCACGCTTTGATTATTATCATGATTGAGTGTGATATGTTTTGAAGCATTAACTCAAGGGCCTTCACACCATTCATGTGGCATTATATAATTGAATGGAAGTTAATCTTTTTAGGGTTGAAGTTGCTCTAGTCTATAGGTAGTTTATACATTTAATTTGTGCTAGGTTGGGTATGGGGAATGAGATGGATAAGATGTTCATAATAGTGAGATGAGATTGTTAGATTTGTTAACATGTCATTTATAATATATGAAATTATTTCATATAATTATTAGGGTTATATTAGATATTCATTTTTTTCTTTTTAATAATGAATTATTGAGTGTGATCTAAAATATTGATTGAAAAATATACATCGCTAAAACTAAAAGCAAACATAGAATTCTTTATATATCAGAAAACTCATGCAAACAATCATATTGTAAATACAAATTCTACTTATAACATTATTAGTGAATAGAAATGAATCTTTTTATAGTTAAAGATGATTTAGTTTATACGTAATTTATTCTATTCAGTTAATTGCACTTCCAAGTCATATAGGTTCAAAATAAGGTGGACAAGATATTCAGATTAATGAAAACAGGACTGTTGAATACATAATTTATACTGTATAAAATTATCTCAATTTCTCATTGATATTATAGTTCAGACTAATTATCCTCTTCATGTTAATAGATTGTTGAATGTCATCCAAAATATAAATTAGAAAATATACATAGCTTAAACTATAGCAATCATTTTCTAATATAAGATGCATGTAAACCTAGATTAACAACCCTAAGACAACTTTGATAGAAAGCTTTAATGAGAATAATTCCCATGAAATAAAGCAGCAACTTCTGACAGACTAAGAAGTATTCTGAACAGGATGGAGTATCATACACATTGTATGATACAAGATAATTGAGGCAATCTGAGAGATATAGATAATCTTTTGACGTTTTATTCTTTTGCCCACACTTTTTCTGCTATGCAATGATAATGATGGGTAGATAACCGACATAGAAATAGAGCTTGAAAGTGAAGCTCGACCTGCGCACGTTCTTTGATTTGTTTGCCAATATTTTCAATCAATATCTGACTGTCTATTCTCATTCTCCTTTTCTAACTTTGTGATCTGTTGTATAACCAGATAAAATATTCTGATTGAAAAAAAAGCTTTGAAAAGTAAATCTAATTGAGTTGGAAGAGATAGCGAAGAAGACTAAAGTAATGCAGATTAAAGCAACGCAGAAACTAATAAAAAATAGCTTAAACTACATGAAATTTAACTAACTGGCATTATTCCACCAACCCTCCATCGTTCTCTTGAATAGTTAAGGAGGTTGGAGTCATCAATCTTCAGAAAAAACAAAATCTTTTCAGAAAAAACAAAATCTTCTCACAGAATCTCCCTCTTCTTTCTAAAAGAGTCAAGAGTATAGATATTTAGTATTGAAAGGGAAGAGCACAAGCTATTGTTTGTATTCTAATAGTGGCACATTCCATATGCATCTGATTTTTCAATTATCAACTTAAAAGAAATTAAAAAAATATAATTAGAAGAAATCAAAAAAATATAGCTAAAATTCTATTAATAAATATATTATATGTTATAGTTCTTGACTTATATTTTCAGTAATGGATATTTTCTAATAACTATTGAGACATTTGCTCATAAATATTGGACATTTCTACAAAAGTATTGATAGTTTTTGAGGTAGTGGTAGTGCATGGTTATTGGGGCATCTTTAAGTATCTGGCAACACTTTGAAATGACTATTTTTTGACATTTGCACGTATAACATATCACACAATGTACATTGTTACTACCCAGATGTCAGAACAATAGCTATGAGCAATTAAGTTACATATGAAGACAAGAACCTAATTTGTCATTTAGAATTTGTGTGGTACGCTTTCCCTAGGCACTTTTGACAACTCTCCCAAACAATATTTTCATAATGTGTATATATATATATATATATATATATATATATATATATATATATATATATATATATATATATATATATATATATATATATATATATATATATATATATATATATATTTTAAAATCAAACATAAAATTTGAAAATGTTGTACGATTATTGTTGTGGTATTTTTTCGCTAATGTTCTTGCTGTTTTGCAATTTTTAGATTTGATGAATTTATTTTGTTCTAGAGTTTTGACTTGTTTGACTCTAAGGGTATGATTTTATATCCACTTATCCCGTTTTTTCAAATATGTATACTATTATTCTCTTTTAGATAAAAATGTTGATACCTATTCATCAAAATATTATAAAATTCAAATAGTTAAATTTGTATGTTCATGCCATTTTTTGTATTGCATTTGGATATTTTTAAAAATCTATAATCCTTTTTATTTATTCACTTTTTTTTAATATATTCTACTTTATCTTTATTTACATTTTCTTACACATTCATCACAATTAGTTATGTATTATATCAATTCTTTAATATGTATGTATATATTTTATCTTCTAAGATACAAGCTTATCTTAGGTTGATTTTGCAAAGATTAAATTTATCTCCAAATTTTATTAGGATTGAGCCTAAAATTGTTAACTTCTTCCTTTTTCATTAACTATCGAGAGAACACTCGGTGTTCTTTCTGCAACATGTCATTATTACTTGATATTCAATACATTCAATGCATGATTCATTCATGAGTGATTATAGTAAAAAATGATTTGAGATGTTTTTGATTAAAAGATTTAAAAAAAATCATCTCATAAAATATATAATATAGACCATTTATACACATGAGAATGTTATCTTTAAATATTTCACCAATGCCAAAAGACTAGTTTGATAAGGAAATTGACTTATAAGAACTTATGTCTAACAATCTAACAACTTTCATACAACGATATTTTTAAATATTCTTATCCTTATGTTCAATTCAAAGATTATAAATCAAGACACGATTAGCTTAAGAAGTCAACATTTTACCAAAGTGATTCCATAGACTACAAAAATATTTTGTACACCAAATCAAATACGCAAACCTCAAGTTCAAATTAAAAAAATATACTAAAAAAATTGTAACCATAGTAGTACAAAAATGAGTGCTTACAATCTAGAGAATGTCTCATTTTTTTTACAATCTTAAAGTTTCTTCATCATAACTTCTGAAGTTAAATGTCATGTTTGTTATATTTAGTTTTAAAAATAAAAGACCAATTTATCATTTCTAAGATCTAAATTATCTAAATTAATTTTAATTTCTAATTATAATTATTTAATTGTCGAATTTAACTAGTAAATTTTATTAATTAAAAGAGAAAGATATTCCTTATAGATTTAAAGGGTTCAACAATCAAGCCTAAAGCAACATATGAATCAAATTAAGAATCACATAAATATATAATTAAAAAGTAATTAGAAGCTACAATATAATTTTTTTTTAATAAAAAATAAAAAATCTATCTTTTTAAAAAGTAGAAAAAATTATAAGAACTAACAAAAACCGAAAGACAATTCTTCTGATCAGAATAATCCTCTAGATTCATCTATATGATAATAGTATCGACCTATCATTCTACCACACTAATCCAAAACTATACTAAATCAATTGTTATCAACACACCTAGCCATGACAAAATATAAACACATCACCTAGCCGTAAATGACACCAACCTATTTGTCCTGATAGAAAGTGGGGTATAAACAGTCCCTACAATCTTTGTTTAAAATATCTAATGAAATTTAATGCCTAAAATCGAAATTTTAATAGTAGGATAATTGTCCTTGTCGTTGACACTCCTCCCACAAGGGACACCAATTCAACTTTAAAATAAATAAGTATGATATGAACATATTACATAAGCCATTTTTGAAGTGAATGCACTTCGTATTAAAAATGCTTTGTATTTGAGTAAAAGAATAATTTAAAGTATTAAATCATATTTAATATTTCTCAATCTTTATGGTTTTAAAAAATATTTTAATCTTTAATTAATTATTTGATACAAGATATTGATCACTATCATAATTATTTAGTTGATCAAATTTCTTTTTAAATCACATTTCACTCCAAGCCTTAATTATGATCTTATTCATATCTTCATCATTTTCATCATGAATATCTTATTATGCGTATTATTCTTATCATAGTTTTTGATTTATTTATAAAACTTTCATTAATATAATTGTTGGTTATCATTGCATCAAAATGTAGACTTGTTAATGCATGATACAACTACATGACTTATAGAATACGAGAAGCGGTTAAGTCATGTTGCAAGGCCAAGTGTCATGTTGTATAACACAAGTTGATCGAGGGTGCACACCTTGCAAGAATCCCCCCAGTGCAAGAGTCGGGTTCGAACTCGTGACCTAAGCTCTATTACCAATTGTTGGTTGTCGTTGCACCAAAATATTGACCTGTTAATGCTCGATACAACCACTCGACTTATAGAACATGGGGCCGGTTAAGCTATGTCGCAAACCCAAGCGCCACACTACACAACACAAGGAGACCAATGGTGCAAACCTTCCAACAATAACCACCTTGTAATATAAAACTATCCTAACATCCCTCTAAAATATTTCTATCGAGCGATGATGATACAATAGGGTTTAATAATGACATAAAATTGTTAAGGAATGTGCATCAATCTTGCATTATAAATTTATGAACAAAAACAAAATGTACAGATAAAATATAGAAAACAAAAATGTAGATTTTAATTTTTAATAAGTCATTTTTTATGTCAAAAAATGTCAAAATGGGCCTTACCATAGAAAACAGGTTGTAGTGACAGAAACTTGAATACAAGATATCAAATTTGAATAGAAAACTCAATTAATTTCTTAGCTCAAAACTTATGAGCTTTAGAAGTTGGATCTCTCATATCAGAAATACAAAAGCATATTTTCGACATAAGAAAGTTTTAAGAGAGAGATACACTTGATAAACTTATCACACATGTTGTGATATATTATACAGTATCTTTGAATGAATGTAGTGGATCTAAAATGAATCCATCAAATTGATGACTGATTTATGATAAATCACTGAACACAATTTGAAACATCAATTGAAAAATATATATATTTAAAATTTAAAGCAATCATATAATTTTTCATAGACTATAAAAAAATATACCAATAATTATACTGAAATATAAAAAGTAATATATATATTTATCACATCATCAGAACTTATAATTACTCTTTATAAAAAAGTTCGATAAAAAGTTTTAGAGAGAATAATACCCAGCCAATATTAATCCCTATCAATATGAACGCTCACAAGGAGAGTGGAACGACATAGACAGTGTTTAATACAGAATAATTGAGGCAATCTGATATATACATTTTATCTGTGACATTATATTCTTTTGCCTTACTTTTTCTGCTATACAATGATAACGAGGGACTGATAACCGACATAAAAATAGAGCTTGCAAGTAAAGGTCGACCTGCACGCGTTCTTTGATTTTTTGCCAATATTTTCAATCAATATCTACTGTCTATTCTCATCTTCCTTTTCGAACTTTGTGGTCTATCATATGACCAGATAAAGATATTCTTATTGGAAAAAGCTTTGAAAAGCCATCTAAAAAGTTTGAGAAGATATAGTGAACAAGACTAAAGGAAAGGACATTAAACCATGCAAGAAACTAATTAAAAATAGCTTAAACGAAATAAAAGCTTAAAAAAAATAAAAATAGTATTCATCCATCCACCCATGGTCCATTGTTGTCTTGAATAGTTAAGGAACTCTACGTGTAAAGAGTTGGAGTCTATCAATCTTCTCATAAAATCTTGTAAGGAAAAATAAAAATCTTCTCTGAGAATCTTCCATCCACTTGTTTTTTTTTGTTAATATCATAGATATTTTATACAGAAGAAACATAGTAAGCAATTTGACAAATCTCCTTGTTTGTATAATTTTTTCAATCTACTTTTTGTTTAAATAACAATAGAATATAATGTTTGAAAATGTTATATGAAATTTCATGTCCATTGTAAATTTTTCTATAGATATTTGTATATATATTTATATATTTTACATTTACTTTAAGATTTATATTTATATTTTATGTTGATTTTGCAATATTGAATTTGATTTTTCGTTTTAAATTGTTGACTATCATTATTTTCATTAGTTATTAGAAGTTAACTTGGTATACTTTTGTGAAACATGTTGTCATTGTCTTGATACATCAATAAATTCAATGTATAATTCATTCACAAGTGAATATACAAAAAAATTATTCTAGAAACATTTTGATTTGGACTTTAAAAGGAGCCCATCTCATGAAAATCTATAAAGTCCATTTATGCACATGACAATGTTGTCTTTAGATACTCAACCACTTTCATAGACCTAGTTAAACAAGACAAATGACTCAACTTTCCTCTAATGATCCAACAACTTCCCTAGAATAACATTGTTAGAATTTTTTATCCTTATGCTCAATTCAAATGTAGATAACGAAAATTGTAGCTTGGTGTGCAATGGGTATGCCAAAAAGGTATGGAAAGAAAATTAGGAAAAAAAATTGGCCTATTTTTTGCATAAATTTGTCTAGTACATGAGGTCAATTGGTAGGACATTTAAAATATGATATTTTTGCACAACAAAGGTATCAATAGAGACGAGACAGCTTCAAATCAAATATGCATCCACTTTGAAACCAAACCTTTAAATCAGGAAGATGATCAATTTCTATTACCAACAATTTCATGGAGAGAGAGAGAGAGAGAGAGAGAGAGAGAGAGAGAGAGAGAGAATTCTAGGGTAGATGTAAATTACATAAATATAGAGCGAGAGAGAGGGAGAAATAGAAGGAGAGAGAAATAGAAAGGGGGATAAATTTAGATAGAAAGAGGGAGATGATGAGAGAGGGGGAGATAGAGAGGGAGTCTAAATAGGGAGTGTCTTTGTGTAAATGAGAGAGATATATATATATATATATATTGAGATAGTGAGAGAGAATCAAAGATGTGTGTGAGAGAGAGACATGTCTATAGATATAGAGAGGTAGAACGATATATATAGAGAGAAATAGAGAGATAATAGAAAAGTAGAGAGATACAAAAAGAGAAAGTGATAGAGAAAGAGCGAGAGATAGATAGATGGATATAGTGGGAATGATAGGGGTGGAAGGGAGACAAATACATGGAGAGGTAAGGAGATATATCAATAGGGGAGAAAGATAGATATAGAGATAACAATCAATTGATAGGCCACTCTAAGCATAATCCCCTAGGAACACATGCTATCCTTGAATTATAACAGCCAATACCCACTCCTTCCATGCGTATAGTCTTTATCTCTCTCCTTTGTGTATCCAATCAATAGATTTTTTGAAAGAGCTTTGGTAATTTTGAAATACATGTTACTTCAAGGTGTAAAAAAATTATTTCCAAGATGCATTATGCTTGTGTTGAACATTGGAGCCTTAAAATAGCCCAAAGGCATCCTTTGAAGCGTAAAGGTTAGAGGATTTTTGTCAAATATAAATATGAGAATATTTTAGCCAATATGTACATGCAAATTGTGTGAGCATGGACAAGGCACATGACTTTTTAGAAAAATGCATTAAACAGATTTTATCTTTTTGTAATCCAATGGTTGCAAGCCACAAAAAAGATGGATTCATTGATAACTCTTTAGAAATTCCTATCAAATATATAATATGCAACCTTAAAGCTAAATTGCATGCCCATGCATCTTCTTCATTCAAGCCAATTTAGGAGTACATACAAGCCATAGACTAATATGCACACACCTTAGTGACATTTTATTATATGGAACTCCATGATTTCAACACCTCTATGCCTATGCCAAAATGGGAGTTAGGGACCTACACATAAAGGCAAAATTTTGAAAGCATTCACAAGGGGCTTGTGTAGACATGCAGGGAAAATGTGTCCAAGCATATCCCAGGTGTGATGAAGTAGTTGGGTATGTGCAAGATCATGAGGGGCCAAACTATGCCCTTAAGTGGCAATGAAAAATCAGACAATCAGGATTAGTCAACTTGGCGTGAAAAAATGAACTAGTTATCAACCTAATATCAAAAATTTGTAAGAATATAATTTGTAGGCAATTGAATGTAGTTTCTAAACTACTAAGCCTTTTCTGAAAAAAAAATTAATATGATTGGTAAAAAGTATAGATTGCAATGCAGCACTACAAACATTTCAGCAAAAAAATAAGAAGTACGTGTATGTCTGACCACCCTAATCAAAAGAAAATGATAATATTTTTTTATAATATTCTATATATAAGTAGCTGACTCATGCTCAGATGTGACACATATTTTTTGGTATTTTTATTCCAAATAGATAATTAATTATGATTTTTTTGCTACAGCGCTTTCAGAATTTAAAAACTCTCGTGTTTGACCACCTTAACTCATTGAAAACTTATCATAATTCAATTTTTTTTAATTTTTTCTTATACTAGATGAAGCATAGAATGTGATGCATCTTTCAGATTTCAAAAATGTTATACCGTTTGAAAGATATAGTCATTTTTCAATCAGTATCTAAATCAGCACTTTAGAGGTAGCTTGATTAGAAAATAACTAATAATTACTTAACGAATTCAAAATTTGACAGCAATTATATCGATAGAAAGCTGATAATCTCCTTAAGATACCCTTTTCGTTTTATCAAATTCGGGTGAAAAAAAAGTCGTCAGCTACATGGTCGAAGTCTGGAACTGAGAGAAATAGAAGAAAAACACATTTTTGTGACACTTGAAGAGTTGACCAAGTAGGTTTGGTGCACAGACCAATACCAAGCCTAATCAGGTACCCGATATTATCGGGTACCCGAATCTGGCGGCATAATTTCAAATTTTTGCTTTGCCTCCACTTTCTCTAATTTCTAATTTTGAAATTTGGTTCCACTTTATCAATTATAGTTATATAATTGATAGTTATTAGTTATATATTAAATATTATATAATATCAATTATATATTAATTGTTATATATTAGTTATATATTAAATATTATATAATATGAATTATATATTAAATGTTATATTTAATATATATTAATATTAAAAACTATATATTAGATTATATATTATATATAATATTATATATTATATATTAAATATTATATAATATACATTTTACATTTTAAATATTATTTAATATGATTCAGAACACGAGCATGAGTCCCTAAAGTGGCATAGTAGTGCCTTTTACAAGTGCCAAAAACCCTAGCTACGCAGAAATGGAGGCTTTGAAGAATAGTTCACTGGAGGTGGATTATAGAAGCAGAGAGCAAGAGAATCACTCTGTTTCCACCACTTGTGGCTATGAAATGGTATCTTTCCCTGCTTTTTCAACCGAAATGCTAAATTGTAAAGGTTCTCGAAATAGATTCTAGTCATGCCAGACAATTGTACCACGCCTATAGATAATCCGGTAGCTGAATAGAGTCATTGGGAGGTTAAACAAGAACAACCGGATGGATCTTTGAACCGGTCGAAGATAATGGAGAGGGGGGAAGGGTTTGGTAAAATGAATAGTTGTACTAGATATGATGCACGTGCCGTAGAACTGACCGCATTAATAAATTTAAAGAAGAGATTAGTGGCGACATGACATTATGAGGAAAGCCTTGTCGTTTCGATGGTGCCCCCCCCCCCGCGTGATATTATGAAGAATGTCTTACCGCTTCAATGCTGGCACCACCTCTGTCTCAGACTATCACCATTGCTTCTCATCAGTACTCTGAAATATGGCAGGGATTGCGGGCACATTATTACCCCTAGGGATTGGGATTGAGATATCACACGTTAGGACCCCTAGGGAGTCCCCATGACCCCTTATGACACATTGGAATGCTCAAATGTGTCTTAAGAGGTCTTAGGACACCTTCAAACACACTTGAACATTCCAATGTGTCAAAAGGGGTCATTGGGAATCCCTAGGGGTTCTATTATGTCTTATCACGCGTTAGGACCCCTAGGGAGTCCCCATGACAGCTTTTGACACATTGGAAAAGTGTGTCTTAAGGGGTCCTACGACCCCTTAAGACACACTTGAGCATTCCAATGTGTCAAAAGGGGTCATGGGGACTCCCTAGGGGTCCTAGTATGCCTTATCATGCGTTAAGATCCATAGGGAGTCCCCATGACCCCTTATGACACATTGGAACACTCAAGTGTGTCTTAAGGGGTCCTACGACCCCTTAAGACACACTTGAGTGTTCCAATGTGTCAAAAGGGGTCATTGGGACTCCCTAGGGGTCCTAGTATGCCTTATCACATGTTAGGACCCCTAGAGAGTCCTCATGACCCCTTTTGACACATTGGAATGCTCAAGTGTGTCTTGAAGGGTCCTATGACCCCTTAAGACACACTTGAGCATTCCAATGTGTCAAAAGGGGTCATTGAGACTCCCTAGCGGTCCTAGTATGCCTTATCATGCGTTAGGACCCCTAGAGAGTCCTCATGATCCCTTTTGACACATTGGAATGCTCAAGTGTGTCTTAAAGGGTCCTACGACCCCTTAAGACACACTTGAGTGTTCCAATGTGTCAAAAGGGGTCATTGGGACTCCCTAGGGGCCCCAGTACACCTTATCACACATTAGAATCCATAGAGAGTCCCCATGACCCCTTTTGACACATTGCAATGCTGTAGTGTGTCTTAAGGGGTCTTAGGACCCCTTAAGACACAATTGAGTGTTCCAATGTGTCAAAAGGGATCATGGGAACACCCTAGGTGTTCTAATGCATGATAAGGCGTACTAGGACCCCTAGGCAATCCCCATGACCCCTTTTGACACATTAGAATGTTCAAGTGTGTCTTAAGGGGTATTAGGACCCCTAAAGACACACTTGAGCATTCTAATGCATCAAAAGAGGTCATGGGGAATCCCTAGGTGTCCTAATGCGCCTTATCACGCATTAGGACATCTAGGGAGTCCCCATGACCCCTTTTGACGCATTAGAACGCTCAAGAGTGTCTTAAGGGGTCCTAATACCCCTTAAGACACACTTGAACATACCAATGTGTCAAAAGGGATCATGGAGACTCTCTAGGGGTCCTAACATGTGATAAGGCATACTAGGACCCCTAGGGAGTCCCCATGACCCCTTTTGACTTATTACAATGCTCAAGTGTGTCTTAAGGGATCCTAATACCACTTAAGACACACTTGAGCATTCTAATGTGTCAAAAGGGGTTCTGGGGACTCCCTAGGGGTACTAGTACACCTTATCATGCATTAGGGCACCTAAAGAGTCCCCGGGTATGTGCAGGATCATGAGGGGCCAAACTATGCCCTTAAGTGGCAATGAAAAATCAGACAATCAAGATTAGTCAACTTGGCGTGAAAAAATGAACTAGTTATCAACCTAATATCAAAAAGTTGTAAGAATATAATTTGTAGGAAATTGAATTTAGTTTTTAAACTACTAAGCCTTTTCTAAAAAAAAATTAATATGATTGGTAAAAAGTATAGATTGCAATGCAGCACTACAAACATTTCAGCAAAAAAATAAGAAGTACGTGTATGTCTGACCACCCTAATCAAAAGCAAATGATAATATTTTTTTATAATATTCTATATATAAGTAGTTGACTCATTCCTGGATGTGACGCATATTTTTTGGTATTTTTATTCCAAACAGATAATTAATTATGATTTTTTTGCTACAGCACTTTCAGAATTTAAAAACTCTCGTGTCTGACCACCTTAACTCATTGAAAACTTATCATAATTCAATTTTTTTTAATTTTTTCTTATATTAGATGAAGCATAGAATGTGTTGCATCTTTCGGATTTCAAAACTGTTATACGATTTGAAAGTTATAGCTATTTTTCCATGAGTATGTCAATCAGGACTTTAAACGTAAGTGAACTAGAAAATAACTAATAAATACTTAACGAATTCAAAATCTGACAGCACTTATATGGATGGAAAGCTGACAATCATCTAAAGAAACCCTTTTCATTTTATCGAAATCGGGTGGAAAATAAGTCGTCAATCTAATGGTTGAAGTGTTGACATAAGAAAAACAGAGAAATACATGTTTTTTGCACACCTTCAGCATTGACCATGGAGCTTTGGTTTCCAAAGCTATTACCTGATTTTGCTTTAATTTCAAATTTGAAAAGTTTCCCCCTCCCACTCTTTTTTTATTTCCCTTTAATTTTGATGTTTTTTTCTTTCACCCTAACAATGAATAATTTATATATTTTATATTTAGGTTTTATATTTTATGTTTTATATTTTATATTATATAGTATATATATTATATATTATTTATTTATATTATATATTCGATAATATCAATTTAAATGGCCTAAGTATATAGTCTGTTCAGATTTATATTAAATGTAATATTTTTATATTATAATATAAATGTTACATAATATATATATATATGTATATATTATAAATTATATATTAAATATTATTGTGTATATAACATAATAAAATATAATATAATGTCTAATATATATAATGTATAAAATGAATAGGACATTAATATATTGTATATTTGATAATATATATTAAATGTAATATCTAATATATCTTATAATATATATATTATATATTTAGTCTATTAAATATTGTATTTTTTCAAATATTTTATATATTATTTTAATATTTAATTTAAGTTATAATAGATCCTCTCATGAGACAACAGGTCGAATCGAGGTCGCTAGACGTCTTAAGGGGTAATTAGGGTTTGTGAGGCAACTTCAGATGTACAGTGACCATTTGGAAGGCAATAGGGCATGTCCAAGTACCAATGTACCAAATTTTAATGACTTTTTCCTAGTCCAACTCAAAAGGGTCCATGGGGTGCTCTCAAGAGACCACATGTCCAATCAGTGTCGCTAGGCATCTTAAGGGGTCATTAGGGCTCGTGAGACAACCTTTGATGCACGGTGACCATTTGGAATGCATTAGGACATGTCAGAGGACCTAACTCCACAATTTAGATGAATTTTGATTAGTCAAACTCGAACAGGGTCCATGGGGTGCTCTTGGGAGACCATTGTGCGATTCGAGGTCAATAGGTGACTTAAGGGGTCATCGGGGTTCCAAATGAAACTTTCGATGAATGGTGATCCTTTGGAATGCATTAAGACATATCAGATGACCTACGTACCAAATTTGGATAACTTTTGCCTAGTAGAACTCGAAAGGGGTCCATGGGGTGCTCTCGGGAGACCACATGTCGAATCGGGGTCAGTACCTACCTGTTAAGAGGTCATTAGAGTTCCAAATGAAACTTCAATGGAACAGTCACCCTTTGGAACACATTAGGATATTTCATAGGACCTATGTACCAAATTTGGATGACTTTTGCCTAGTAAAACTCAAAAGGGGTCCATGGTGTGCTCTCGGGAGACCACATGTCGAAATGGGGTCGGTAGGCCTATTAAGGGGTCATTAGGGTTCCAAATAAAACTTTGATGGAATGGTGACCCTTTAGAATGCATTAGGACATGTCATAGGACCTACATACCAAATTTAGATGACTTTTTCCTATTAGAACTCGAAAGGGGTCCATGGGGTGCTCTCGGGAGACCTCATGTCGAATCGGGGTTGGTAGTCCTGTTAAGGGGGCATTAGGGTTTGAAATGAAACTTTGATGGAATGGTGACCCTTTGGAACACATTAGGACATGTAAGAGGACCTAATTCCATGATTCATATCACTTTTTCCCCAAATAACTCGAAAGGGGTCCATGGGTTGCTCTCGGGAGACCTCATGTCGAATCGAGGTCGGTAGGCCTGTTAAGGGGTCATTGGGGTTACAAATGCAACTTCGATGGAATGGTGACCCTTTGGAATGCATTAGAACATGTCATAGGAACTACGTACCAAATTTGGATGACTTTTGCCTAGTAGAACTCGAAAGGGGTCCATGGGGTGCTCTTGGGAGACCACATGTCGAATCGAGGTGGATTGGCCTGTTAAGGGGTCATTATGGTTTGAAATGAAACTTCGATGGAACAGTGACCCTTTAGAATGTATTAGGACATGTCATAGGACCTACATACCAAATTTGGATGACTTTTTCCTAGTAGAACTCGAAAGGGGTCCACGGGGTGCTCTCGAGAGACCTCATGTCGAATTAGGGTCGGTATTATCCATATTAGTATTGACGTTCGAGGAAGGCGTTATGACCCTCTTACATATTAAAGCTGGACAATGTTGACTAGGGGTTAATTATTATCCTCATGCCACGTTTGTGTTTTTGTCGGTATTCTCTAATATCTTTATACTTGTACGTGGCCATATGCTAACCTTGCTGTCAACCAAATCTTGCATGTATTGTACATGTGCTACGACATGTACATTTACATTTTATTATTAATTTATTCATTTTATTAAGGACTTCTTACATTACAAAATACAGTAGTATTTTATTTCTAGAATATTTGAATATTTAAGAATGTTTAAGAGTACTCACCTAGTGGGATGTTTTAGTCAAACTACATGTCGTTATTTAATTAGTTAAATTATCATCAAAATTTAAAATAAATTTGTATACATTTTTAATATATAAAAGTGTGTATTTTGTAATTTTATTATTTAGCTTATATTATTTTGTGTAGATGATTTGAGTATGTGGTCTTCGTGTATGATTTTGAGAGATAAGACATTTTTTAAATAAAAAATTTAGTTTAACAATCAATAATATTATTTTATTAAGATTTTTCTTAGTTTTCCAAGTCTTCAATTCATTTCTTTTAGTTTCGAAATTATGTTACATTATGGAAATTGTGAGGTTTTATAGAGTATTAGGCCTTGAGGTGATTTTATGTCACTTGGGTAATGAATAACCTTCTTTTTGGAAGGGTTGAGTGTATCAACAATTACAACTTGGGGTGATGAGCTTGAGATGGGGGATTTGTGAGCATAAATAGATTTCAGGAGGCATAAAGTTAGATGGACCTTATAAAGCCTATAGATTAGGCCCTGATGTAGAGGAATGATTTTTTCTTTCATCACCCCCTTAATCGAGCTTTCTAAGGAATTTAGTAAGAAGAAGGGGAAGCAAATAAGATCAAGATTACATAAATGGTTCAGTAACAATATGTGGTAGAAATAATAAACTTTGAGCCTTCCTTATCGGGTAAAACACGTCATTAGCATCAAACATACCTGAATCCACGGTGGCGGTAATTGTTCTTTTGCAAACCCCCCATGAAATTTGACCGAAACTTCATTCCCTATTAAAAAAACTATGAGTTTTTCATTATTCGCAACACGGATGGCCTTTTTCCACTTCCTTCCCATAGTGAGGACCCTAGTAACTTGAGTAATGACCTCCTCACTTTGTTGAAACAAAATCCCACCCACATTGAATCTTTTGGTCTCCCAAGAGGTTGGAAATTGCAAATATAAAGCTTCGTCATAGCCATTTATATTTTCAATAAAGTGAGAGACCCACCTCATAGAAAACATGTCATAGTGACATCATTTTAAATTCATGATGTTTGTTTGGTTCAATTATAATGCAATCCCCACCCATCTTGTGAATGCCCAAAATCATAGAGAAACCCACCCAAAATTCAAACTTCCTAACTTTAAAATAGTTAAGAAAAATAATTATTAAAAACCACAATAAATGATGTAAATTTGAGATGTTTGTGCTAGCTTTTGGTTAATATTTTTTCTACCCCTTTATAATCTTTTTTTCATGTAGATAATACACCATATTACACAAATTAAATCTATTCCTGATTCACATGATATATAAAATCATTTCCTAATGAGGCATTAAGAAATATCCCTTAAAAAGACTACTCTAAGTTATTATGAAATGTTGACATTGCATCATAAGGAGGTCATATGTAATGTATATTTGGCTCCTATAGTCCATTCCCTGCCACATCTGATTTTCATTTGTCCATTTCCTAATACGGGCTCGTTGACCCCTTGAAGGTGTCAATGTCACTTTATCAATTTTCTACTCTTGCCTCTCAACACATAGACCCTTTTTAAATTCAAACATGTCTCGCCTCATGCTTTAAACTCTTTACCATTACATCCCCCCTTCTAGAGGGTAATGCTTAGTAGGCTCCACAATTGCCAATGGTAGGATTTAACCATAATTATGAATGTTGAGTATTGTACAAGTTCTCCATATAGGGGAATTTAAACCTGCAGTGGGATAAGATCTATATTCCTCTATAATCTTAAACCTTCAATATCAATCCCTATCTAGATACCATAGCATCAATCACCATATTAACTATTGGAAAGTTGACTAAACTAGTGTATATGACTTAATATAGTGTTGTCATTATGGCAACAAAGTCATATAGTGTTTTGGAGTCAATGCACTTGATGAGAAGATCAAAAATTGGCTAAGTATTGAAGATTGGACAGTATATAGAGTACCTAAAGATCAGAGCATCAGCGTACGTGCATACAATAAAATTATGGTATGCACCCTAGAAGTTAAGTTGGTAACATCATATTCATGCTTAGTCTATGAGCGCATGATCAAATATGTAGGTATGACAAAGTTATAGACAATTGAAGTTACACAACCAGTGTGTGCCAAAGAAGAACAGAGCAAGCAACCGACTGTTGGCATTTTGACTTGCAGTTATATTATTATGTTGTAAAGGCTATGCACCTATTTTAATTAGGTTACTGACATATAATTATGTTTATTTGTAAAAATGCTTGAGCCAATTCAATTGGAAGCATTTTATGTAATCGGTTAAAGGGTCGACCTAGTTATTTGTTTTGTATGCGCATATAAATATGAGATGCATCCATTGTAATAGGCATGGAAGGGAATAGAGAGTTGAGAAAAGCATAGCAGAAGTGTGCAAAGAGTTGATAAGGTGTATTAGAGGTTTGCAAGAGGTCAAAGCATCAACGCATCAAAGGAACTGATCAGACAAGCAGTGTCACAGTGACAGTTCATCTAGTAGATATAGTGTGTATTTGAGATCAGAAGGTTGCAACCTTCACCACTTGAGCAGTGAACTCTAGGACACTTCGTCCACACCCCTAATGGGGTCCGACCCTTGACAAGGTCTACTATATTAAACATATTGTAAAGAAACTCCTAACAGGGTTAAGGATCTTCTAACAAGGATCATAAAACACTAGTACAGAATATTAGTGGGTGTCAATTCCCACCGAGGTTTTTACCTATTTGGGTTTCCCCATAACCATATTGGTGTTATGTGTTGATTTCATGTTTCATGTTATGTGAATGTTCATTTCAGTATTTAAGTATTCAAGATCAGTTTAAGATTAAGTAAAAAGATAAAATACAGTGAACATTGATTCACCCCCCTCCCCTCTCAGTGTTCCCATTCCTAACAATTTGTATCAAAGATCTGGTCCTTAGTAAAGAAGTTTAACCACTTTAGGAGATCATGGACAAAGTAGAAATGAAAAATCTGAAAAGAAATCTTGAAGCTGCTCTTGAAGACCTAGATAGATCTAAAAAATAAATTGAAGAACTAAAAGAAAAATTTAGTGATGCTCAAATAGTCATCAAAAGGCTAAGAAAGGATTTGAAAGAATGATCTACCAGTGATTTAGGGGTAATGATCAAGAAACTGAATAAAGAAAATTCATTCTTGAAAGAACAGATTAAAGAATTGGATGACAAGCTAATCAACAACCAAGATGTCTATAATGAATAGATCTAAGAAAACCGTCAACCGAATGAAGAATTGAGGCAACCAAACATGGAAATCTTGGATCTAAGGAACAACAAAGAAAGCTTGGAATCTGAATTGAAAGAGGCAAAGAATCACATTCATAAATTACACACTAGTTCTGATTTGATAGAATCTCAGTTGTATGCAAGAATACTTAAAGGAGATACTAGCTACATTGGGTAAAATGAATCACAAAATCAGATTGACAACATGCGAGCAAGAATGAAAGCACCAAAAGACACCTCAGATGCTAAGGAGATTGGAAGTCATACTAAAGATCATATTGAACCATCCAAGAATGAGCGCAAGCTAGTAGATAGAACTTGTTATGCATGTAACAAGCATGGACATATAGCAAGGAATTGTAAAGAGGTAAGACCTTTCAATGGTTATTGTTATTCATGCAATAAATTTGGTCATAGAGCTATGAATTGCAAGACAAGTTAGAAGAACAAGACTCAGTATAATTAGAGAAATTAGAACCAGTCAAATGTAAGAAGTTCTCAGAATGTTACATGTCAGATATGTAACTATAATGGTCACTCAACTAGATAGTGCAAAATGGTAACCCATGTCAATGCATCGAGGAATACAAGGCCTCCAATCATTTTTCACTCTTGTAACAAGGATGGACACATCTCAAAATTTTGTAGATCAAGGACGCAAGGTCAAGAAATCTCTAAAATCCTGAAGAACCAGTATTGGATACCGAAGGAGAAGTCAAGTTTGTGAAAGCTTTAGAGGATGCTTGGCTTGATTTGGTCAAAATCAAAGAAGGATAAGGTCGATAAATGTGTATTGGATGCATCCATAATGGACACACCCTCTACATCAGGATGAATGGCCCTCAGGGTCATAGGGGGAGCTAATTTAGCTCTAGAACCCTGCACGGCTATATACTCACTCTCAGAGTATGTGCCTTTAAACTTAACCTTTTGGAGACCAGAAGATTCTATGTGCAAGAGAACATGAGCTAATTATTTGCAAAATGAAAGTTAGAAATTTTCAGTGACCACCTGGTTTACGCGGCAAGCATTAATGGCAAAATTCCTACTTTAAGGTACACCAAAGTTTGTAGATCTCTCATTGCATTCGAATTCAGAGCGATTGGAGAGTAGAAGAGCCCCAACACTTGATTGTAAAGAATTACAAATTGATTCACCAGTGATTGTCAGTACATTTGATTGGTTGTGGAAACCCTAGTTCATCGCGCCAATTTAGAAGCTCTTGAGATTACTTGGAAAGTGATATACAAGTAAGTAATGGATACTCCCATTGTCTTTGATGTGGTGGAAAAGAAGAGATATGTGTTTAAGAGGCATCCATTTAAATCCACACTAGACGACCTAGAAGGTGAATTCTCCCACACTCCCATGGGTGTAATGCATGTGGAAGACATTAGGGCATACATATATTACAAAAAGGAACTAGTAGGTTTGGACAGAATAAGAGCACACATGGAAACAATGATGAAACCTAATAAAACCTTCATGGATGAATATGTGCATTGGAATAATCATCCTATAGTGGAATATGCTATGACATATGAGTTCTATGAGTCTGAATGGATCAAGATCCTACTCAGCAGGATCCATGATGACCTATTTTGGATAGGTGAAGTGTCGGTCAGGATTACAGGAGACCTAATTCATGAGATGATAGGTCTCTCAAGGACAGGCACCATTCTTCCAACGGGAAAGGATGTGAGAAAACTCATTGAGAAAACATGCAAGTCAAGAAGTGATAAGCGCGGAATGACTATAGAGCCTATTGAGCAAGATGACATCAAATTGATGTCCATGATACTAGGATACAGGTTCCAACACACCAGCAGGGTGAATAGTGTGTCTACAGCCACAATTCTTACAGCAATCAGACTTGTGAGAGAGAATGGAGAGTTCAATTTGTGTGAGATCCCGTGCGCACAACTAATAGATAATATTAAGGCCATCAAGCATGACAAGACCAAGATATTCAAATTTGGGTCTTTGATCATATACACGTACTTCCACATTCTTGGAAAGGTGTCAGATTTATACCTAGACAAGACTATTCCTACAATGCCATAGATATCCTTCAAGGCATCTACTGAGAGCACACTAAAAGATTACATGACACTAGAATTAAAGACATTCAGGGCTAAAATGCAAATGAGGTAAAGAATACCAGAAAGTATTGTTGAGAAATACAAGGACATCATTTTCTTTATGGTAGAAACTAATGTAACTTGTATGGAAGTAGTTGATCCAAAAACAAAGTGGATCCATCCACTTGGATATGAGGTTTATGAACAATTCCTAGAAGCATATGGACAAGTATTGTTGTCAGCCCCTAAAGACCCTAATGAGCCTAGATGGGGGACTTATGAAGAGAAAACTAGAAAAGTTGATGTTGTTCTAAATAGCACATCAACCAAAAGAAAAGTAGCTAAGGTTACTTTTGAGATCCTTAGAATTCATGGAGTGACTCAAGAAGACCTAGACAAAGAAAGGCAAGAAACTATTGCTTTGTAAATGGAGAGCGCAGATACAACAAAGATAGATTCTGATGACCCAAAGTTGAAAAAGGTAAAAATTGAGAAACCTGATGATCTAAAGGGTAAAAATGATGTTACTCCTTCTGCGCCCATAGTAACAATTAACCTTATCACTCCTCCAGAGTATAAGGTATTGTTAGGAATAGTCCCAAGAGATAACTGAGAGGGGGAGGGGGTGAATCAGTTATCTACAAGATTCAATTCTTTATCCAATTAAGTATACTTAAACATAAAGCATAAACACAATGAAAGAACACATGAACACAACACCAATATTTTGGTTACAGGGAAACCCAAATAGGTAAAAACTCTAGTGGGAATTGACAACCACTAATATTCTGCACTAGAGTATTATGATCCTTGTTAGAAGATCTTTAACCCTGTTAAGAGTTTCTTTATAATATATATAGTATAGTAGACTTGGTCAAGGGTTAGAACCTGTTAGAAGTCTTTTACAATTTTCCTTGTTAGGGGAGAGGACGCATTATCTGAGAGCACACTGCTCAAAGCGGTGAAGGCTACAACCTTCTATTTAATAGATACACACTATATCTAGATCTTGGTGAACCGCACTTTGACCTGCTATCTAGATTAGTTCCAATGTATACCACAAATACTTTACTTGGTCACATAGACATTATTCTGATGGCTCAACACTTCACACACTCTACTCTACTTTGCTTAATCAACTATGAACCGCACTCAAGCAATCACAAATGACTGCCTATAAATATCTTTCCTCCAAATGATATAATCAAGTCAGCCTCTTAAAACCACCTTGAAATTATATTATAGAAACCATAAAAAACTTTGATAGACATTCTATCTACTCTACTATGCACGCAACATAATCTGGGACCTGTCCAATAAGATAATTATAGACGCATGCTACACACTGTCGGCTCTGCCAAAACAACTAGATCTTTCTCCTCAAGCTAAATTACTTCATGAGCTCTTAACCTAGCATCAATAACTCTCTACTAAGCTTAAATCCAAGGGTGCATACCCACAGGATAGGCACAACTCCAGAACCAATAAAATCTTTGTCGACTCTTCTGAATAAATACTAGAAATTGCTACTGGCGAATAGCGACTACATAACTTCACTTACACTAATTATCAGACTATGCGTCCATAATTGAAACATCACTAACATGTCTTCAACATATATCCAAGCACACAAGGCTTCATGATAACTGTATAGATAACCATACATAAAATATTGTTTGTTACTCTATCAGGAACATTGCTAACACAAGCTGCTATATAACTTTCTGTATTAACAATTAATCTTTGCACCCATGATATCATGCTAATATCATGTCCATGCTTCATATACTAAAAGCTTACTACATAAGACTTCCATGCATGCTACTTTCCATATGTTGTCATTAATGACAAACATACAGTTAGTACTGGCCTACTGGCAAATCTCCAACAATCTCCCCCTTTGGAATTGATGCCAACATGTGGAATGAAAAACCACCATCAACCAGAATGAACATTTCTTTTATAACATTCTCCATTTCTTCATCAAAACTCCCCCAAAGATGAATCCTCCATCTGTTGCAATATTTTCCAATATTCTCAATTTCCTCAACTGAACTGTTGTCATATCTGAATGTTGCTCCCCCTTAGTATATTACACCTCTTTTTACTTCTATTTTTCATGACTCTATATATTACTCCCCCTTTGACATCAATGGCAAAGGATGCCATTCATTTTAAGCACAGGTACTACTCCTGAGGTAGATTAGTCAACCTTCCATCAATCCCTGAGGATTGATCCCTTTCCTTCTTTCTTCTAAGCAGAATCAAGGAAGGGAATTACTCCCAACTTCTCCCTGAGATACTCAAAAGTATCCTTAGGCAAGGGCTTTGTAAATATATCTACCAACTGATCTTTTGTACTCACATAGTCCAACTTGACTTCTTTCTCTACCACTTTCTTTGTTAGGAAGTGATACTTGATCTCAATATGTTTTGTCTTTGCATGCATCATAGGATTCTTAGACATATTGATGGTGCTAGTGTTATCACAGTGAATAAAAATAGGATAATCAATCTGAATTCCAAAATCCTTTATCAGCTGTTTGATCCAAACAATTGTAGAATAGTTCAAGGCTACTGCAACATACTTCACTTCTACTATTGACTGAGAAATACAATTTTGTTTCTTTCTTGTCCAAGTGACAAGTCTATCAGCAAGAAACACAGCTCCACCTAAAGTACTCTTTCTGTCATCAACACATCCTACCCAATCTACATTAGTGTACACATGAAGCTCAATATTTTTTGAATTAGGATATCATAGACCATAATCTATAATTCCCTGCAAATATTTGAATATTCTCTTTACTACCATGAGGTGACTTTGTTTAGGTTTTGCTACAAATCTTCCAACTATGCCAACTACATTGGAAATATCAGGTCTAGTCTGAGTAAGATATATGATTTTACCAATCATAGACTTATACAATGTTATATCTGCTGCTGGTGAGTCATCTTCTTTTGTAAGCTTTCATCCAGTGATCATAGGGGTTCCTACTGGCTTGCAATCATCCATTTTAAATTTCTTCAGTATCTCTTTCACATATTTGGACTGATTAATAAAAATTCCTTTTTCTATTTGCTGCACATTTAGTCCCAAAAAGTATTTGGTAGGACCAATCATACTCATCTCAAACTCATTCTACATTTCTTTGGCAAATTCTGCACTTAGTTTGTCATTACCTCTGAAGATAATGTCATCAACAAATATAGCTACAAGTAGTAGACCTTCAAATCTCTCTCAAATGAATAGATTACAATATGTTGCTCCTTTCTTGAATCCAATCTTTGTTAGATATCCATCTAGTCTCTCATACCATGTTGTAGGGGCTTTCTTAAGTCCATAGAGGGCCTTCTTCAATTTGCATACCATATTAGGTCTATCTGATAAGGTGAATCCTTCTGGCTACTCAATGTATACTTCTTTTATTAAATCTCCATTGAAGTTTTTTACTGTAGCATAAGCTAGAAACAACTTAATAGCTTCTAATCTACTCACAAGTGCAAATGTGTCTGAATAATCAATGCCTTCTCTTTGCGCATATCTCTTACATACTAACCTTGCTTTATTTCTTACTACTATACCATCTTCATTCATCTTTTTTCTAAATATCCACTTTGTTGCAATCACATTCTTATCACTAGGTCTTGGGACCAGTTCCTAAGTGTCATTCTTAAGAATCTGATCAAGTTCTTCGTTCATAGCATCATGCCAATCTAAATCATTACATGCATCTTCAACACTCAAGGGTTCAATCTGAGATAGAAAACATACCGCTTCACTGCTAGCCGAGTTCTTTGCTTGTGACCTTGTTAAGACTTTGCCGCTCTGATCTCCAATGATGTCTATCTTGGAAGGATTTCTTGATGTAAACTTTGGAACTTTAGGTGATGCTGACTTATCAACCTTAGGATTTTCTTCTTCACTTGTCTTAGGGTCATTGAATAGCACATCAATATTGTCAAACATTTCTTCAATAAATGTCTCACTAGTGGAGGGTCTGGATTCTTCTTCAATCATGGGTGAGTAATCATGATATCTTTCTTGAACCATAAACTTTTCATCAATCTTTACATGATCACTTTCAATGATCTTTTTCAATCTTAAATTGAAACATCTATAAGCTTTACTTTTAGTAGAGTAACCAAGAAAAATATCTTCATCACTTCTTGCATCAAACTTTCCTACTTCTCAAATGCTTATGTCTTATCTTTCAAGAACACAACCCACATCATCCTAGTATAATCATCAACAAACAAAATGAAATACCTTTCACCATAGTATGATCTTGTTTGAGTTGGACCACATAGGTCTGTGTGAATCAGATCCAACTTGTTCCCTGTTGAATTTTGCTTGCTCCTGAATGAATTTCTCACATGCTTTCCCATCACACATTCCCTGCATATAGTATCAACTGGCTTTGCTATGCTAGGTAGATCTCTTACTGCCTTTACATTTCTTATCTTTACTATGTTATCAAAATTGATATGACATAGTCTTTGATGCCACAACCAACTGTCATCAAATTTAGCAACAAAACAACTTGCTTCTGAATTGAGTTGAAAAACATTACCTCTTGTGTTTGAGCCTGATGCAATCATAACACCATCCTTGTTGTTAATGATGCATTTGTCATCTTTGAACTCCAACTGATAACCTTTTCCAAGTAACTGTCCAACACTGAGAAGGTTATGTTTCAAACCATCAACATAAAGAACATCATTAGTACTATTCTTTCCATCCAAGGTGATGGCTCCTCTACCAACTATTAGTTTAGGAGTGTTGTCTCCGAATCTAACCATACCGCCATTGTATTTGTCCAAATGAACAAACTTGCCTTTATCACCTGTCATGTGATGTGAACAACCACTATCTATAATCTATTAGAATAACTGAGAGGGGGGTGAATCAGTTATCCAGTGTCCCAATTCAAAATGTATAATTCAAAACAACTTCTCTAAATTCTACTCGTTGGTAAGCAATAATAACTCTCACTATCTGTGCTCTTACCGATTACCAGTCTAATACTATGACAGTTTACTGATCAAATCTAACATGTAATATGCAAATTATGATAACAAACAAATATCACAATCAACACATAACAGAAGAGATTTAATGTGGAAACCCTGTAAAGGGAAAAACCACCTTGGACCGGCAACCCAAAATTGTTCACTCTTCTGAAGTGAGGTCGGTTAAGACCCAACCCTATTAAAGGTTACAAACACACTGTCAGGTGTGACCTTGTTAGAGGATTTTAGACTAGAAGTTATCATCCAACTAGCATTCACTATGGCGTTGATAGGATAACAATGTTCATTCTATGAATGATAAATCATAAGACTTTCAGAGTCCGCTCGGTTAAGAGATTTAAACTATATACAATGGTTAAATATGTAACAGTAAATGATCTAACTTAATACAACTTCAATTGTAGATTACAGATCAATATTCAATCCATATAAATCCTTCTGACAAATATTTCACTTCAGTTTCAATACTATATCAACTTACTATCCATCGGTAATTGCTCTCTGTAGCTCAGTAACTATTCTGCAGCTCAGTTCTTACTAACTAGTATGATCAGAATGCATGAAAGCTTGTTCACGCGAAATTCCTGTAGCTTCTTCTTCTTCCAGCATTTTCCATAAAAAAAATTTGTTCTCTTATATAGGCGATTAAATCATTTTCTTCTCCACCATCAAATTTTTTCTCTTAACCACATTCATAGATTTTTCTACTTCAAACTTTCTCGGTACTTGGCAATAACACATTTCAATCTGCTTCGTTAGATCTTTCCTGAATTTCGTCAACCGTCGATCTTTGTAACAAACATTATCTATTACCTCAATGTTATACGCTTGCCAGTTCATCAATCTTATTAGTTAAACTAATCATTTGATTCATTCTATTCTGCTCGGTTAACAAAGAAATGCGTCGGTGAACACTACTCAGTTAATATTGCGGTCGGTATACACTACACTCCATCGATGTATACTAGAAATGCTTCATTTATCGACAACACTGCTTTGTGTCTTTCAGCTCTATACTTCATCATAGATAAATGCAACATAATAAAGTCAATATCATCAAGTCATAGACTCATCAACAAGTTACTCAATGTGTTCCTTATCCTCATCTGACATGTACATCTTTCCTCATGTAGATTTCTTTGTTCTTCATCTCTTTCACCTTTCCTTAGATGTCTCGGTATAGTAACTTACAAGATAAGTGTTGTCAAATCAGTTGACATCAATGGAAACATAATACTAGTTTAATCATATTACATATCTAATCAGCAACTCCTTAGTGATCTTGTAATCAGAGATTCTTCAATCAGATTCCAAATTAGTTGTAGTCTAACATAATCCAGTCTGTTCTTATGTCAGCTTGTGAAATCAATGCTAGCTCTTGTTTCTTTTTATCATCTTTATGATTTGTCTTATTATTCATTTGTCTATAATAGTAATGAATCCAATTTATTCTTCACTAGATTCTTCATCTGAAACTCCATCTCCAACATAGTAGCATTCCTTAGAGTACTTAGGCTTGTAATCCTTTTTGAACTTTCTAGCTCTAGTAGGACACTTAGATGCAAAGTGACCTATCTTATTACATGAAAAGCAATTAAATGGCAATTGACCTTCATATTTTCCTTTTCATTTCTTTTCTCTTTTGGAAATCATAGCAATGAAATCATCTAGAGTTTTCTCTTCATCATCATCATCGAAATTACCAGAAGTGTTTGCAGATTTCTTACCATGAACTGTTGCTTTGAAGGCTATCTCACTCTTTGGTTTAGTCTTCAATCTTGAGATCTCAAAAGCTGAGATTTTGTTGATCAAGGTCTTTCTCTTGAAATTTTATGTAAGCTGTATGGTCTCATCAAGGATGTTGATCTTGCTTTCATATTCAGGAGTGAGAGTAGTCGTTAACTTGTCCATAATGTCCTCCTCTAAAATATCTCCACCATTGTTCCTGATTCCAGCAACTGCTTCATTTATCCTTTGATTGTAAGCTCTGATATTTTCTTCAGGAAGCATCTCTAATGCATTGTATCTTTTCTTCCATGTCTTGTTGCACACATCCTTTGCTTGTTTGTCTCCTTCAAATATGTCTTCTAGGTGCTTCCATATTTTGTGGGTTGTATCTACCTTTTTTATTTCTGAAAATTCACCATCAGATAGGGTGATGATAAGGGCTTCTTTAGCAATAGCATTCTAATGAAACAATTCCTTTTGCCTATCAGTAGCATCATCCTATGCAAGGTCTTCTAGGGTAGGTATCTTGGTTGTTTTGATAGTTACATCAAAAACTTCAAAACCAATGCACTGCAAATGGGTCACCATCTTGTTCTTCCAATCAAGATAATTCTCTCCATTGAACTTAGGACTTTTTTTCCTAAAGTATGCCATCTGATCAACCTCAAGCTATTAATTTTTCTCTCTAAGGCACTTGGCTCTGGTACTAATTGTTAGAAATAGTCCCAAGAGATAACTGAGAGGAGGGGGGGTGAATTAGTTATCTACAAGATTCAATTCTTTATCAAATTAAGTATACTTAAACATAAATCATAAAAAAAATGAAAGAACACATGAACAAAACACCAATATTTTGGTTATGGGGAAACCCAAATAGGTAAAAGCCCCAGTGGGAATTGACACCCACTAATATTCTACACTAGAGTATTATGATCCTTATTAGAAGATCCTTAACCCTGTTAGGAGTTGCTTTAAAATATATTTAGTACAGTAGACTTGGTCAAGGGTCAGACCCTGCTAGGAGTCTTTTACAATTATCCCTATTAGGGAGAGTATGCACTGTCTGAGAGCACACTGCTCAAAGGGGTGAAGGCTACAATCTTCTATTTAATAAATACACACTATATCTAGATCTTGGTGAACTACGCTTTGACTTGTTGTCTGGATCAATTCCAATGTATAGAAAAAATACTTTACTTGGTCACATAGACCTTCTTTTGATGGCTCAACACTTTGTACACTCTTCTCTGCTCTACTTAATCAACTATGAACCACACTCAAGAAATCACAAATGACTGCCTATAAATATATTTCCTGCAAATGATATAATCAAGTCGGCCTCTTAGAACCACCTTGAAATCATATTAGAGAAACCATAACAAACTTTGATAAACATTTTGTCTTCTCTACTATGCACACAACATAATCTGGGACCTGTCTAATAAGATAATTGTAGACGCACGCTACACACTGTTGGCTCTACCAAAACAACTGGATCTTTCTCCTCAAGATAAATTACTTCATGTGCTCTTAACCTAACATCAATAACTCTCTTCTAAGCTTGAATCCAAGGGCGCATACCCATAGGATAGGTGCAACTCCAGAACTAATAAAATCTATGTCAGCTCTTCTGAATAAACATAGGAAACTACTACTGGCGAATAGGGACTGCATAACTTCACTTACATTGATTATCAGACTATGTGTCCATAACTAAAACATCACTAACATGTCTTCAACATATATCCAAGTGGGCAAGGCTTCATGATAACTATATGGACAACCATACACATAACATGGTCTGTTACGCTATCAGGAACACTGCTGACACAAGTTGATGTATAACTATCTATACTAATAGTTAACCTCTATGCCCATGATATCATGTCCATGCTCCATATAATGAAAGATTACTACATAAGACTTCTACACATGCTACTTTCCATATGTTTTCATCAATGACAAACATACAGTCTGTACTGGCCTACTGGTAAATCTCCAATAGGTAATGCCTAAGAGGAAGAAAGAGATCAGCACTGACCATCCATCCTCATGAGTAACAAGGAACATGAAGAGCACTCAAGAACCTCCAAAAGAAAGCTTCAAACCTAGTCTCAGTGTGTTAAGTGCAAGGATCATTGATGAAGGTAGGATAGATCAAGTTGGGAAGTTCTATGAGAAGTATAGCGAAATTGACAAGTCAGAAATTCATGGAATGATTGTCAAACATATGCTGAAGGTCAAGAAAATAGTCTTAGAGCTAAAGACTATGATTCCAGACAATTTATGGAATATCTTAGAATTTCAAAAGAGACAGGCTATTGAAGAGGATCTAAGGATAAGAGAAAATATTCTAGATGAAACCCTTCTAGTATGTTCTCTAGAGGAGAAAAATTTATTGTTAGATCTGGTGAAGCCACACCTCAAAAAAACAACTTTACATATAAGGGATAAGAATTATGAATTGGTTGCAAAGGAAATAGAGAAAGCCTTTGAGAAGGTCTTCATGAATAGGAACATGTTCCCATCTACTGTGCCTACAGTGCAAGTGCCCACAAAGGAAGTTAAGGTGGCAGAGCCCACCAATGTACCTATGATAGGTCCCCAGGACTCAGCGCCTATAGTTGAGACACATACAGAGGTAGATAAGTCTACACCCAGGACATAGACACTCAAGGATGATTCAATTCTCATTGACAATGTAAAAATTACTATGGTGGCCATAGACTTGGATTTGGACAAGTTTGAAGAAGCATTTGTAAACACACAAGATGTTGAAACTCTTTGTAGAAACACTCCTCCCAGTAAAAAAAATGTACTGATTGAGGATGTAATAGAAAGGAAAGAAGAAAAAGGAAAAGAGATATGAAAAGAAGAAGAAAAGAAAGAAGAAGAAAAACAAAAAGGAGTAGTGATGAAGGGTGCTCCCCTTAATATCACAAACACATAACATAAATAGAGAAACAACAACAATTTGCAAGAACAGAAAATGGGCTTCTTATTATCTCCACAAGTGTGGAATCACAAACTTTCAGAATTACAATATGCAAAGCCACATGGGCATTCCCTTATAATATTCTGTAGGACTAAGCCTCAAATCAATACCCAGATCTACTACCCAGAACTGTCCCAAACTGCCTAGACAACACTACGGGCCTTCTTTATATAGGCAATTTCCACCGCCCAAGAAAGTTCCAGAAAAATTTAGCTCTAAGGGCCGACCAAACTTAGAATTATTTTATTTTTCATTTTATTACATCATAGTCGGCTCAAAATAACTTTTGAAACCCGAACAAAAATTTTGAAGGAAAATTATTTTCTACCATTTCAGGTAGCCCGACTTTCGGAGACCATAAGTCATCACCAGTTGACCTGATTGACTATTATAACCCCATTTTGGAAAGGGCGTGATGAGCTCTACAATGCTTGAATCAAGAAAGCTTCATTCAACCAAAAATTCAACCTTATCCATGATCTCTAAAGCCTTCAAAACTGAGTTCAAAGTTTCTATACCCTGTTTCCAAAACCAAAAATTTTCAATATCTTCAAAACTAGACCTAGTCTAGCCATGAAACTTTACTAGCAGGCTGATATGACTGAGATGAACCTCCACATGTGAAATCAAAACATTTCGAGATTGTATGACCAACTTACTAAAAATAGCAAGTTTCCATAAATAGCAGCTCTATACAAGATAGCCCTTATTGAAAAGAAAACATAAATATTTTTTGGGTAATGCAAGATTGCTCTTACACCCAGGATGCTCCTGCATCAGACACCCAGGGTAATTTGAGAAGTGACCCTATCATGACTCAGGTGTGCAGAGGAAAACCAAGACGGTTAACCTCCTCCTTTGTTAGCTGTGATGAATCTTCAATAGGTCATCCTTTCCATTTGACCAAATACTCTTCATATGTCTTGTTCCTTGTGCTTCTTCCAACATGACTATCCAGTATGTCTTCAATCTCCTTGATATCTGAACTGGTTGCTGGAATACTCCACTGTGCTATTGTAACCTCATCTTCAACACCTCCCTCATGATACTCTGTCAGATCTGAAATGTTAAACATTGGTGAAATATTCAGATCAGTAGGCAACTCGACCTCATATGCACTTCCTGAATCACGCTTCTTCAGTATCTTACATGGCCCAAACTTCTTCATTTTCAGCTTGTTATATGTACCAATAAAAAATCTTTCCTTCTGCAAATGAACCATGACTTCATCTCCAACCTGAAATTCCTTATGCTTCCTTTTCTCATCTACCTTAGCCTTATACTACACATTCATCTTGGTAATATGCTTCCTCACCTCCTCATGGATGTTCTTCAAATGTTCTACAAAATCCTCGGCTTTAGCGCTACTTATTTCTCCTTTATCTATCTTCCTCAACTCAGATGCATTTCTAGGACTACTTCCATATACAATCTGTGGATGATGTGATGAACCAAACTTCAAATCTATCTTCAACTCTTCACTTTCTGCTAGTGTCATTCTGTGTACTGCCTTATTTGGCAAACTGGCTCCTGGAATTAAGTCCATCTGAGGACTGATCTTTCTTACTAGTGGTAATCCATTAGGCACATTATCAGATACAATATCCTAAAACTCATTAAACAATTCTGCAACTTCTACAGGTACATCTTCAACTTCCTCTTTCCCAGCCTTTGGAATTAAGGTAAAACACATATGCTCATGCCTCATACCATATGATAAATTTCCTCTATCAACAAAATTTATGCTTGCATTACCACATACCTTTTCTTCTGTCTCCTTCAATGGTTTTAGCTTATGTCGCACTCCATCCTTTGTTAGGGAATAGGTATTCGCATGACCATCATGTACAGCACATCTGTCAAACTGCCAAGGTCTACCCAACAACATATGACATGCATCCATAGATATAATATCACATAGTACCTCATCATGGTACCCGCCAATCTTGAACTTTACTAGGCACTGTTCATTGACCATGACCTTGTGGTCATCCTGCACCCAGGCAACCCGATATGGATGTGGATGTTTCTACCTCTTGAGCTTCAACTTTGTCACCATCTTTTCTGACACCAGATTATTAGTACTACCACTATCAATAATCACATCACAACATTTACCCTCACACTTGCACCTGGTGCGAAACAAGCTCCTTCTTTTCTCAGGTTCATTCTCACCACTCAAGAGGAATCTTCTGTTAATCAGTGTTTCTCCTCTTTTAGCATCTTCAGAATGTGATGATCTAGCATCTTCATCTACATATGCAACTCTAGCTGGGCCTTCATTCCTCCTATCCATCCTTCCTTGGCATTGAGGACATTCAAATGCCCTATAACCTTCTTCTCCATAGTGAAAACATGTTCCACTGAAGCCTCCTCTTCCCAAACCTTGTCATCTTCCTCTTCCTCTGATCTCTATTATTCTGATCATGGAAATTATTGAAATTATCTCCTCTCTGATTTTGACTATCACTGGCATCATCCTATGTTTTTAGATCTTCATTTCGATCTTCATATGACCGTCCACCAGATCTTCCATCACGACCTCTTCCACATTGTCTGCTCTCAAACTTCTTGTTCAACTTTTCCTCTACTTTTAGGGCAAACTGGTATGCCTCTTCAATACTATTCATTCAAACCAGATTCAACTCCTCCTGAATGCTCAGCCTCAACCCATTAAGGTATTGGGAAACTTTCTCCTTATCAGCTTCTACATGACCTGTTCTGATGAGAAGTCGGTAGAACTCCTTTGTATACTCCTAAACAGATCGTCTCGCTTGCTTCAAACTTTGCATTTTTCTTAGTAGGTCAAGCTCATAATCAACAAGGATGAACTGTCACTTCAATTTATCCACCATCTACCCCCATCTTGTGATTTTATCCTTTCCTCTTAGATTTCTCTCCAATTGAATCTCTTGCCACCAGATCTTCACATGACCCTTCAGTCTGGCCTTCGCAAACTTGACCCTATCAGGATCCTCAATATCTTCATACTCAAAATATTCTTTACATTCATTGATCCAGTCGATCAATTCCTCTAGGTTAAGATTCCCTGAAAATGTAGGAACCTCGATCTTAGGTATTTTCCCAATCTTGGAAATGACCTGAAAAAGTCTTTCTTCCTCCAGGTTCACAACTTTGACTTCTCCTTCTTGATCTTCTTCTTCAGCTTCATCCTCGCTTTCATCTCTGACATTAAGATTCATTCCTCTAGGAATCTCTTCTTGTAATGCTCGCACTTGTCTCTGGAGCACTCTAACCTCAGGTGTTACAACACTAGTTCTTCCACCATGTTCCCTTTGTGGAGGCATTTTCGCACTTCTCACTGAAACCCTAAGCACGGTCCTAGTGTGAACTGCCTCATAGTCAGTGATCTGTTTACAAAGAAACCCTAACCCATGGTCCTGGTGAAAACTACCTCACAATCGGTGATCTGTTTACACACTCAAGAACACCTTCTCTGATACCACTTGATGAAGGGTGCTCCCCTTAATATCACAAACACATAACAAAAATAGAGAAACAACAACAATTTGCAAGAACAAAAAATGGGCTTCTTATTATCTTCACAAGTGTGGAATTACAAAATTTCAAAATTACAATATGTAAAGCCACATGGGCATTCCCTTATAATATTCTGTAGGACTAAGCCTTGAATCAATACCCAAATCTACTACCCAGAACTATCCCGAACTACGTAGACAACACTACAGGCCTTCTTTATATAGGCAATTTCCACCGCCTGAGAAGGTTCCAGAAAAATTTAGCCCTAAGGGCCGACCAAACTTAGAATTATTTTATTTTTCATTTTATTACATCATAGTCAACTCAAAATAACTTTTGAAACCCGAACAGAAATTTTGAAGGAAAATTATTTTTTGCCATTTCAGGTAGCCTGAATTCTGGAGACCATAAGTCATCACCAGTTGACCCGATTGACTATTATAACCCCATTTTGGAAAGGGTGCGATGATCTCTACAACACCTAAATTAAGCAAGCTTCATTCAGCCAAAAATTCGACCTCATCCAAGACCTCTAAAGCCTTCAAAACTGAGTTCAAAGTTTTTGTACCCTATTTCCAAAACCAAAAATTTTCAATATCTTCTAAACTAGACCCGATCTAGCCATGAAACTTTACTGGCAGGCTGATATGACTGAGATGAACCTCCACATGTGAAATCAAAACATTCCGAGATTGTATGACCAACTTACTAAAAATAGCAAGTTTCCATAAATAACAGCTCTACACAAGATAGCCCTTATTGAAAAGAAAACATAAATATTTTTTTGGGTGATGCAAGATTTCTCTTACACCCAGGATGCTCCTGCATCAAGTAGAGACAAAAGAAAATGAATCAAGATATAAGTCATCTATTGAAATGATTATAAGAGTCAAACAAGAAGTAATGGATAGTACTCCTATCACTCCAGTACACTCAGCTTCATTGTTGTCAAGTTTGACACTTCACACAAATAGTTTGGATTCATGGGGAGAAGAAGACCTGATCAAGATCAATGTCTTAGCTATGGAGAAGGATAAGGAGAAATAGGTAATGAGGAATCCCCTATTTTTTGAGTTAGTGAACATATTGAACAACCTGCTACCTTCTGAAAAGAAAGTCTCTAAGGTCAATACGGTTGATGATGTTAGCAACATCCTCACAACTTTTAAGAAGAATTTTGCCAGCTTGGAAGAATTTGCATCTCAAGTTGCAGAAGAGAATTACATAAAGAAGAGGCTTAGTGAGTTGGTCAGTAACTTTACACTTGACCTGAGCTCACTAAAGATTGGACAAGCATCTTTAAAGGAGTTTTGTGTAGAAAAAGGAAGAAAAATCATTGCCGACTGTATCGATCAGAACAAGTTAACTAATGATCATTTTAAGAAGATTCAAGAGGTAGAAGCTATGATAGAGCAACTAAATATGTCAGTGAAGGATCCATCCACTAATGTAAATATGTGCAATAATGTATATCAAGGACAAATTGACAAGATTGAGAAGGCAGAAAAGGAGATGTCAAAAATAAGGGCTAGGCAAACTCAACTCAGAAATGTTCTTGTGCCCTCACTAGATATACTTAATCAGAATATCAAGGAGATCAATGCCACCATGGTGACATATGACCAAGGTCCTAGCACATATTTTGAGAAGATGGAGAAGCTACAATATGCACTATACACTCATCTCCAGATTGTTAATTTATTGATCACATTTTGGAAGAAAGAGATCCAAAACTTACAGATAGCATATCTAGATGTTCTCTCACAGTAAGTATTTGTAGATGCATTTTTCAAGCACCTTTTTCATTAATGTCAAAGGGGGAGTATGTATAGGATATGGGATATAGATATGTATAAGGGAGATATAAGATATAAGTTTTTTGTATAAGGGACAGTTAGAAACTTTGCCATATTCCTTTGTTGCCATCAATGACAAAGGGGGAGATTATTGGCAAGTTGACTACACTGGTGTATATGACTTAATATAGTGTTATCATTATGGAAACAAATTCATAAAGTGTTTTGGAGTCAGCGCGCTTGATGAGAAGATAAAAAATTGGTTAAGTGTTGAAGACTGGACAGTATACAGAGTACCTGAAGATCAGAGCATCAGTGCATGTGCATACAACAAAATTATGGTATGCACCCTAGAAATTAAGTTGGTAACATTATATTCATGCTTAGTCTATGAGAACATGATTAGATATGAAGGTATGACAAAGTTAGAGACAATTGAAGTTACACAGCTAGTGTGTGCCAGAGAAGAACAGAGCATTCAGCTGACTATTGGCATTTTGATTTGCGGTTATATTATTATGTTGTAAAGGCTATGCGCCTATTGTAATTAGGTTGCTAAAATATAATTATGTTTTTTTTAAAACACGCTTGAGCCAATTCAATTGGAAGTGTTGTATGTAATTGGTTAAAGGGCCGACCTAATTATTTATTTTGTATGCGCATATAAATATGATATGCGCCCATTGTAATAGACATGGAAGTGAATAGAGAGTTGAGAAAAGTAGAGAAAAAGTGTGCAAAGAGATGATAAGATGTATTAGAGGTTTGCAAGAGGTCAAAGCATCAGTGCATCAAAGGAACTGATCAGACAAGCAGTGTCACAGTGATAGTTCATCCAACAAATATATTGTGTATCTGAGATCAAAAGGTTGCAGCCTTCACCACTTGAGCATTGAGCTCTAGGATAGTGCATCCACACCCCTAATAGGTTTTATTGTAAAAGAATCCTAACAGGTTTCGACCCTTGACAAGGTCTACTATACTAAACATATTGTAAAGAAACTCCTAACAGGGTTAACGATCTTCTAACAAGGATCATAAAACACTAGTACATAATATTAGTGGTTGTCAATTCCCACCAAAGTTTTTACCTATTTGGGTTTCCCCGTAACCATATTGGTGTTATGTGTTGATTTCATGTTTTTTTTTTGTGAATGTTCATTTCAGTATTTAAGTATTCAAGTTCAGTTTAAGATTAAGTAAAAAGATAAAATATAGTGAACACTGATTCAACCCCCCCCCTCTTAGTGTTCCCATTCCTAACATTACCCTCTCTATAAATGTAACTGATATAAAAAATATCCAACCCAAATATTAGTTTATTAATACATCAAATAGTCCCCTCAATAGAAAAATTGGCCTTGGAAAAACCTTTGGAAACATCATTTAGTAGCTTATAGCTTCCCTCTGTTGACAATACACTTATCCCTCTAGAAGAGATTGTTGGAGATTTTCTAGCAAGCCCGTGCTAACTGTATGTTTGTCATTGATGACAACATATGGTAAGTAGCATGTGTGGAAGACTTATGTAGTAAGCTTTGAGTATATATAACATGGACATGCTATCAACATGATATCATGGATGCAGAGGTTAATTGTTAGTACAAATAGTTATGTAGCAGCTTGTGTTAGCAGTGTTCCTGATAGAGTTACAAGTAATGTTCTATGAGTGATTGTCCTTACAGTTATCATGGAGCCTTGTGCATTCGGATATGTGATGGAGACATGTTAGTGATGTTACATTCATGGACACAAAGTTTGGTGTGTAGTAGAAGTGAAGTTATGTAGTCGTTATTCACCAGTTGCAGTTTCCTATGTTTATCTAGAAGAGCCGACAGAGATTATACTGGTACAAGAGTTGCACCTATCATTATGGTATGCATGATTAGATTAGTGATTTGAAAAGAGTTAAGAATGTTTCATTAAGAGCACATGATGTAATTCATCTTGAGGAGAAAGTATCAGTTAATTTGGTAGATCCGATAGTGTGTAGCGTGTGTCTACACTTATTGATTTGGACAGGTCCTAGTTTGTGTTACGTGCTTAGTAGGGCTGACATAGATGTTATTGGAGAGTGTTATTGTTTCTCTAATATGATTTCAAGGTGATTCTAATAGGATGAAATAATTATATCATTTAGAGGAAAAGATACTTATAGCCGGTCATTTGTGATCACTAGAAGTATGGCATTGAGATGAAAGTTTAGAGCATCACAGAGAGTGTGAAGTTTTGTGTCATCAAGAAGAGGTCTATGTGATAGAGAAGATAGAGTGTGCTATACATTGGAACTGATCAAGATAGTAGGTCTACCTCGCAGTTCACTAAGATCCAGATATAGTGTGTATCTATTATTGAGAAGGTTGCAACCTTCACCCCTTTGAACAGTGAGCTCTCGAATAGTGTGTGCTCACCCCTAATAGGGTCAATCATAAAAGACTCTTAATAGGGTTTGACCTTTGACCAGGTCACTGTACTTATTGCATTGTAAAGATCAACTCCTAATAGGGTTGTAAGATCTTCTAACAAGGATCATTATACACTAGTGCAGTTTATTAGTGGGTGTTAATTCCTACCGGGGTTTTTAACTATTTGGGTTTCCCCGTAACCAAAATATTGGTATTGTGTTCAAGTTTTCTTTCATTTTGTTTATGCTTAAATTTTAAGTATACTTAATTGGATAAAGAATTGAAACTCATAGATAACTGATTCACCCCCCCCCCCCTCTTAGTTATCTCTTGGGACTATTCCTAACAATTGGTATCAAAGCCAAGTGCCTCAGAGAGAAAGTTTAACATCTTGAGGTTGATCAGATGGCATTCTTTAGAAAAGATAGTCCTAAGTTTGATGGAGAGAACTATCATGACTAGAAGAACAAAATGGTGACACATTTACAGTGAATTACTTTTGAAGTTTTTGAAGTAGCTATCAAAGAAGTTAAGATCCCCTCTCTTGTAGATCTTGCAAAGGAAGATGCTACTGGAAAGAAAAAGGATTTGTTCCATCAGAATGCAATAGCCAAAGAATCCCTTATAAGTGCCTTATCTTATAGTGATCTTTCAAAGATAAAGAAAGTAGACACAACCTACAAGATATGGAAGCACCTAGAAGACATGTTTGAAGGAGATACACAAGCAAAGAATGCACGTAGAAAGACATGGAAGAAAATATACAATGCATTAGAGATGCTACCTGAAGAAGACATTAGAGCTTACAACCAAAGGATTAATTGAGCAGTTGTTAGAATTAGAAACAATGGTGGAGAGATCTCGGAGGAAGACATTATGGATAAGTTGATGACTACACTTACAACAGAGTATGAAAACAAGATCAACATCCTTGATGAGACCATGTAGCTTACAAAAAATTTCAAGAGAGACCTTTATTAGAAAAATTTTAGCTCTTGAGATTTCAAGATTGAAAACAGAGCCTAAAAGTGAGACAACCTTCAAAGCATCAGTCCATGGTAAGAAATCTATAAACACTTCTAGTAATTTTGATGATGAATATGAAGATAAAGAGATAGATTATATTATTGCTATGATTTCTAAGAAAGAAAGAAAAGGAAAAGGAAAGTATGAAGGTCAGCTACCATTCAAATGTTTCTCATGTAATAAGATTGGTCACTTTTCATCTAAGTGTCCTACAAGAGTTAAGAAATTCAGAACTAACTACAAACCTAAGTATACAAAAGAATGTTACTATGATGGTGATGGAGTTTTTTATGATGATTCAGTTAAAGATGAAATTGGATTCATTTCTATTATGGATAAGATGTATGATGAGATGGATCATGAAGATGAGAAAAAGGAACAAGAGCTAGCATTGATTTCACAAGCGGACATAAGGATAGATTGGATTATAGATAGCGGTTGTTCACATCACATGACAAGTGATAAAGATAGATTTGTTCATCTAGACAAATACAAAGGTGGTATGGTTAGATTTGGAGATAACACTCCTAAACCTATCATTGGTACAGGAGCTATCACATTGGATGGAAAGAACAACACTGATGATGTTCTTTATGTAGATGGTTTGCAGCATAACCTTCTTAGTTTTGGGTGGTTTCTTGAAAAAGGTTATAGGTTGGAGTTCAAAGAAAACAAATGCATCATTAACAACAATGATGATGTTACGATTGCATCAGGTTCAAAGACTAAAAGTAATGTTTTTCACCTTAATTCAGTAGCAAGTTATTTTGTTTGTAAAGTTGATGATTGTTGGCTATGGCATAAAAGACTATGTCATATCAATTTTGATAACATAGTAAAGATAAACAATATAAAGGCAATAAGAGATCTACCTAGCATAGCAAAGCCAGTTGATACCATTTACAAGGAATGTGTGATGGGAAAGCATGTGAGTAACTCATTCAAAATCAAGCATAATTTAGCAGAGAACAAGTTTGATCTAATTCATACAGACCTATGTGGACCAACTCAAACAAGATCATACTATGGTGAAATGTTTTTTTTTTTTTTTTTTTGATGATTATTCTAGAATGATGTGGGTTGCGTTCTTGAAAGATAAGTTAGAAGAATTTGAGAAGTTCAAAATATTCAAAGCTAAGGTTGAGAATGAATCTGGACTAAAAATAAAATGTCTAAGATCAGATAGAGGAGGAGAATTCACCTTTGACAGATTCTATGAGTACTACGAAGAACATGGCATAAAGAGATAGTTGATTGCACCTAGAACCCCTCAGCAGAATGGGATTGCAGAGAGAAGGAATAGGATCATCCTTGATATAGCGTGCACCATCATGACTGAAGGAAAAGTTGCACACACCTATTGGAGAGATGCAGTCAATACAATAGTCTATACCATCAATAGAATACAATTGAGGCCTAGCACAGACAAGACACCTTATGAGCTATGGTTTGGTAATGTTCCCACAAAGAAATACCTCAAAATCTTTGGAAGCAAGTGCTACATCAAGAGGGATGAAGCAATAGGAAATTTTGATGCAAGAAGCGATGAAGGTATTTTCCTTGGTTACTCTACTAAAAGAAAAGCTTATAGATGTTTCAATTTGAGATTGAAAAAGATCATTGAAAGTGCTCATGTTAAGATTGATGAAAATTTTATGGTTCAAGAAAGATAGCATGATTATGCACCTATGATTGAAGAAGAACACAATCCTTCGACTAGTGAGATAGTTTTTTAAGAGACGTTTGACAATATTGATGTATTATTCAATGACCTTGAAACAAGTGAAGAAAAAACTCAGAAGGTAGATGAGACAGTATCAAGTTTACATCTAGATATCACTCTAATGATGACATCATTGGAGATGAAAGCAGAAAAGTCACAACAAGATCAAAAGAAAAGAGTTCAGCATGTAATGAAGCGGTATGTTTAATATCTCAGATTGAACCTTTAAGTGTTGAAGATCATGCATGTAATGCTTCAGATTGGCATGATGCTATGAAAGAACTAGATCAGATTATCAAGAATGATACTTGGGAACTGGTACCAAGATCTAGTGATAAGAATGTGATTGGAACAAAGTGGATATTCAGAAACAAGATGAATGAAGATGGTATAGTGGTAAGAAATAAAGCAAGGTTAGTGTGTAAGGGATATGCACAAAGAGAAGGTATTGACTATTCAGACACATTTGCACCTGTGAGCAGATTATAATCCATTAAGTTGTTTCTAGCCTATGTGACATTCAAAAACTTCAAATTTTATCAGATGGATGTTAAGTTAGCATTCTTGAATGGAGAGTTAAAGGAAGAAGTATACATTGAGCAGCCAGAAGGATTCACCTTATTAGACATACCTGATATGGTATGCAGATTGAAGAAAGCCCTCTATGGACTTAAGCAAGCCCCTAGAGCATGGTATGAGAGACTTGATGGATATCTAATGAAAATTGGATTCAAGAAAGGAGCAATAGATTGTAATCTATTAATAATAGAGACATTTGAAGGTTTACTACTTGTAGCTATAATTGTTGATGACATTATCTTTGGGGGTAATGACAAACTTAGTGCAGAATTTTCTAAGGAGATGTAAAGAAAGTTTGAGATGAGGATGATTCAACCTATCAAATACTTTTAGGGATTAAATGTGTAGCATACAAAGAAAGTTATTTTCATTAATCAGTCTAAGTATGTGAAAGAGATATTGAAGAAGTTAAAGATGGATGATTGCAAACTAGTGGGTACACCTATGATAATATGATGAAAACTTTAAAAAGAAGATGATTCTCCAGTACTAGATATAACATTATACAAGTATATGATTGGTAAACTCATATATCTTACTCAGACTAGACCTGATATTTCTAATGTAGTTGGCATAATTGGAAGATTTGCAACAGAGCCTAAACAAAGTCACCTCATTGTAGTAAAGAGAATATTCAAATATCTGTAGGGCACTATAGAATATGGTCTATGGTATCCTAATTCAGATAATGTTGAGCTTCATGTATATACAGATGTAGATTGGGCAAGATGTGTGGATGATAGAAAGAGTGCATCAGGAGGAGCAGTATTTCTTGGTGATAGACTAGAGACTTGGACAAGCAAGAAGCACTATGGAATTTTGGAATTTAGATTGATTATCCTATTGTTACCCATTGTGATAACACTAGCACTATCAACATGTCAAAGAATCCTATGATGTATGCAAAGACAAAACACATAGAGATTAAGTATCACTTCCTAAGAGAGAAAGTGGTAGGGAAATAAGTCAAATTGGATTATGTGAGTACAAAGGAATAGCTAGCAGATATATTCACAAAGCCTTTACCAAAGGATACTTTTGAGTATCTCATGGAGAAGCTGGGAGTAATTCCCTTTCCTGATTCTACTTAGAGAAAGTGGATAGAGCATCAGTCCTCAGTGACTGATCTATGGTTGACTACTCTACTTTAGGAGTAGTATCGGAGCTTAAATGTTTGGTGCCCTTTGTTAGCTTGTGGTGATTGATCAGGAAAGTACTGTACACTTTTCCTCCCTACCTCATGAATTTTTTTGAGGTTGACATATTTTCGGCTATTTTTGGGCCAACATATTGTAACTCATTATAACCCTAAAGCGAAAAAATATTGTATAATATGGCTTAGGGTTAGGGATTTCATAATGTATGCTTTTATTACTTGCGGTAGAATTGAGCTGTAAGGGATTATGAATTGTAATCAGGTTGTAATCATTGGATAATAATAATATTGGACTTGTTGTTGGTGGATGTAGTCCAAGGATTGGGTGAACCACATTAAATCTTTGTGTATTGTGTTCTCTTCTGTGTGGTTTATTGTTTTCTGATATTGGTTATATTTGCATGTGATTGTTATTTCTGTCTTGTTAATCCTAACAAGTGGTATCAGAGCAAGGTTGTTTTTCAGTTATCCTCTACAGGAAGATCTCACAGTTTAGTGGGAGTCTCATGGTTGAGTGGGAGAAATGGTAGATGAGGGTAGGCTGAAGGTTGACAAGTTTAATGGGTAGAACTTTTAGTTATGGAAAATGCAAATGGAGGACTATCTCTATCAGAAGGATCTATGGCGGCCATTGGAAGGAAAAGCCAATAAACCGGCAAGCATTTCTAATGAGGATTAGACAATTCTTGATAGAAGGGTTCTTGGTAGTATTCGATTATGCCTAGCATAATCGGTGGCATTCAATATTACATAAGCAATGATGACTAAAGATTTTATGAAAACTCTAGCGAAGTTGTATGAAAATCCCTCCACTTCAAATAAGGTATTTCTCATGAAGCGTTTGTTTAATGTGAAAATGGTGGAAGTTGGGTCATTTTCTAATCATTTAAATGAGTTTAATACAGTTACCATTCAATTAACTTATGTTAATATTATTTTTGATGAAGAAGTTAGGGCTCGCTTGATTTTGTGTTCTTTTCCTGAAAGCTGGAATGGCTTGGTAGTGGCTGTTAGTAATTTTGTTTCTGGTTCTAATACCCTAAAATATGATGATGTTATTGGTGTTATTCCAAGTGAGCAAATTTGTAGGAAAAGCTCAGGTGGATCCACATCAAGTAGTGTCTTAAACACACAAAGTAGGGGTAGAACCAATGAGAGAGGAAAAAAATATGGAAATAATGGGAAATCAAGAGGAAAATCAAAGGGAAAGAGGTTCAAATCCAAAGGGCCAAATGATTGTTGGTACTGTGGAAAACCAAGTTATAAGAAGAAAGATTTTTGGTCTCAAAAGAATAAAGAAGGAGACAAACAAGAAGGTAACAAAGAGGTAAAAGTGGTACATAATAAATATGAAGAGGATGCTTTGATTCTTTCTTTAGAAAGTATTGATGATTCATGGGTTTTAGATTATGGGGCTTCATTTCATGCTACACCCCATAGAGGTTACTTTCTTGATTATGTCCAAGGGGATTTTGGGCTCATTTATTTGGAAGATAATGAACCTTGTTAGATAGTTGGAAAGGGAAAAATTAAGATTAAGTTCTAGAATGGGAATCATTGGCTATTACAAGAGGTAAGACATGTTCCAAGGCTGAGTAGGAATTTAATTTCAGCAGGGCAACTGGGTGATGAGGGTTGCATAGTTACTTTTAATGATAGAAATTGGAATATTTCAAAAGGTTCCTTAGTAGTAGCGAAAGGTGTGAAAGTAGGTACCTTATATCCTTGTATAGGTCATACTATTCCTTTTACTTTAATTGTTTTAGAAGATAATGAATGTTCAGGAACAATGGCTACAGTTGAGCAGGAAGAACATCAAACTGTTGCTATAGATTTTGACACGACACTGTGACACAATAGACTTGGGTACATGAGTGAAAAAGGTATGAAATTGCTTCATTCAAAGAAATTTTTACCTGGTCTGAAATGTGTCAATATAGATTTCCGTGAGAGTTGTGTGTATGGAAAACAAAAGAGAGTTAGTTTTGTGAAGAGTGGGAAGGAAAAGAAAAATGAGAGATTAGAGCTTGTGCATACAGATGTATGGGGACCAGCTCATGTATCTTCCCTTGCTGGATCTCTATATTATGTTACATTTATAGATGATGCAACAAGAAAAGTATGGATTTATTTTCTTAGACATAAATCTGATGTATTTCAAATTTTTAAGAAATGGAAATGCTTGACTGAGAATGGGACTGGTAAAAGGTTAAAATGTCTGAGATCTAAAAATGGTGGTGAGTATTGCAGCACAAAATTTGAAGATTATTGTTCCTCTAATGGTATTCATAGGCCAAAACTATACCAAGGACTCCATAAGAAAAATGAGTGGTTGAACGCATGAACAAGATAATAATGGAGCCTGCAAGGTGTTAGAAAGTAAAGTCCAACAAGATAACTGAGAGGGGGGGTGAATCAGTTATCAGATAATTATAACTTTTATCATCTTCAACAACATTAAACCATATAAGCAATATAATTACCAACCATAGAAAGATATTCATACACAATAACACAATGACATAAGATAAGTTGACTAGGGAACCTCTTGATCAAAGAGTAAACCCTGAAGGGAATGATGCCCATAAAAGATGCACTAATATGAATATTCCTTGTGAAAGGATGGAATTTTTTAGGAGTCTTATGAAATACATTCAGTACATATGAATCCCTATTAGGAGATTTTTAATCCATGTTAAAAGATTCTAACCCTGTTAAGAGTTATGGAAGACAAAAGGACCCACTGCCCAAATAGCTTCAGGGTAAGATCACTGAACACACTGTCCAAATAATCTTTTCATTACTCAATAGAATAATATGTTACCTCTTTTCTGACTATGCCAAACTGCACTCACTATGACATCAGATCTTTGTACCTCGCATGTCTTCCTTCACAAATTCGCTTTCATACTTAGCTCTTTTCTTCACTTTATGCATACAGCATCATAGACAACCACTACTTCCATTTCACAAATACAAAAATACAAAAAGGAAATACATTCCTTCCTTTATACCACACTTAAATAATTACAAATGAGTCGGCATACAATTACAACATAAAAGTTTCCACACGCTACATCAAAATTACACAAAACTGTCAGCTTCCAAATACAATAAATATTCACTCGTGTGACCTCAAAGTTTGCAATATCATCCACATCACTATCAATGTTTTTTCAACTTCCATTTAACTATACAAAACCATATTCCATCCTGATTAGGAGATATCATCCAATTTCCACAAACCACTACTCAGGAACACTGCCTAAATACTGCTTCCACCAAAATGCTCATAACTTCCATGAATAAATGAATTATTGTCTATGCTCTTAACCATAGATATATAACATATCAAAGATTATATCATCAAAATCACATAGCTCCAACTACAATAAACCATGTGCGATAATCCAAACTCTATCTGCTTCTCTACAAGTCTTCGGTAAATCACTGTTTTGACATCAATGACAATCATAGTCATGAATGCAACAACAACTGCTACAGAAAGGCTGCCAAACATTTAGCATTTATTCATAACAATCTCCCCCATTGGCATTGATGGAAACATAGATGACAAACATCCAATGTTCCAAAAATCCAATACTGCAACACTGCTTCTTCAAATGCTCTTCATTCTGTTCAGTTCTCTCCAACAAATGTTTCAGATGGTTTTTCATGTATACTTCTCCCCCATTGACATCAATGATAGAAATTTCATCGCTATGTCAACAAAAAATCAATGTGAAAAGACACTATTTAGAAAATACATTCACTAGAGTCCTCATGACTCAGCTCAGATACACATACTCCCCCATAGAGGAAGTACCAACATCCAGTCCAGAAGAAAGAAAAGGCTCATATACCACTGGATGGATGCAACCAACTACATCACTTTTCAAAAGTATGCTAGGGCATAACCCCAAGCATACCTCTCAGATACTCAAATGTATCCTTAGGCAAAGGCTTTGTGAATATATCTGCTATCTGCTCCTTTGTACTTATGTACTCAAGTCTGACTTCTTTCTCAGCAACTTTCTCTCTTACAACATGATACTTGATTTCTATATGCTTTGTCTTAGAATGTAATACAGGATTCTTAGACATACTAACTATGCTGGTGTTGTCATAATTTATGACAACGGGTTCAACAAATTTTATTCCAATATCCTTCAGCATTTGCTTCATCCAAATTATCTGGTTACAATTGTCTGTTGCTGCTACATATTATGCTTCTGTTGTGCTTTATGAGATACAATTCTACTTCTTGCTTAGCCAAGAAACTAATCTTCCTCCAAGGAAAAATGCTCCACCATTGGTGCTTTTCTTATCATCAACACTACCTCCCCAATCAGCATCTGTATATGCACATAGGGTAAAATCATCAGATTTTTCATACCATAGTCCATAGTCCATTGTCCATTGTGCCTCTTAAATATCTCAATATCCTCTTTACTACTGAATAATGTGATTCTCTAGGTTTCTTCTGTTCTACTCAGTATTTCTTATGTTCTACTGCAGGAGTCTCATTTGTGCTAGATAGCTTATGTCCAGTCACCATGGGTGTTCCAACTGGTTTACAATTCACCATTCCAAATCTTTTCAACAAGTCATTCAGGTACTTTGTCTAACTTACAAAGATACCATCATTATTTTGTGTTATCTATAATCCCAAAAAGTATTTAATTTCACCAATCATACTCATTTCAAAGTCTTCATTTCATCAGCAAATTTGTCACTAGCTTCATCTTCTCCTCCAAAGATAATGTCATCAACAAAAATAACTCTAACCAACAAACCATTTTCAATTTCTTTTGTGTACAGATAGTTATCAGTTGTTCCTTTTGTAAATCCCAATTTTAACAAATACTTATCCACTCTTGCATACCAAGTTCTAGGTGCTTTTTTAAGTCCATATAAAGCTTTCTTCAATTTGCATACCATGTCTCCTTCTTGAGTTAAGGGAAAACCTTCAGGCTGCTCAATGTAGACTTCTTCTTCCAATTCTCCATTTAGAAATGTTGACTTCACATCCATCTGATACACTTTGAATTTCTTATAAGCTGCATATGACAAAAACATTCTTACTACTTCAATTCTTGCAACAGATGCAAAGGTTTCTTCATAATCAATTCCTTCTTTCTGTGAGTAACCCTTACATACCAATCTTGCTTTGTTTCTTACTACTTCTCCTTGTTCATTCATCTTGTTTTTAAATACCCATTTAGCTCCAATAACATTCTTGTCTTTAGGTCTAGGGACCAATTCCCATGTCTTGTTCTTTTCAATCTAATCTAGTTCTTCTTTCATAGCATTAGTCCAACTTTCATCATCACAAGCTTCATTAGTAGTCTTAGGTTCAATTTTAGAAATCAAACATAACTGTTCTTGTGCCTTATTTTGAGTTACAACTCTTTTGATGCTCCCAATAATTTGTCCAATAGGATGATTTCTTAACAAACTCTTGCTAGGTGTCACTGTCTCAGATCTCACTTCAGATGTAGGTTCTTCAATGACTTCACTATGGATTTCATTGAACAAATCACTATCAATTTCATAAAATAATTCAATAGATCCAGTGTTAGGTTTAGGATGAGCTTCTTCATCTGATTCATAATTAAGCATTCTTTCCTGAATTTTGAACTTTTCATCAACTTTAACATTTGCACTTTCAACAATAGTCTTAGTTCTTTTATTGTAACATATATAGACTTTTCTTTCCAAAGAATATCCAAGAAATATACCTTCATCTCTCTTTATATAACATTTTCTTCCAAAAATTCTAAAATACTTAACTGAGAGTGAATGTCCAAACCATAATTCATAAGGTGTCTTGTCTGTGTCTGCTATGATTTATACTCTATTCATTGTATACACTGTTGTGTTCACTACTTCTCTCTAGAATATCTTCGCCAAATCATTCTCAAACAACATAGCTCTTGCTACTTCAGTCACTGATCTGTTTCTTCTTTCTGTAATGCCATTTTGTTCAGGTGTTCTAGGGGCTAAATACTCTCTTAATGCCATTTTATTCACAAAAGGTGTTAAACTCTCTAGAAGTAAATTCTCCACCTCTATCAGCTCTCAAACATTTTATCTTCATTCTAGATTCATTCTCAACTTTATTCTTAACAATATTAAACTTACCAAATGCTTCAGATTTTTCTTTAAGAAATGCAATCCATGTCATTCTTGTAAAATCATCAACAAGAATCATAAAATATGTTTCTCCATAGAATCCTCTACTCCTGGTAAGACCACTCAAATCTGTATGAACAATCTCCAGCTTCTCTATAGATCTAAACTTCTTGCTGGGAAAAGAACTTCTTTTCTGCTTAGCCATTACACATTCTTTGCAAATCATGTTAGTAAGCTTCATATTTTTAGGTAAATCTCTTACTACAAGTGTAGTACTTACCTTCATAATGTTATTAAAGTTTATATGACAAAACCTTCTATGCCATAACCAACTATCATCAATTTGAATAATCAAACATGTCATCTCAGTAGGATTCAACTAAAATACATTACCTCTGGTTCTAGATCCAGTTCCAATCAGATTTCCATCTTTATCCTTTATCACACAAGTTTTCTTAGTAAACCAAACTTGATAATCCCTTATCAACTAACTGTCCAACACTCAAAAGATTATTTTTCAATCCATCCACAAAATAAACATCATCAGTATTAGTCTTTCCATCAAGAGTAATAGATCCTATACCTTTAATCAAACAAGGTGCATTGTTTCCAACTCTAACAACTCCTCCATCATATTCATTAAACTTTATAAATTTTTTCATGTCTCCAGTCATATGATGTGAACAACCACTGTCTATAATCCAATCAACTTTATTTTCAACTTGAGAAACTAAGGCTTTTTCTTCCTTAACATCAGTTTTAGGATTCTCTTCTTTAATTGCTACAAATCCTATGTCATCATTATTCTCAGTATCACTTTCACTTAAAGTTCTTTCTATACTAACTTCAAGATCTTCATCATTAGAATAATAACATTCCTTAGATCTTCTAGGTTTGAAATTGTTTCTATAGTTTTTAATTCTCTTAGGACATTTAGATGCAAAATGACCATATTCTTGATAAGTCCAACATTTAAATATTTTCTTACCGTCTGGTTCTCTTTTCACAAGCAAGGCAATACCTTATTCAATCTTCTTGTCTTCTTAATTTCTAGAGCCACTACTACTAGCATAATCTCCACTCACACTGATGCTTGTTGACAAAGTAAGGTGAACACTAAGAGCACTGAATGCTGTCTCCATTCTAGGCAAGTCTCCTGATAATCTCAGGTTCATTGCTACTGCTTCCAATCTTCCAAGAAGAGTCTCTCTTATAAATATTATCATACAAGGTATGACTTGTTCAATCATCTGTGTTGTCTACTTAAATACAGGAGTCAATGTCCTCAAAATTTTCCATATCACTTCATTCTCTGTCTTTGTTCCTCCACAAGATTTTATACCTATAATAAATTCTGACATTCTACCAATATAGCCTCTAATAGATTCATCTTCTAACATTCTTATATCTTCAAATGCACATATCCAATTATGTAATCTAACTCTTTTTGCATGTTCATCACCTTCAAAAGTAGAGTGTAAAGCATTCCAAATTTCATGAGATTTTTTCAAATATTTTACCTGATTGTACTCATTCTCCAGAAGGGCGGTCAAAAGTGTTTCTCTTGCAAGTATGTTACACATCAATAGATCTTTCTCATCTGCAATACATGTTTCAAGATTGTCCTCTTCAATGATAGTCTTATCATTCTTTGTAATCAACCAATAACCTAGTCCTAAACATAGTAGGTGTGTCTTCGTATTTTCTTTCCAGCTATCAAAATTTACTCCATCAAACTTAGGGCTTTCTTTCTTGAAATTTTTCATGGATCTCCTTAAGCTGTTAAACTTCTTTTTCAAGGATTTTCTGCCCTGATACTAATTGCTTGAAAGTAAAGTCCACCAAGATAACTTAGAGGGGGGGGGGGGGTGAATCAGTTATCAGATAATTATAACTTTTATCATCTTCAACAACATTAAACCATATAAGCAATATAATTACCAACCATAGAAAGATATTCATACACAATAACATAATGACACAAGATATGTTGACTAGGGAACCTCTTGATCAAAGAGTAAACCCTGGTGGGAATGATGCCCACAAAAGATGCACTAATATGAATATTCCTTGTGAAAGGATGGACTCTGTTAGGAGTCTTATGAAATACATTCAGTACATATGAATCCCTGTTAAAAGATTCTAACTTTGTTAAGAGTTATGGAAGACAGAAGGACCCACTGCCCAAACAACTTCAGGGTAAGATCACTGCACACACTATCCAAATAATCTTTGTATTACTCATTAGAATAATATGTTACCTCTTTTCTGACTGTGCCAAACTACACTCATTGTTACATCAGATCTCAATTTTAGATCTATGTGCCTCGCATGTCTTCCTTCACAAATTCGCTTTCATACTTAGCTCTTTTGTTCACTTCATGCATACAACATCACACACAACCACTACTTCCATATCACAACTACCAAAATACAACAAGGAAATACATTCCTTCCTTTACACCACACTCAAATAATTACAAATGAGTCAGCATACAATTACAACATAAAAGTTTCCACACTCTACATCAAAATTACACAAAACTGTCGGCTTCCAAACACAATAAATCTTCACTCGTGTGACCTCAAAGTTTGCACTATCATCCACATCACTATCAATGTTTCTTCAACTTCCCTTTAACTATGCAAAACAAGATTCCATCTTGATTAGGAGATATCATCCGATTTCCATAAATCACTACTCAGGAACATTGCCTGAATACTGCTTCCACCAAAATGCTCATAACTTCCATGAATAAATTAATTAATGTCTGCACTCTTAACCATGGACCTATAACATATCAAAAAGTATATCCTTAATATCACATAGCTCCAACTGTAATAACCCACATGTGCTAATCCAAACTCTGTCTACTTCTCTGCAAGTCTTCGGTAAAACACTGTGTTGACATCAATGACAATCATAGTCATGAATGCAACACCAACTACTACAAAATGGATGCCAAATATTTAGAATTCATTCCTAACACAAGGAGTATGAGGTTGCATGCTAGGCTGCCCAGAAACATGTGGGCAGAGACTATGAACACTGCTATTTATTTAATCAATAGAGGCCCCTCTAATCGTTTGGACTGTGGTATTCTAGAGGAAGCATGGAGTGGTAAGAAGGTGGGTTATTCTTTTCTCAAAACCTTTGGTTGTGAAGATTTTTCACATATAGATTTTGAAAATAGAACCAAGCTGGAAGCTATGTCAAAAAAATGTGTATTTGTTGGATACGGCATTAATGAATTTGGTTATAGGCTTTGGGATTTTCAAAATCATAAAATTGTAAGAAGCAGGGATGTCATATTCAATGAGAAAATATTGTACAAAGATCTATTGTAGCAGCATGAGAAGAAATAAAATGACTATGTAGTACTGGATGATACTCCAAAAGATGATGTTCTAGTAGTTCCTTTTTCTCCACAACAATAGCAACAACAAATACCACACACCCCAGTGAATGTTAGATGGTCAACAAGGCTAAGTAGACCTCCACAAATATTTTCTCCATCTTTGTATTCTATTTTGTTAACAGATGCTGGTGAACTTGAATGTTATGATGAAGCTGTGTAGGTGGATACAAAGATTTAGTGGGAGTCTGAAATGATAGAGGAAATGGACTCCTTGCTAAAAAATCACACTTGGGATTTATGGAAGTTACTTATAGGTAAAAGGGCTTTACAAAATAAATGGGTTTTTAGGCTGAAAGAAGAGGATGGAGGTAAGAAAAGATTTAAAGCCAAGTTAGTTGTTAAAAGATTTTCATAGAAAAAGGGTATTGATTTTGATGAGATATTTTCTCCAGTTGTTAAAATGACTTCCACCCGTACTGTCTTAGGTATTGTGGCTACTGAAGATTTGCATTTAGAATAGATTGATGTTAAAACAAAATTTCTTCATGGTGATTTGGATGAACAAATATATATGGTCCAGCCACAAGGATTTGAAGTCAAGGGTAAGGAGAATTTGGTGTGCAGATTGCAGAAAAGTTTATATGGCTTGAAGCAAACACCTCGGCAATGGTATATTATATTTGACACTTTTATGAATGAGCATGGATACAGTCAGCGTCATTCTAGCCATTGTGTTTATTTTAAGAGGTTGGATGATGATAGCTATATTTTTTTATATTTATATGTTGATGATATGCTTGTAGCTTGGTCTAACATGGATCACATTAAGGGGTTGAAACAACAGTTAGCACATTCATTTGCTATGAAGGATTTGGGGGAAGAAAAAAAAATTCTTGGTATGAAAATTTGTAGAGATAGGAAAAATAGGAAGTTGTCTCTATCTCAGTCTGATTATATTGAGAAGGTGTTGCAATGTTTCTCTATGGAGAATACCAAAGCTGTCAGCACACCTTTGCCTAGTCATTTGAAATTGACTAAGGAGATGTGTCCTAAGTCATCAGAAGAAGAGGCAAAAAAGTCTAAGGTACCTTATGCTTTAGCTATAAGGAGCTTAATGTATGCTATGGTATGTACTAGGCCAGATATTGTACATGCAGTGGGAGTTGTTAGCCGATATATGAGTAACCCTGGTATTGAGCATTGGAATGTAGTAAAATGGATTCTCATATATTTGAGAGGTACATCCAATAAGTGTTTACACTTTGGGGGTTCTACTACTACTATACAAGGCTATGTTGACTCAGATTTGGTAGGAGATATAGATAACAGGCGGAGTACTATAGGTTATGTATTTACTGTTGGTGGGATAGAAGTGAGTTGGATTTCTTGACTACAAAAGGTGGTTTCTTTATCCACTACAGAGGTAGAGTATGTTGCTACTACAGAGGCAGCCAAGGAGATGATATGGCTTCAATTCTTCATGGAAGAATTGGAAAATCCATAAACGAATAATTTTTTGCATACAGATAGCCAAAGTGTCATTCATCTTGCAAAGAATTCAACTTTGCACTCAAAGACAAAACACATACAATTGTGGTACCATTTCATTCGGTCAGTTTTGGATGATGGGAAGTTAAAGCTAGAAAATATTCATACAAATGATAATCTAGCAGATATGTTTACAAAGGTAGTAACAAGGGAGAATTTGAACTCATGTTCAGCTTTAGTTGGTATTCTAGACTGAACAGAATAAAGGAACAACTGAGTCCAAGCTGGTTAGATCTATTGGGAGCCTCATATGGTAGCGGTATTGCTAAAGGATTAGTCTCCAAGTGGGAGGTTTTTTAGTGTGGATACTGATCAGTCACCAAGTGGGAGATTGTTAGCTTGTGGTGACTGATTAGGAAAGTACTATACAATTTTCCTCCTGACCTCACCGGGGTATGGGGGTGCAGCCCCCGAGGAAAATCTTTTTGAGGCCGACATATTGTAACTCATTATAACCCTGAAGCAGAAAAATATTGTATAATATAGCTTAGGGTTAGGGATTTCATAATGTATGATTTTAGTACTTGTGGTAGAATTGACCTATAAGGGATTATGGATTGTAATCAGGTTGTAATCACTGGGTAATAATAGTATTGGACTCCCTGTTGGTGGATGTAGCCCAGGGATTGGGTGAACCACTTTAAATCTTTGTGTATTGTGTTCTCTTTTGTGTGGTTAATTGTTTTCTGATATTGGTTATATTTGCATGTAATTGCTATTTCTGTCTTGTTAATCCTAACACCCTTTTCCATTGATGTCAAAGGGGGAGTAGTATAGAGTCATGAAAAATAGTCTTAAAGGGGGAGTACATATAGAATTAAGGAGGAGCAATATATAGCAGCAAGAGGGAGTAGTATTCATTCATGGAAGCAGTTTAGTTGAGGAAATAGAGAATATTGAAGAATATTTCAGCAGATGAAAGATTCATCCTTGGGGGAGTTTTTGATGAGGAAATGGAGAATGTTATAAAAAAAATTATTTGGATTGATGGTGTTTTTTATTCTATATGTTTCCATCAATGCCAAAGGGGGAGATTGTTGGAGATTTGCTAGTAAGCCAGTGCTGACTATATGTTTGTCATTGATGACAACATATGGTAAGTAGCATTCATGGAAGACTTATGTAGTAATCTTTGATTATATATAGCATGGACATGTTATCAGCATGATATCATGGATGTAGAGGTTAATTTTTAGTAAAGATAGTTATGTAGCAACTTGTGTCAGCAGTGTTCTTGATAGAGTTATAGGCAGTGTTCTATGAGTGATTGTTTGTACAGTTATCATGGAGCCTTGTGCATTTGGATATGTGATGGATACATGTTAGTGATGTTACATTCATGGATGTAGAGTCTGGTGTGTAGTAGAAGTGAAGTTATGCAGACTCTATTCACCAGTTGCAGTTTCCTATGTTTATCCAGAAGAGCTGACATAGATTATACTGGTACAGAAGTTGCGCCTATCATTACAGTATGTGTGATTGGATTAGTGATTCAAAAATAGTTAAGAATTTTTGGTTAAGATTACATGATGTAATTCAGCATGAGGAGAAAGTATCAGTTAATTTGGTATAGCCGACAGTGTGTAGCGTGCGTCTACACTTATTGATTTGGACAGGTCCTAGTTTGTGTTGCATGCTTAGTAGAGCCAAAAAAGATGTTATTGGAGAGTGTTATTGTTTCTCTAATATGATTTCAAGGTGGTTCTAATAGGATGACTTGATTATATCATTTAGAGGAAAAGATACTTATAGCTAGTCATTTGTGATTGCTAGAAGTATGGCATTGAGATGAAAGTTTAGAGCAGAGCAAAGAGTGCAAAGTTTTATGTCATCAAGAAGAGGTCTATGTGAAAGAGAAGGTAGAGTGTGCTATTCATTGGAATTGATCAAGATAATAGGGCTACCTCGTAGTTCACCAAGATCTAGATATAGTGTGTATTTGTTATTGAGAAGGTTGCAACCTTCACCCCTTTGAGCAGTGAGCTCTTAGACAGTGCATCCTCACCCCTAACAGGGTCAATCATAAAAGACTCCTAATAGGGTTTGACCTTTGACCAGGTCATTATACTTATTGCATTGTAAAGATCAACTCCTAACAGGGTTGTAAGATCTTCTAACAAGGATCATTATACACTAGTGCAGTTTATTAGTGGGTGTTAATTCCCACCGGGGTTTTTACCTATTTGGGTTTCCCTGTAACCAAAATATTGGTATTGTGTTCAAGTCTTCTTTCATTGTATTTATACTTAAATTTTAAGTATACTTAATTGGATAAAGAATTGAAACTTGTAGATAACTAATTCACCCCCCTCTCAGTTATCTCTTGGGGCTATTCCTAATAGAGATATCTTTATCCCTTATAACGATACTATCCCTTGAGCTTGACTACTTGTATTGTCACTTATATTTCTAGTAAAGGAAACAATCATATGAGCTTGATCTTATAATTCCTCTCGTCACTACTTTTCCATGGATTCTCCTCGCAATACCATCAAAATTTAGCTTGTACCATCCTAGTTTTAGTGATTTCCATTTAGTATTCCTTCTCCTTAACCTCTTTGAATTATGGAATTTAACATAGGAATTAGGTAAACTCTAATTTCTTATAATTTTATTATCAAAAGAAGCAAGAAAAAAGAACAAACAATACTAGGTTGCAAGAGAAAGATTCTCCATTGATAGTCTATAAAAAGTCTTGAAAACTTCCTCAGTCAAAATTTAATTCCATGGAAGACCCTATTTTTCATTTCCTTCCACAGAATTCAGCCAAGGTGAGGGGGAATCTACTTCCACATTTCTCGAATGAGGGGGTTATGAGTAGGTCACTTCCAATCATAAGAAAATTAATTGTTAAAAATTCACATTCATAACCCATCAAGTATTAAGTTTTTGCAACACCATACTCCATAAATCTTGGGTGAATCTACAATGAAGCAAGATAAGCAAAATGGTTTTTTCTTGAGTGAGAATCTTGTTGGGCATAGTTTTCCACTAGAAGAATTTATTTTTTGAATTATCTAGGGGTTTCAAAATTTCTACCACAATTTGGTATGATTATCTTCTTTCAATGGAGTGATGTAGGCCAATTTGACAAAAAAATCACCTTTGGGGATTTTCCTCCAATTGAACTTATCATCCCTTTGGAAAAGAGGTATTCTAGTTTGTTTTAGTATCTTTTTTAGCTCCATATCCTTTTGCAATAGGTTAGGCTAGTTCATATTGTTAGGACTCATCAATAACTTTGTCCCTTCTCAAAGCCAAGTCCTTGTGTATCTCCTTTTGGCATTTGACTCTCAATTTGTGCATCAAGCTTCGCTAAATTAGATTTGAAATTTTCTTTAAATTCATTAGCTATAGAATGCTCATTAGCTATAGAATGCTCACTCCTAAGAACTTCATTAACTCTTTCAAGCTCTTTCTCATTATGTCTAGCTTCATCAAGATTAAGATGCATCTCTCCAATCTGACAATTCAATTTGTGGCATTCATCTAACTTATCTTTTAAGGATTTTTCAACATGTTATTGATTCTATTTCTTTTCCTCAATTTCCCTAGTCAACTTCATGACTATGGCATCCATCTCATGTTTTAGGTTATCCTTTTCTTTCACAAGATTCTCACACTGATTAGATTGTTCCATTATGTTTGATGAATCATTAATGCTTCCTTTCATCTTCAACTACTCAACAAGATCTTTCCTCTTTTCTCTAGGGCCCCATTTGGTCGAGGAATTAGAATTTGACTCAAAACCTTATTATCTCAAAATAAGGTTTTAAAATTTTAGTTTTGTGTATTTGGAAAATAGTTTGGACCGTTTGGTTGACCCAAAAAATGATTGAGCCAATCCATCTTCTACATTTGGTTACCAAGTTCAAAATTAGAATTAGAACTAAGAAATTCCTATTTGGGTTGGAAGTTCTGTAGACTGGTGCGTGAGAGGAAAAGGCCTATCTAGAATATCTGGAATCTTTGTATCCCCTTCCAACATTTTTACAACCTCAACAATGGTGGGCCTGAAAGCCACCATAACATGCACACACATAACTCCCACAAGAACAAATCTCTCCATTATAATTCTAGGCCCAGTTCCTCTCATCCCCCAATCCACCACTTCAATTGCTCTACCTACTTTCACAAGAATCCATGCCCAATTTGTCACCAGATAATCGTAAGTGTTCTCCAATGAAGTATCCAAAACTTTTCTACCACTCATTATCTCCTACACCATGATGCCAAAGCTATAAACATCACTCTTTTCTATCAATTGCCCATACAGAGCATACTCCGGAGCTAGGTAACCATGAGTGCCTACAATTCATGTCATCAGATGGGACTCCCCTTGGCCATTCATTCTGGCCAGTCCAAAATCAGAGACATGAGAATTGAAATCAACTTCCAACAGAATGTTCATGGCCTTAATGTCTCTGTGATAAATTGTAGGTTGAACACCATAGTGCAAATAAGATAAACCCTTAGCTACCTTGAGCACAATATATTTCCTATACGGCCATGTCAGCGGTGGCTTGGATTCTCTTCCAAATATGTGGTCATCTAAACTTCCATTCAGCATGAAATTGTAGATTAGAAACTATTGGTACCCTTCCACATCATCGCTTGCTACACATCAACTTCTTAGAACCACTAGGTTTATGTGCCTTATGTTATTGATAATCCCACCCCATTTAAGAAATCTGTGTCTCCTTTTGGAGAACAATTCTTTATTTTCTTCACAACAATGACTAGTGTGTGAGAGGCAAAGGCCTATCTAGAATTGGGGGTGGAATTGGGTGCAAAAATTTCACAAAAACCCAATGTTAGGAATGAATGCTAAAGTGTTTGGTAGACATTCTGTAGTAGTTGTTGTTGCATTCATGACTATGATTGTCATTGATGTCAACATAGTGATTTATCGAAGACTTGTAGAGAAGCAGATAGAGTTTGGATTAGCACACGTGGGTTATTGCAATTGGAGCTATGTGATGTTGAGGTTATACTCTTTGATATGTCATATGTCTATGGTTAAGACTACAGATAGTAATTCATTGATTCATGGAAGTTATGATCATTTTGGTGGAAGCAGTATTCAGGCAGTGTTCCTGAGTAGCGGTTTGTGGAAATCGGATGATATCTCCTAATCAAGATGGAATCTAGTTTTGCATAGTTAAAGGGAAGTTGGAGACACATTAATAGTGACATGGTTGATAGCACAGACTTTGAGGTCACACGAGTGAAGATTTATTGTATTTGGAAGCCAACAATTTTGTGTAATTTTGGTGTAGCATGTGGAAACTTTTATTTTGTAATTGTATGCCGACTCATTTGTAATTATTTGAGTGTGGTATAAAGGAAGGAATGTATTTCCTTATTGTAATGTAGTAGTATGTAGTGGTAATTTTAAAGTGTGTAATTATGATATGGTAGCAGCGGTTGTGATGCTGTATGCATGAAGTAAAGAAAAGAGCTAAGTATGAAAGTGAATTTGTGAAGGAAGACATGCAAAGTACAAAGATCTGAAATTGAGATCTGATGTAATAGTAAGTGTGGTTTGGCATAGTCAGAGAAGAGGTAACATATTATTCTATTGAGTAATGAAAAGATTATTTGGATAGTGTGTTCAGTGGTCTTATCCTGAAGCTGTTTGGGCAGTGGGTCCTTCTATCTTCCATAACTCTTAACAGGGTTAGAATCTTTTAACAGGGATTCAAAATCATCTAACATGGATTCATATGTACTAAATGTATTTCATAAGACTCCTAACAGATTCCATCCTTTCACAAGGAATATTCATATTAGTGCATCTTTTGTGGGCATCATTCCCACTGGGGTTTACTCTTTGATCAAGAGGTTCCCTAGTCAACATATCTTGTGTTATTATGTTATTGTGTATTAATATCTTTCTATGTTTGGTAATTATATTGCTTATATGGTTTAATGTTGTTGAAGATGATAAAAGTTATAATTATCTAATAATTGATTCAGCCCCCCCCCCCCCCCCTCTCAGGTATCTTGGTGGACTTTACTTTCTAACAATTGATTGGTATCAGAGCAGTAGGTCCTTGAAAAAGAAGTTTAACAGCTTAAGGAGATCCATGGTGAATTTTAGGAAAGAAAGCCCTAAGTTTGATGGAGTAAATTTTGACTGCTGGAAAGAAAAGATGAAGACACACCTATTATGTTTAGGACCAGGTTATTGGTTGATTACAAAAAATAATAAGACTATCATTGAAGAGGACAATCTTGAAACATGTACTGCGAAAGAGAGAGATCTATTCATGTGTAACATACTTGCAAGAGAAGCACTTTTCATAGCACTTCTAGAGAATGAGTACAGTCAGGTAAAATATTTGAAAAAATCTCATGAAATTTGGAATGCTTTACACTCTACTTTTGAAGGTGATGAACATGCAAAAAGAGTTAGATTACATAATTGGATATGTGCATTTGAGGATATAAGAATGTTTGAAAATGAATCTGTTAGAAGTTATATTGGTAGAATGTCAGAGATCATTTCAGGTATAAAATATTATGGAGGAACAAAGATAGAGAATGAAGTGATATGGATAATTATAAGGACATTGAATCATGTATTTAAGAAGATGACGCAGATGATTGAATAAGTGATACCTTGTACAACAAACTTTACAAGAGAGACTCTTCTTCGAATATTGGAAGCAGCAGAAATGAACCTAAGATTATCAGGAGACTTACCTAGAATGGAGACAGCATTCAGTGCACTTAGTGTTTTCCCTACTTTGTCAAGAGGCATCAGTGTGAGCAGAGATTATGCTGGCAGCAATAGATCTAGAAATGAAGAAGACAAGAATATTGAAGAAGGTATTGCCTTGCTTGTGAAAAGAGAACCAGACAGTAAGAAAATATTTAAATGTTGGACTTCTCAAGAATATGGTCATTTTGCATCTAAATGTCCTAAGAGAGTTAAAAATTACAAAAGCAATTTCAAACCTAGAAGATCTAAGGAATGTTATTATGCTAATGATGAAGATCTTCAAGCTAGTATAGAAAGAACTTTAAGTGAAAGTGATACTGAAAATAATGATGACATAGGATTTGTAGCAATCAAAGAAGAAAATCTTGAAACTGATGTTAAAGAAGAAACATCTTTAGTTTCTCAAGTTGAAAAGAAAGCTGATTGGATTATAGATAGTGGTTGTTCACATCATATGACTAGAGAAATGAAAAATTTCATAAAGTTGAATGACTATGATGGAGGAGTTGTTAGAGTTGGAAACAATGCAACTTGTTTGATTAAAGGCATAGGATCTATTACTCTTGATGGAAAGACTAATACTGATGATGTTTATTTTGTGGATGGATTGAAACATAATCTTTTGAGTGTTGGATAGTTAGTTGATAAGGGATATCAAGTTTGGTTTATTGAGAAAACTTGTGTGATAAAGGATAAAGATGGAAATCTGATTGGAACTGGATCTAGAACTAGATGTAATGTATTTCAATTGAATCCTACTAAGATGACATGTTTGATTACTAAAATTGATGACAGTTAGTTATGGAATAGAAGGTTTTGTCATATAAAATTTGATAACATTGTGAAAGTAAGTACTACACTTTTAGTAAGAGATTTACCTAAAATTATGAAGCCTACTAACATGATTTGCAAAGAATGTGTAATGGCTAAATGGAAGAGAAGTTCTTTTCCTAGTAAGAAGTTTACATCTACAGAGAAGTTGGAGATTGTTCATACAGACTTGAGCAGTCCTACCAGGACTAGAGGATTTTATGGAGAAATGTATTTTATGATTCTTGTTGATGATTTTACAAGAATGATGTGGATTTCATTTCTTAAAGAAAAATCTAAAGCATTTGATAAGTTTAAGATTGTTAAGAATAAAGTTGAGAATGAATCTGGAATGAAGATTAAATGTTTAAGATCTGATAGAAGTGGAGAATTTACTTCTAGAGAGTTTAACAAATTTTGTGAAGAAAATGGCATTAAAAGACAGTATTCAGACCCTAGAACACCTAAACAAAATGGCATTGCAAAAAGAAGGAACATATCAGTGACTGAAGTAGCAAGAGCTATGTTGTTTGAAAATAATTTGGCAAAGATATTCTAGAGAGAAGCAGTGAACACAACAGTATATACAATGAACAAAGTACAAATCAGAGTAGACACAGACAAGACACCTTATGAATTATGGTTTGGACATGCACCCTCAGTTAAATATTTTAGAATTTTTGGAAGTAAATGTTATATAAAGAGAGATGATGATATTGGAAAGTTTGATCCTAGAAGTGATGAAGGTATATTTCTTGGATATTCCTTGAAAAGAAAATCATATAGATGTTTCAATAAAAGAACTAAGACTATTGTTGAAAGTGCAAATGTTAAAGTTGATGAAAAGTTCAAAATTCAGGAAAGAATGCTTGATTATGAATCTGATGAAGAAGCTCATCCTAAACCTAATACTAGAACTAATGAATTATTTTATGAAACTAACAGTGATTTGTTTAATGAAAGCCATAGTGAAGTTATTGAAGAACCTACATCTGAAGAGAGATCTAAGATAGTGACACCTAGCAAGAGTTTGTTAAGGAATCATCCTTTTGAATAGATTATTGGGAGCATCAAAAGAGGAGTTTTGACTCAAAATAAGGCACAAGAATAGTTATGTTTGATTTCTCAAATTGAACCTAAGAGTACTAGTGAAGCTTGTGAAGATGAAAGTTGGACTAATGCTATGAAAGAAGAACTAGATCAGATTGAAAAGAACAAGACATGTGAATTGGTCCCTAGACCTAAAGACAAGAATGTTATTGGAACTAAATGGGTATTCAGAAGCAAGATGAATGAACAAGGAGAAGTAGTAAGAAACAAAGCAAGATTGGTATGTAAGGGTTACTCACAACAAGAAGGAATTGACTATGAAGAAACTTTTGGACCTATTGCAAGAATTGAAGCAGTAAGAATGTTTTTGGCATATGCAGCATACAAGAAATTCAAAGTGGATCAGATGGATGTAAAGTCAGCATTTCTGAATGGAGAATTGGAAGAAGAAGTCTACATTGAGCAGCCTAAAGGTTTTCCTTTAACTCAAGAAGGAGACATGGTATGTAAATTGAAGAAAGCTTTATATGGACTTAAACAAGAACCTAGAACTTGGTATGCAAGACTGGATAAGTATTTTTTAAAGTTAAGATTTATAAAAAGAACATTTGATAGCAATCTCTACATAAAAGAAATTTAAAATGGTTTGTTAGTTACAGTTATTTTTGTTGATGACATTATCTTTGGAGGTGAAGATGAAGCTAGTGACAAATTTGCTAATGAAATGAAGACTGAATTTGAAATGATTATGATTGGTGAGATGAAATAATTTTTAGGATTATAGATAACACAAAACAATGATGGTATCTTTGTAAGTCAGACAAAGTACTTGAATGACTTGTTGAAAAGATTTGGAATGGAGGATTGTAAACCAATTGGAACACCTATAGTGACCAGACATAAGTTATCTAGCACAGATGAGACTCCTGTAGTAGAATAAAAAAAATATAGATCTATGATTGGAGGATTGCAGTATTTGACTCATACAAGACCTGATATAGCACATTCAATTGGAATTGTAGCAAGATTTCAAGCTGAACCTAGAAAATCACATTATATAGCAGTAAAGAGGATACTGAGATATTTAAGAGGCACAATGGACTATGGATTATGGTATGAAAAATATGATGATTTTACCCTATTTGCATTAATAGATGTTGATTGGGGAGGTAGTGTTGATGATAAGAAAAGCACTAGTGGTGGAGAATTTATTCTTGGAGGAAGATTAGTTTCTTGGCTAAGAAATAAGAAGAATTGTATCTCACAAAGCACAGCAAAAGAAGAATATGTAGCAGCAGCAAACAATTGTAACCAGATAATTTGGATGAAGCAGATGCTGAAGGATATTGGAATAAAATTTGTTGAGCTTGTTGTTATACATTGTGATAACACCAGTACAGTTAGTATGTCTAAGAATCCTGTATTACATTCTAAGACAAAGCATATAGAGATTAAGTATCATGTTGTAAGAGAGAAAGTTGCTGTGAAAGAAGTCAGACTTGAGTACATAAGTACAAAGGAGTAGATAGCAAATATATTCACAAAGCTATTGCCTAAGGATACATTTGAGTATTTGAGAGGTATGCTTGGGGTTATGCCCCAACCTACTTTTGAGAAGTGATGCAGTTGGTTGCATCTGTCCAGTGGTATATGAGCCTTATCTTTCTTCTAGACTGGATGTTGGTACTTCCTCTATGGGGGATTATGTGTATCTGAGCTAAGTCACGAGGACTCTAGTAAATGTATTTTCTAAAAAGTATCTTTTGATATTGAGTTGTTGTTGAGTTAGTGATGGAATTTATGTCATTGATGTCAATGGGGGAGAAGTATGCATGAAAAACAATCTAAGACATCTATTGAAGAGAGTTGAATAGGACAATGGAGCAAGATTTGATTGATGAAGAGGATTTGAAGAAGTAGTGTTGCAGTATTGGATTTTTGGAACATTGGATGTTTTTCATCTATGTTTCCATCAATGCCAATGGGAGAGATTGTTAGGAATGAATGCTAAAGTGTTTGGCAGACATTCTACAATAGTTGTTGTTGCATTCATGACTATGATTGTCATTGATGTCAACACAGTGATTTACCGAAGACTTGCAGAGAAGTAGACAGAGTTTGGATTAGCGCACATGGATTATTGTAGTTGGAGCTATGTGATGTTGAGGTTATACTCTTTGATATGTCATATGTCTATGGTTAAGGGTGTAGATAGTAATTCATTGATTCATGGAAGTTATGATCATTTTGGTGGAAGTAGTATTCAGGTAGTGTTCATGAGTAGCGGTTTGTGGAAATCGGATGATATCTCCTAATCGGGATGGAATCTAGTTTTGCATAGTTAAAGGGAAGTTGGAGACACATTGATAGTGACATGGTTGATAGTGTAGACTTTGAGGTAGCACAAGTGAAGATATATTGTATTTGGAAGCCGACAGTTTTGTGTAATTTTGGTGTAGCATGTGGAAACTTTTATTTTGTAATTGTATGCCGACTCATTTGTAATTATTTGAGTGTGGTATAAAGGAAGGAATGTATTTACTTTTTGTAATATAGTAGTATGTATTTTTAATGTGAAAGTGTGTAATTATGATATGGTAGCAGCAGTTGTGATGTTGTATGCATGAAGTAAAGAAAAGAGCTAAGTATGAAAGTGAATTTGTGAAGGAAGACATGCGAAGTATAGAGATCTGAAATTGAGATTTGATGTAACAATAAGTTTGGTTTGGCATAGTTAGAGAAGAGGTAACATATTATTCTATTGAGTAATGCAAAGATTATTTTGACAGGGTGTTCAATGATCTTACCCTGAAGCTGTTTGGGCAGTGGGTCCTTCTGTCTTCTATAACTCTTAACAGGGTTAGAATCTTTTAACAGGGATTCATATGTACTAAATGTATTTCATAAAACTCCTAACAGAGTCCATCCTCTCACAAGGAATATTCATATTTATGCATCTTTTGTGGGCATCATTCCCACTGGGGTTTACTCTTTGATCAAGACGTTCCCTAGTCAACATATCTTGTGTTATTGTGTTATTGTGTATGAATATCTAATAACTAATTCACCCCCCCCCCTCTCAGTTATCTTGGTGGACTTTACTTTCTAACACCCAAAACCCAGAAGATGATTTCAAATTCACCTGTTGGGTGGGAAGATAGTGTTACCAATTTTTGTGCCTAAATAAGATTTTGATCTCCGAAACCCAAATTACAATTTAGCATCCCAAATAGAGGATTTGGTAAAAAAGGAGAAGTTCCACATGCAATTTTGCCCCAATTCCACTAACCAAAGGAGGCCTAGATTTATTCAGATACTCCCTTAGATTCTTTATAAAACTTTTAGTCTCTTTGAGTTTCTCTTCTAGTCCAATGTTTTCAACATTTGACTTTTCAACATTTTCAAGTACAATCAAGAGTTGTCTTTGAACACTACTGGAAATTATTGAATAATCCATCAGGATTTTCCTCAAGGTATTATAATTTCTCTAAGGCATAAATCTCTAATACCGATTGTTGGTATTGAGGAACACTGAGAGTGAGGGGGGGAGGGGGTGAATTAATGTTCTAAAACTTTTAGCTCTACGGATCTAATTCTTTAACCATCATTAGAAAGCAATAAAAGTAAACATAAAGAAAACATCCATAAAATCATAGCACCAAGATTTTTGTGTGGAAACCTGATTAATGGAAAACCACGGTGGGGCTGGAACCCACAATAATCTTTGCAAAAATAAAGATGTTAACCTAGTTAAGGGAAATAGTACAAAATGGATTATGCATTCATTTAGGCCCATTTCCTAGAGCTTACTACTCAAATCATAACATATATATAGAGGCTCACTGACATACAAAGGTTTGGACTACAATCCAAAAGAGTGAACTAAGAAGTAGCATCAACTATGTGTATACAGTTCTATTGAGGTATAGAACATATTGTGTGTGTGAGTTTGTGGCCTGCAACACAACACTTCAATAGGATAACAACATCACTTGTTAGATAAATGAGCATTCAATTGAAGAAATTAAGAAGCAAAAGCATCCTATTTCTCTCTAATTAGTATGAGTATGAAATAAGGGGTTAGTTTGCTCTCAGATTTAACCCTTAAAGAGTGACAATCTACACTAAAATGAGAGATTCAAGAGTACATGTATGCAACTAAAGTTCTTTCCATTTTAACCAAATTGAAGTGTTCTTTTAATTAAGCATGAAAGTAAGCATGAAAAGCATGAAAAAATCTATCAAACTAAGACATTAGTTAGAAAATCCTCCAAGCATGAGAGTTCAATAATCATGGATTATGAAGCCTCACAATTCAAGCATGTAATCTCAAAATGTCAAAATAAGCTAGAGTAGCCAAATTAGAAGCATGTAGAAGCATTTAGAAAACCATTGAGAAGAAGAAAAGAAGCCTTTGAAAATTCTATTTTATAGGAGGTTGAAGGAATTTGACGGTTGAGATGCATCTGGGAGGAGTGGTTGAAATGCATCTTGGCTTGATCCTTGATCCATGTGCAAGCCTCCTAATCATGAGAGTATGTTTGTTGTGTTTGTTTGATTTAGGAGGTATTTATGCTTTTCTTTTAATTAATAACTCTAGCCTTGAATTTGGTGGGATTGGATTAACTAAATAGGCCTAGAGTTATTTGTCTTGATTTTGCTTGAAACCTTAGTAATTAATGCTCGATTTAAGATTTGATGGAGTTTATTGAATTTTTGGGGGTTTATGTTGATAATCAAAGATCAAATTAACATAATCAAGGTTATATGCTGAATTAAGGGAAAATAGGGCCTTAGGTTCTAATAGCCTAGTTTTAGCTGATTACATTTTCCCCTCTTTGAATTGCTTTGCGAACAGCACGGGGATTCAAAGAACATCTGATTCAAAGTGTGATTCAGGAGATTTATAGAGCAACGAGAACTACTCTGAAATATTTATAGAGTAGTAATGAGAACTACTCTGAATTTGAGAATCCCGAGCTTGATTGAATGAAATCCTGCTTCATTAAAAAAAAGTTTTTAATTCTGAACTTGATTGAACCCAAATTGACATTACTGATTCTGAGCTTGATTGAATGAAGACCGATAAAAGAATTTTGAGCTTGATCAAACAAAATTCTGCTTGTCTTAGAAACTATCAATTCTGAACTTGATAGAACAGGAAATGACAATACCGACACTGAGCTTGATTGAACAAAGGTCGACATGACATTTTGAAAAGAATTTCCAGTTAAAAATTAACAGTCTCAACTTGATTGAAGAGAACTGTCATGCCCCTGGTGTTGAATAATTTGATTCAAAGCATTAGATTTTGGTATGATTATGCCCCCTCGAGACTGAATTGGAACAAATTTGAATAAACTCATTAGTTTTTAGCATTTAGAAAGATTTGCAGTGGTTGAAATGATTTTGGATCAAGCATAGATCGATTGGAACGAGTTTTCAAGCCATTTAGATCGATTTTAGTGCCCCAAAAGCACTGTTTGACCAAGAATTTGAGAGAGTTGACCAAGTTTGACTTTTGTTTGAGTAATATCCTGACAGAAAAACTTGATGTTATATTGAGAAAATCACTTTCTGTTCCATTCTTGCCCCTGTTTGACTATAATTTGACCATTTTGACTTTTGCCTTCTGAATGTTGACTTTGCTTTGTAACTCTATTTTTACTACATTTGGATGATATAAGTCACCTTTTTCAATTTTGGTCCCAATATTAAGCCTATGTGACGTCTTATGGATAAATGTCCCTTAGGGTTCCGGGGCCCCTGGGAGGCTTAAATAGGTCAAAAAGTGACTTTTAACTATTCATTTTCACTTTTACCCTTTGAGAATTTACTGAGCTCTAAGAAACCATCGTGTTCCCAATGGAGAAGCACATATTCAAGATGGCCAGGTGACACAACTGACCACGGCACTACGCAGCACCTGTGAGTATCCGATAATGAACCTTTTCAATTTGAAAAAATTAATTTTCATGCATTTCCATGCATTTTATAGGCAATTTTGTTTTGAGTCGCATCCTGTATATGGGATCACATTAGGTAAATCCTATGTCACTTCCTGAATTCCAGATTACATCTGGGATTTCACAGATCACACCCCAGCAGGTCGCATCTGGTAAAATTTGAATTCCTTGAAGCTTTTTAGGTTAATTTTAATAACAGGGTTGCATCCCGGATTCCGGATCGCTTCCCAGATTTCCTGTGTCACATACAAGATTTCTAAGAATTGCATCTAGTTTTATGATCACATCCTAGATTTCTTGATCCGCATCTGGGATTTTAAGTCAAATTTGGTTTTTCTTGATTTCTGAGCCAAGCACATTTGTTTTTCTGAACTTTGAGCAATTTTTTGGCCAATTTCTTTTGTCTAATGCTGACATAGTGCCCTTATTTTCTATTGTGTAGGTTGATTTTTCTGTCGTATCATTTAGATCTTTGAGGCTAGCCCAAGTCTTGGCTCTTCATGATCAGCTGAGTTCAGAGGATCAGCAGGTAGTTCGGCATTGTGGTCTTTGGAGTCTTGTTGATTTACCTCATATTCTAGTAAATCATGGTCTTCTTACAACACTTGTGAAGAGGTGGCATTCAGATCATAACACCTTTCATTTACTGACCAATGAGATGATAGTGACGTCAGAGGACATATGGAGGATTTTGCATGTATATGTGATGGGTGCTCAGATAGAGTACATGCCATTTGGACCTGCAGTGATCGCCGATGCGAGGAGAGTCTTTCAAGATGACACGATCAAAGGTTGTTTTTTTTAGTTGGGACCACATGGTCACCAAATATGCCCCTTTTCCTGTTTACTTAGCTGGTTTGATAGGTGGCATTATGATGCTTGATAGGGGCCAGTACAGTTTCGTGTGTGGTGGGTCCTGAGTTATAGGACAAATGATCCAGTCTTTTGGGAGATATACTTGGGGTATTTGTATTTTAGCTCACATGTACCATGAGCTACATGAGATTTTCTATTAGCACTCTAGATCTATGACTGTGGGGAGTGTTGTTTTACAGATCTGGGCATGGAAGCATATCCCCATGACTCATCCCATTGTTGATAAGCACTGAGATGCTGGGTTGCCTTATATTTATATGTATTCTAGTTTCATTCAATAGCCCCACTTGAGCAAGTTGGAGTACTAGCGATGTCTCCTTGATGATGTGACAGATGTAGACTAGTGACCATACTTGGATTGTGAGGCTTGGCCCTTAGATACCAGATAGAGGCTGTACTTTTTTCAGACGAGGTATCTTGTTGGGAGGACTTGCTATGTTATTGAGTGATTTTTTATCACCAGAGTATGTCAATAGTATGGGAGAGTACAGTGCATGCCCCCGGAGACATGTCTTTATGCGCGGATCCAGAATGAGGAGGCTCAGTGGAAAGCCTGATTGATTTTTGAGATAGCAGTCTATGAGTTCTCCCATATGCAGTGCGTTGACTGGGATTATCAGGTAGATGTTTGTGATGCAGGTGTCATCGATGAGTATCATGATCATTATCTGAGACATTCATATCCTAGATTCACTACTCCTGATGATGTCATTCCACATATCGAGGATGCACTTGACTATGATCTGGATGATGATGTTTGTGGTCGAGCCCGAGCTACAGGGAGAGGCTGAGATGGACCCACAAAGGTGGAGGGACAGATGGAGATGGTGCCCATGGAGGCCATGGAGATGGAGATGATGGTGGAGATGATAGGGGGGGTGGTGGTGGTGGTGCAGTGGGTGGTAGCAGACGACGGGCCTCTGGAGGAGATGCTAGTCATAGGTAGCACAAAGTACAGGTCACACCTCCTCATAGGAACACAGGGCCATTATTACATCATGATGAGCATGCATAGAGACCTATAGGAGGCAATCAAGATCCATAGTAGCATCAGGCATGATAGGATCCTCCTACAGGTGGTGATAGAGATAGATTGTCACAGTGTGAGCAGAAGAGAGTTGCTTTGAGATTACATGTGGCTACCCTCACAACATAGTTATGAGAGAGGGATTCACAACTGGTATAGGTTAGAGCAAAGAGAGACACTCAAATGACCCAGCTGATAGCAGATAGAGATGCTCAGTTAGTACAGTTGAGAGCACATAGGGATGCATAGCTCGCACAGTTGAGAGCTGAGAGGGACCGATATGTGCATACTGCCACCCACCAGGGACAAAGGGTGACATATTATTTCACTTTGTATTGTATTACAGTTCTTGCTGCTAAGAGGGCTCCACTATATTCAATTATTTCTCAGTTGTTTGAGGGTGCCATGCCACCACCACCACCGCTTGGCAGATCAGATGCACCCCCTCCCGATCCTCCAGCTGAGGATGAGGGGGCAGTGAGGTGTAGACCTTCTTGCTACATATTGATATTTTGTATTTCTGGACTCATTGTACCTCATTACATATCTTGTATCTGTACCATTATTGATTGATGTACTTTTCATGTCCTTTGGACTATGGATATTTTGTTAATACATTATCTCATTGTTTTATCTATGCTCTGATATACTGATACTCTGACTCTATTGGTGATTTGATATGCTGATGGACATTCCTGATATTTCTATTTATGAACATTGTTGATGATATATGGATGCTCATGCTGATTCTGATTCATCTCATTTGTTATCCCTGACATCTAATCTCTGATTGTTTTATTTTTTGCACATGTGATATATGATATTTGTTTTATGCCCTTGATATTGATGTGATTGTCATACTTGGTCAAGATTAGATTAAGTGATGATAAAATGATGTCATGATATATTTCACTGATATATGCTCATGTTTTTGTTATTTTCAAAGTTTTCATGAATGTATGGATGTATGAGATGTATTGAGATGTGATGTATGGAAATCTCACTTTTATTTATGTATGAATGACTGTGGATGAAAAATGCAAATGGTTTTATGATATGAAATGGATTATGAATGCAAGTGGATATCAGTGGTTTATACTCAATCATTTTAGGTTCAGTTGCTTTATGATTCCATGATGCACTTGGTCACACATGTCAAATAGTTAATGTTTAATGCTTTAGAGTTTTCAGCTTATGTCCAAATGTTTTTAGATAGCTTCTCAATTCATATTAATGTCTTAGATAGTTGAATCCACATTTTCATGCTTATGCAAGACTGAAATGAATGCAACTATGTTAAAATGAATGCAATTTAAAATGAATTTCAATGCAACTAAAGACAATGAAATGCATCTAAATGAACCTAATGCACATTAATATGATATGGAACTAAAATGAACCTTAATGCAATTAACCAATGAAATGCACCTAAGACCCCTAGGACAATCACTGTTTATTCAAAGCTGGTTATTTTTCATCATAGAGCCTCTGTTAGTGGGACATCATTAGCATAGTGCAATTTTCATGAATAGATTTAGCAATCCTAAAAATATGAATACATCCTTTTAATTCACCATGTTGGAAGACAACCTAAACATTAAAGCACCCAGCTATAAATGTTGTCAGTTACTTCCTGTTTGATATAAACCATTTCTTTTCTAGTGCATAATGTGTAAATGGATACCCGCAATGACTTGTCATTTTGTATTCATATCCTAGGGTATAATCCGATTTACTATACACCTTACTAGGAAATAGTTTATCTTTGTCAATTTTTAAACAGACAAGGAAATAAATCGAACCTCACTAAGGTTTTCATAAGAAACAGGTCGAGGTATACATGGCATTCCAATCATGCTGGAGGCTCTTATAGTAGACACACATTCCCCATGATCACCTCAAATCATTGGATTTATTACCACGAATAGAAGACAAAGAAAATGTCATGCCCCCAGTCCTTGTTTCTCTAGTCCATAGACATCATCGAGTTACTCAAGGAAACATAACAATCAAAAATTGATAATAAGTTCATTGTCCTTTAACATGATCATTGTATTTGCATAATAAAAACAAATAGTTATGGTTATAGTGTTTAAAAACACTCTTGATTAATCTTGCAAACACACGCATAAGAATTATTATCAATCAAAGATTCATTCATTCATCCATAAGTGTCTCACCTATTTTAGTGTTTAGAAACATTGTTTTCATCATGGCGTTGTGTTAAGAAACGCATTTTTAGATCCTGTTGGTTGGTGTTTAAAAACACTATTTGTTCATAGTTTATTGTCAATTGCGGATGCAACATCCTATCAATGAATGTGATTTGATCAAATTCCCCCTAGGGAAAAATAGTTTACCTAGGACCCTAATGTTGACAGATTCTATTCTTAGGAAGGCACAATTCTCTGATAGTTCTCTTAGGATTTTGCGTGTCATGAAAGCAACTGAGGGATATCTATACAAACTGATATTTACATAGGCCAAAGTTACAAGCGTTGTCTTGATAGATAGAGTGTTGATTACAAGTAGCACCTATTTACCAGGTTTTCACCACTTGGCCATAGTTTTCATTCTATTTTTGCTATCATGGCGCCTGTTTACCAGGTTTTCACTAAGACACTTTTTCTCTTTTCCAAATTTTTTTATTCTTTGTTTTTTTGGACTCATCAAGGTGCCTATTTGCTAGGTTTTCGCCAAGATAGTCATTTTTCAGAACTTTTTCCATTTTTTTTTTTAATTTTTTTTTTTCAGGATCCATATTTGCTATTTTTGAACTCTTTTTAGGATTCTTTTCACTGTACAAGAGCTTCCTCCAGAATGTCAGGCATAAAACCTTTTCAAATGTAGAGTATTAATTAGATCTAGTAAAACGTCTCCTTCAGGCATAGCCAATTGATAGGCTCCTAATCCAAATGTTGTTGTAATGACAAAGGGACCTAGCCAGTTGGGTTCAAATTTTCCCTTTTGTTCTTGATGTTGTTGATTTTTAGGATTTTCTCTGAGAACTAGATATCCTATCTGAAAACTTCTAGGTTTTACCTTCTTGTTGTATCCTCTTGACATTATCTTCTCGTAAGCTTTGAGATGACCAAATGCCTGTTGTCTGCGCTCATCTAGCAATTCAAGTCCATGCAATCTAGAGATTCGATAGTCCTCATCAGTGACTAGATGTTTCAGTGATACTCTTAGTGATGGAATCTCTACTTCAACTGGTAAGATTGCTTCTGATCCATAAACTAGTGCAAAAGGAGTTGCACCAGTTGGTGTTCTAATGCTTGTCCTATAAGCCCACAATGTTGGATTGATTTGCAAATGCTAATCCCTTCTTGATTTGTTTATTGTCCTATGCAAGATTTTTAGAATGTTTTTGTTTGATGCCTCATCCTGTCCATTACCTTTAGGGTAATAGATTGAGGAACAATGCTGAGTGATTTTAAATTGAAGACATAGCTCATCTAAGTCATTGTTCTTGAATTGACCCCCATTGTCAATCATAATTGATGAGAGTACGCCATAATGATAAATGATATAATTCAAGATGAACATTGAAACTTGTTTTCCAGTTGCATTGGACAGTGGGATAGCTTCCACCCATTTAGTGAAATACTCAGTTGTGATGATGATATATTTATGTCCACTTGATGAATTGGGGTAAATCTGACCAACCAAATCAAAGGCTCGTTGCTACAATGGCCAGTGTGTTATGGAAGGAATCAGCTCTCTAGCTAGTGCATGTATGAGGTTGCCATGGATCTGGCATTTCTTACAAGTTTTTACAAAGTGGATAGCATCTTTCTCCATACTTGGCCAATAGTATCCAACCCCTAGGAGTTTCTTGGCCAATGAAAGACCATTTGAATGTGATCCACACACACATTCATGAATTTATTTTAATACACGATTAGACTCTTCATGTTCTAAAAAACTAAGAAGCATGCCATCTAGACTACGTCTAAACAAGTCATTGGCGATGATTACGTAATGTGATGCTGCTCTTAGGAGGGATCTCTTTTCATTTCTAGAATAGCCTTCTGGAATTGTTTGGTCTTTAAGATAGGAGTAGATATGGGCATATATGGATAACACTTGAGTTTCAAGGATACAAACAATTTGGCATTCAGGAGAGTCATAAGCCGGGAAAGGGAGTTCTTCCACCAGGAAGTCATAGTGAAATTGGTGTTCTTCCAATTGTAACATGGATGCCAAAGTAGCTATCGCATCAGCTGCTCTATTTTCTGATCTTGGAATTTGTTGAAACATGATGAAGACAAAGTACTTTTTCAAGTCATCCACCATTATCTTGTAGGGCATGAGCTTTTCATCCTTAGTCTGATAATCACCATTCACTTGATTGATAATGAGCTACAAATCCCCATAGATGTGTAATTCAATGATTTTCTACTCTATTGCAAGCTTGAGCCCATTCACAAGAGTCTTGTATTCTTCTATATTGTTGGTGCATGAAAAAATCATTTTGTATGCCTTGGGAATCTTATATCTTTGTGGTGTGATGAATAAGCAACCAGCTCTTGATCCTTGTTGTGTGAAGGATCCATCAAAGTACATTTTCCAAGGGTGTTTTGTTAAGTGCATGATAGATTCATTTGGAAATTCCACAACTAACGTCTTGTCATCAGTCAATGGTGTCTTTGCAAGTTGATCAACAATCACCTATCCTTTAATTTCTTTCCTATCCACATACTCAATGTCAAATTCACTTTGGATCAAGACCCTCTTAGCAAGTCTTCCTATCAGCATTGCTTTGTTCAATAGGTACTGAAGCAAATCAATTTTAGCCATTAGTTTCACCTTGTGTGCCAACATATAGTGTCTAAGCTTTTGGGATGCAAACACCACCACAAGGCATGCCTTCTCTATCATTGAATAGTTTATCTCATATGTGACCAAGGTTCTACTGATATAGTTATTATTAATAGATTTTGTATAATTTTCTCAGGCTCTAATTTTCCTAAAATCACCCCATAATCTTTAAAGGTGTGTCTCACTCAAAATTTCATTTCCTTGTAGAAACACCTTGTCGGTTGAAATTGAACCTTGAACTCTCATAGTTCAATGTTCAATGCTCAATAACACCCTTTGGCATGATTTTCTATCTTCATTTACAAGCTTAGCGGCATGTTGTTTCTTCAAAGCGCACTTGTCCAATGAACCGTGAATCTTGAATTCTTGTAGTTCAAGATTCAAAGTTCAACGGATGTTATCTTTTTGCAAATGCTTCCTTTATTTTATCTTTTCTTTCTTGTCGCTTGTGTTTTTCTATATTTTATTAATCATTCTGAAGGGTAGTCCTTCTATCTTTGTGTTGAACTTGAACTATGAACTCTTGTAGTTCAAGGATCAAGGTTCAATGTAGGTTCATAATTTGCAAAAGTGAAAAGTTGTGATTTGACATAAAGGACAGTTGGCAATTGATTATGATTTTTGCATGTGGTGAGGCTGTTGTAATTAATTGAAGTGACATTTTGATGTTACTTCGATCTAGGAAAGTATACTAATCAATTCTTAAAGTGGTGCGAGTTCAGCGTGGAAGAAGGTATCTTTTCCTCCTCACAGAGCTTAGTTCATCACAAATAAAAAAAAGGGCGAGTCTCTCTTTTCAGCCCCCTATTTCAGTTACATCTCATTACTTTGTCAAATTCAAATTCCTTTTAGGCTACTGTGTCCTCTTGTTCTTTCCTAGTTTGTGAGTCAAAATGAAGAATCCAGTCTCGAATTTCAGAAACACCTCCCCTTTGATTTTCTCCCTACCCGACTGTGAAGACACGCTGATTAAAACTGGAGCCTTAGAAGACATTATGAACCGAGTCAAAGAACCCATTCTAGGTTTCATGTTAGAAAAATTCATTTGGAGTGGTCTAGCTAATGCAACCGCTTTCCCTATAGTAACCCCTTGTCAAGACCTGGTTGTCGAATGTGCAAAAAGATATAGTTTTGAGGAGGAGAAGTGTATCAAGAAGGTTGATGGGAGTCCATTGGTATACATAAGTAGAGATTTCATTCAAAAGGCCATAGGAATTCTAGAAAGAGACCCATATGAAGGGTGGAATATCCCCTCATCTCAATCAGTCTTCACCACCAAGAGACAAGTCTACCGGAATGAAATAGCTCAATATTGGTTGCTCAAAGCCCAAAAAGGAGGGTCTAGGATCCCAAAGCCACTCACTGTAGATCATTTTAAGCCTGAGGTAGCTGATCTGGTTATACTACTCAATAGAATTAAAGGAAACTAGCATGCATACTATTGGCATGCCTAGATGTACTTCTATATCTAGGTCACTCTTGAAGGGGAAAAATATATCAACTGGGCCGAAACCATTGCCGATGAACTCAATCATCAGTTGGCAAATTTTCCAACAGGAAATAGCTTTCATATGTCCTCTTACTTGTTCTACATTTTAGCTTGTACCAGAGAGTGGAAAGGCATTTTCCATGAACAGCCCCTCCCAAATATGAAAGTCTACAATTACTACCCTCACCTACAAAAAGAATTTCATGTTGATAGTTTTCTAAAAGTCAATGGGGTTTTCTTTGGGAAGTTGACATATGAACTGCAAGGGAACACTGAGAAAAGAATGTTAGAAGAGGCAAAAACCTTTGTGAATACTTATGGAAGTTTCTTCATCCAATTCAGAAGGTTCACATATCTCAAAGTGGGTGGTTTTGAAGGGGAGCCATTCAAATTGCCTAGATATGCTTTTGCCAATTTGATCATTGCAGAAGTGGCTCATCAATTGGCATATGTTCTGAAAGGAGTCAAGGAAAGGAAGGGTAGAGCAAAGTCTAGCTTCCCAGTTGAATTAGGGTGTTATACTTGCAAAACTTCTTTAGATTCCCTAAATTTAGAGCATCAATTAAGGAAATTGAATTTGAAAACATTTGCACTTAGAAAAGATTTTGATAGTAGGGGATATGTTGCTCAACATTTCAACTTGCCCTCTGAATTCCAACACATTCCCCAAATAGAGGAGTATTGGGAGGGCTATGTGGATGATTTTAAAGTAAGGAGAAGGACTTGGTCTAGGTTTACCTTAGGACAAATTGTTACCCTAAATATTCAGATTGACGTCACAACAATAGATGAAGATGATGGTGCAGAGGTAATTGATGAGCAGTTCAAAACCAAAGTTAGGGGTACACCACTTCCTAAAATAGATTGGGGTATTGATTAGAGAGAGAGAGAGCATAATAATCAAGACTCTCAATGTGATTAAGAGAACTGAGAAATGGGTCAATAGTAAGAAGCCTCCTATTTTAAGAAGACATAACCCAAGAAGAGCAGCATATGGTGATTTTTTTGTCAAACCTATTGATTCTTCTGACAAAAATATTTCCCTTGCAGGTACCTCCAAAACTAGAAATAAAAAGAAGTCTTCAGCTGATCTTGTGAAACAAGCCTCTCCTTGCTCTTCACCAGTAAGAAGGACCTTAAGGGGTAGAGTTAGTGAAGAAAGTGATAAGTCATTTGATGATAAAGAGGTCATTGATATCGATCCCATGGATACTCATATGTCAGAGCAAGTTGGTTCAGATAGCCTAGGAGAAGATTCACTGACTCCAAAGAGTAGTCAGCTAGATTTTGGAAAACCCTTAGTAACCGTGGTGAGTGATACTTTGCAGACTCCATCTCCCACTCTTAGTTGACTGGGAAGTTCTATCAGTAGGAAATGGAATGTCCTACCGATAACTCTTTCGGTAGAGGACATGGTAAGTAAGTTATTGGGAGCCACAGTGAAGCCCAAAGGAATTAAGATGGAGATAATGATAGAGGTGGATAGAAGAATGAGCAATACCAAAGTCTGACAAACATGTTTCTGAAGCATCTATTGAGGACTTTACTATTGAGAAGATAGATTTGCGAGTCACAAGTAGGGCAGTGGATGCCAAACACCTAGAATCTTCTACAAAAAAAAATTTGCACAGGACTTTCAAAGATGACAGGGACAAGGAGTTAAAGGCTACCATACAAAGATTGGCAGAATTCAATTAGGCAGTCCAAGAGCCTAGTCCGCTTCCATTAGCTCAAGTGCCTCACACATTCGATCCTCATTCACCATAAGTTCGCAAGACCCTATACCAAATTCAAAGAAATAAACTGGTAGTAGATGTTTTTAACAAGTGGGTCGCAAGGATGATTCAACGGGGGAGTGATTACATCACTCAGTTAATTGAAACTCATTGAATGGTGACAAAAACCATCTCAAAACTATTGGATGAACTAGCAGAATGGAGGAAGGAAAAGAAGAAATGGACTGGTATAGTTGGTCATCTATCGAAGATTGATCACTACGGAGTGACTAAATTCCTCATGGAAAATCTAGTTCATGGTTTAAATAAGGAGATCCTGTATGTTTCTCTGAAGAGTATTGAATGGAGAAATTCAATCATCAAGGATGGATGTGATGGAGAAACTTGCTTACGTAATGATCTTAAGGGCTTTATTGATACCATGGAAAATTATTTTAAGTGCCTAAATATTGTTCTGATCGACGAGGGAACTCAGGATATAAAGAAATCAAAGAAAATAACTCAGGAGTTGGAGGCAAGTATAATAGCTATCAGAGATAGCAAAGAGCTTACAATAGAAGATCTTACTTCTATGGCCAACACTGAGGCTATGTTGGTCATCTGTGTAGATCATCTTGAGTCTCATAGATCAAGGCTAGATCAGATATGCAAAGATAGGAAAGTTCTCGAGTAGAGAATTTCTCTTATTAGCCTACCATATCATGCCACAGTTATCAGCACATCATTGGCTCATGAGGAGTGGAAGCAGGCACGTGCACCTGGGTCATCTCAGAATTGAATCAAAGATGTCCAGCTCAACCATGATTAGTGGTTATTTTCCATGCTTTTTGGGTTGTTGTTTCAGTTTCTAGTATTTTCTATTTTTAGCATATTTTCAATTATCTGAAGCAGTTTTGGATAGAAACTCTAGGAGTTTCATAGACTTTATTATTTTTGAAATTTGTAACCGATGGCTATATAAAGCCAGGAAAAAACTGTTGAAAGGGATTTTACTTAGTTTTATTTTCTGCATAGTAATAGAATAGTTTAAGCTTTAGTATTTTTTGTAAAGCCTTGAATTAAGTTTTTCTGAATCAGTGAAAGAAAAGAAACTTATCAATATAGATCTGTTGGTTTATATTTTTGGGTGGATCTCTGTTGGGATATCCTACATTGAGTAGAATCTCTTGGTTGAGCATGTTATTCTTTCTTTGAATTCTAGTTTAAGTTGTGCCTTAGATTAGTATAATGTTTACTTATTGAAGTCTGAGAGCTTCAGATCTGTTAGTTGTTTCCAATTCATAGTAATTATGTCATATTGATGAAAGTTACTATTTATGCCTTATCAACTTTCTGGTCAAAAGTTTGATGTTTACAGAAATGCATTACTCTTTTTCATAAAAATTCATTGAAAATATTTCTGGGAGTTGTACCATAATTCAGAGGGTTAAATATCTTATGTTTAATCCATTTGTTAGTAAGGAGTTGATTTTTCTTGGAGGGTTGTAGAGTGAAGAAATAAATTTGAAAAAGAGATAAATTCATTTACTAACAATAGTATATGGTTCTTTCTTTCTTGGTCGCATCCACTTGTGCAAGGAGTACCCCTAGTGATGTATCTGTGGCTGATATATAGAGAAACAAAGTTTTTCCATAGATTGGTGCCATCAGAATTGGAGGATTCATCAGATAATTCTTGACTTGGGTAAAGTTTTCTTTGCATTTATCATCCCAAGTGAATATGGTTCCTTTCCTTATTAATTTTGTGAAGGGTTGTGCTTTATCTGCTAGCTAAGATATGAACCTTCATATGGATTGTATCTTTCCTTGTAAGGTTCTCATTTGACCAATGTTCTTTAGTAGTTTCATTTCCAGAATAGCTTTTACTTTTTCCGGATCCACTTCAATTCCCTTAGCTGAAACTATGAATCCTAAGAGTGTTCCAGATGACATGCCAAATGCGCACTTCTTAGGATTAAGTCTTAATTGCTTCATCCTGTCAAAGATTCTCCTCAGATCCTCTATGTGTGTATTCCTCATCCTTGATTTTTCCAAAGTGTCATCAACATAGTCTTCCATGTTCTTGTGCATCATGTCATGGAAGATTGTGGTCATTGCCCTTTGATAAGTGGTACCTACATTTTTGAGACCAAATGGCATCACATTCCAACAATATGTTCCCCATGCACAGGTGAATGCCATTTTCTCTTGGTCTTCAGGAGCAATTTTGATCTGGTTATATCCTAAAAAAACTGTCCATTAGGGAGTACATCTCATAACCTATTGTTAAGTCCACAATCATGTCTATGTTTGGAAGTGGAAAATCATCCTTGGGACAAGCCTTGTTGAGATCCCTAAAGTTTGTGCACACTCTTATGGATTTTTCCACCTTAGAAACATGAACTATATTGGAGATCCACTCTGCATTATCAATTGCTCTAATGAATCCAGCTTTCAATAGTTTTTCCAGTTCTACTTTCACTAGCAATGGCACATGTGGATTCATTTTTCTAAGTTTTTGCTTGACAGGCTTTACATCTGATGAAATAGACAAATGATGCATAATCAAATTTGTATCCAATCCTATCATATCTGAGTAAGACCAAGTGAAGTTGATATTCTTTTCTTTGAAGAAATCAGTGAATTGGATTTTCTCATCTTCTGTCAATGATTGAGCTATGTGGACTAACTGAGTAGCTTTCGTTGTTTCCAAATTAATGGGTTGTGTCGGTTCAATCAGAACTAAGGACCTTTATTGGAAATGATCCGGGAGGATATCAAGCATCCCATCCTTTGGTACCTCAAGGATTTTTCCACCATTGGATACATCTATTTCTTTTTCTCTTTTAGGATCTAATACTGCCACTACGTGGTTTTCACCATTAGACCTCTTGTTCTTTTTGTTTTTCTTTTTAAGACTAAGAAAATTGATATCCTGTTCAATCATGATTTCTCTCATTACGCTGATGGAAGAATGGAATGGTTCACAAGCATTAAGATAACATGCTATGGAATAGTCATTGTCAAAGGATAGCAAGCTTGTGTTTTTAGGTTCATCCCAATCTATCAAGTCAAGGTATACTAAGGACAAAGATTCAATAGGTTTGAGAGATAGCATCACCTTATTATCATCATTCATAACTTGCAAGATATCATCTATTAATTTTTCATCTAAATAAGTGTTAGGATTATTAGAGTTAGATTCGTTATTATTAGAGTTCTTGTTAATGTTATGCAGACCTAACTCTAGTGATCTAACATTAGAACTTTCTCCCTCCTCAATCAAGATTCTAGGAGAAAACTTGTGTATCACATCTATTTCTATGTCCATAGTGTCATTAGAAAGGAAAATCCATTCGTACTCATGTGAGTCTACCTGACTATAATCTAAAACACCCAAAAAGTGGGCAATAGTCATGGGTACCTCATCTTCTTCATTGGCATGGTTCTCTTCTTCTTGCAATGGTCCTTGTGGATTCATTTCTTCTAGTTCTTCATCAAAGTGTGGTGCATCAAAGATGGGAGGTTCTTGTTCTTTTTCTTCATCAGGTTCCTCTATTTGTTCTCTTTCTATTTCTTGTTCAAGACTTGTGCCAAGAAATGTAACATCTGGGTCCCCTTGTAAGATTAGCAACCTTTCATAAGGAATGGGTTGTCCTTCCACTTCTTCTTCATCATCAAAATCTTCTGATCTATCAAATATAAGACCCCTTTCTATTGTAGGATGAAATCTAGCTTCTTTGAAACCTAGTCCAATCTTGTCCTTAGGATTTCTGAAATCCATGTGTAGGGGTTCTACCAGTCCTTTGTTGTTTTGTCCCAATGGTCCTTTACCTTTGTAACCAATTTGTACAATAAGTTCATATCCTTTCCCATATTTTCTTGGAGATATTTCAACATGTTTAACATTCCCATCTTCTTCGGGTTCTTTGTAAAGCCATTGCAAAACAACCTTTTCTTCATTTTCTTCTTCTAGGGATACTTTTTCTTTCACCATTCTGGTTCGTTCATGTATAATCAAAGTGATGCCATTGGAAGGTGTAAATGTAGATGAAGGCCTCCCTTTTGTCCTAGGAGAAATGGGAAGATCTATTAAAGACATGGCGTAATCCATCTTGTATTCACCCATGCTTGTTTCCTAGTGAATAGAGGTATTATGGGATCACCTCTATTGGATGTAATGTATGGGGGAAATATGAGATCCACTTCTAAATCCAAATTCCCAAGGGAGAGATCAAATTTTATCAACCAAAAGGTTAATACACAATCGAATCAATCTATGGAGAATATGAAAAAGGAAGAAAACCTTATATTTCCCTATAATGGACTTGTGCTTGAAATCTGAAATAATTGAAAAGAAATTACTAACCTCAAAATAGGGCAAATCTAGAAATGTCAATTTTTGATGTCTGTGTGTACTTTCAAGCAATTCTACAACCTATTTCAGACTAGAAATGATGAGACGAAGAAAACCCAGAAATCTTTTATCTTTCTGACAGTAGGTAGTCTTTGACCCTCATAAAAGGTCAAAGGCTACATTCTTATTCTGAAGGTTGAATTTGATTTTGTTCACAGATAAGTCTGCCGAAAAGGGTATCCAAATCCAATCTCAGATCTGAAGTTCCGCACCTGCACCTACAAGAAAAGGAGGGCTTTTGTTGTTTGTTTGAGGGCTTTGCCTTGGTCAAACCCCGGTTTGGAATCAACCTTAATATTGAAATTAAAATGGAGAATGCTAGCAAGTAGTAGAAGTAGATCTAACAATTAAGCTATGTAATTCAATAGATATGCAATTGTATTTCGAATGTAAACAAATATATTGATATGAAAGCTTGAACACAACAATGGAAAATATAGATCAAAACCATGAAAGTAAATACAAAACCTCCATGCTTGTATGCTTGGAATCCACCTTGATAGAAGAATGAATAGATCTAGAAGATGAACAAAGGATCTTAAAGGAAGATCACACCATTATGATGGCTAGATCTAGGGTCTGAATGATGAATCTTGCATGCTTGAACCAAATCCCTTTAAAGGCTTGAATGCTTGAATCCTTGATCTTCAATGGAGAACTTGAATGCTTCCTTGAAAATGTTTGATGAAATGCTTGCTTGACCTTGCTCTTAATAATGGATGTGTTCTCACAAAACTTGATGATCAAAATGAGAGAGGAAAGCCTCCTTTTATAGTGGACTAGGACACAAACCTCTAGAGAAGGCCGACATTGGGGAATTAAATCCCAATTAACCTTAACCCCTATAAATGGACCCTTATTAAATGAAATTTAAGGATTTTCCATTCAAAAACTTGAAATGGCTGACCCAGAGGTAGGAAAACAAATATCTTCGAAACCCGACACCCGAAAATCATGGGAATTTGAAATCTGAACTATGGGTCAAGGATGAGGTTGACTCTACCCTAGGTCAGAGTCAAGGTCAACCCTAACCTAGGTTAGAGTCAAGGTCAACTTTGACCCTCAAGGTCAACTTTGACCCTCAAGGTCAACTTTGACCTTGAGGTCAAAAATCTCAGGACCTCAATCCATAATGTCAAGAAATGTAGAAATATACTGAAAATAGAGATGGAAAGAAGCAGTATGAGGAGAACAAGTCAAATCTTAGAAAAGGGCTGATTCAAGGTGCTTGAAATGACCCAGACCATTCACTTGCAGGGCTAAACACTCTTAACATGGAAGTGCTTCCATTTTAAGACAATACACCTGGATATTGATCTTCTTAGCAAAGCTCCTTAAGACCACTTCTTTAGATGTCTCTGCCTTGGTGGACCCTTATTTGTTATGGGGAACCATGCTTTCCATTTGTTTGAGGTTATTATAGGTGTATGTGGTATCCACTGGAATAGTCACCTCCACTCCATTGTGAGGAAACTTTAGACATTGATGATACATGGAAGGAACTGCTTGCATTGAATGTATCCATGTTCTTCCAAGAAGAATGTTGTAAGCAAGGGGTTGATCAAGAACTTGACAAAGGACATCTTGTTCCACTGGTCCTACTCTGATGGGTAAGACAACTAATCCTTTAGGGGATCTTTCTTCCTCATCATATGCCTTGATTGTTATCTTTCTTATGGGATCAATTGCATGCTCTGAGAAACCCAGTTGTTTTATCTTGTTACAAGTACAAATGTTCAAACCAGCACCTCCATCTATCAAGACATGTTTGACCCAGTGTTTATGAATAAGAACTTCTAAATGAAGGGGTTGATTATGTGGTTGGTTTGTTGATTTTTCATCCTCTTCAAAAAAAGATAGATAATATGGGGAACTCATGTGACCAACCATGGCCTAGAATCTATCCACATCTAAGTCTTTTGGTACATTAGTGCTCAATAAGGCATGATCAAGAACCTCCCTATGACTAGGGGAGATCTTAGACAACTCTAGGATCGATATCTATGCGGGTGTCTTTTGCAATTGTTCCACAAGATTGATTTTTGGAGATGGCACTACTTATTTAGATGTTATTGTTGTTGTAGGTGGTGTGTTAGATGCTGAGACTCCTTTAAGAGTAAGCTTTTCCTGGCTTTGTGTTACAACATTTGAGGATTTAGATTTTTTTTTCACTCTGAGAGTGATCATGTTGATGGAATATTCACATGGTTCCATCATGTTGATTACATTGTCACCATCAGTGTACGTGTAATTAATCTTATTTCTTTTAGAAGTTTCTCCTTTTTTATAGTTAAGTAGTGGAGTTTGAAATGCTTTGTGATCATTGTTTGTGTGATGTCCATCTACCTTAACTTTTCCTTGTTTGATAAGATCCTGAATAACATGTCTCAATTTCAAGAAATTATTGGTTGTGTGTCCTTTATTATGATGGTAATCGCAATAGTCATTATCATTCCACCACTTGGGTTTGTCTTCTGGATCCCAAGGTTTTTTGAGATCAGGTATTGTAATAATTTTGTTCTCCACAAGTGATTTTAAAACCACTTCCAAGGTATCTCCCAATGGTGTAAATGTTCTCTTAGGCCTTGGTGCCCAAGGTTCTCTTCGAGGTTTTTTGAAAGTATTGTTTGTTTCTGGAGTCATAGTAGGATTTGGACTCTTGTTCGTTTGAAGATTTGTTGTTAGATTAAAAACATCTGGTTTGGGTTTTGGATTAGGAGTATCAACCACTCCATCATTAACCACATGTTTGTTCTTGTTTGCATACTTGTACTTTTCCTTGGAGGGATAGTACTTGTCTTTATTTTCCTTGTTAATGGTAATGTCACCTTTCTTGATTAGGACTTCCTCAATCTTGAGAGCACTATCTATCATTTTATCAAAGCTTGGTGGCCCTTGCAATTGGATTGGGAAATTCATTTCTGGCACCAAATAGTTAATGAAGATATCCATCTTTTCAGTTTTAGGTATCTGTCGAGTGTATCATGCAAATATTTTCCTCCATTTTTGTAGGAAGTGCAAGAATGGTTCTTCCATTTTCTGTTTGGTATTGCATAGATCCAACATAGTGACTATGCGTTGGATGTTATAGGAGTATTGTTGTATGAGTTTTTTCACAAGTTCATCAAATGTTTTGATTCCTATGGGTAGTTTGGAAACCCAGTCCATAGCTTGTCCACCTAGGCTTCGTGGAAATAACCTCATGAGATATGTTTGTTCATGCATGAACTCCATACTAGTTGTGCAAAATTCTCTTATGTGATCTTGAGGATCTGAATCTCCCATGTATTTGTCATACTTTGGTATTGTGATATTCTTGAGAAATGGAATCATTTTGAGTCCCTTGTCAAAAGGGAAAGGACATATGTGGTCCAAAGAGTATTGTTGTTTTGGTTTGTCCTTTGCTTCCTTGAGCTCTTGAATTTTTGTTTTCATGGCAAGTAGTTGTCTAGTTAGAATTGACATAGGACTAAGATCTTCTTTTTGCTTGAGTTGACTCACATCATAGTCCTTTGGTAACTTCACAACTCTAGAAGCAAGTTCAAGGAAGTATTTTTCTTTGTTTTTATCCAAAGCTCTTTCAAGGATTTTGTGAAATCGTTTGCTGCTTGAAGCTCTATTGTATTCTTTCTCAGTAGGATCTTCATCATCATCATCATCATCATTATGATATGTTTCACAATATTGTATCTCTTCCTTTTGTCTGTTACATTCAGCTTGTTCATTTTATTCATGAAATCTTTCATCCCATCGATATTCATCTTGGTTATTCATGTTTGTTGGTTCGGGTGTTGTTGTATGAGTAGTGCTAGGTGTAGTACTGTATAGGGGATTGATTCTTGAACTCTCTCCAGTTTCCAATGTGAATATGGGTACTTCTTCTAAAAATGGGTTTGTTTCCAAATTGTAAGTTTTGTGCCTTGTAACAACCATGAAATCTGGATTGAGGAACCAATGAGTGTCTTGTGTTTAAAAGTGGGTTTGATTATTCGCAATGTCTGATTGTGAATCTAAGGATGCAAGAGTGGGTTTGAAATGTCATTTTTTGTATCCAACGTCAAATGGGTTAGAATGCCCTACTTATCAGTTGGGAACCAATGTGCAAATAGGTCTAATAATGTGAAAGCTTCAGCGTCAAAGGGTATCAAAGTGCCCTGTTTATGAGCTAAGAACTTGGTTGTAATTGATTGGATAAACTGACTTCACAATTGGACAATGCGGATTTGGACCATGCAAGGTGACAAGACGTTCTCAAATATGACTCTTTCTGGGTATCAGATGACTGTGTTTTGACAACAAGAACTTACTGATGAGCCAAATAGGTATTTGAAAATGTGAAAAAATTTCTTCTAGAAGGTATGTAAGTTCTTTCTGTCCTGAATGCGATCCTAAACAGTGACTGGTAAACAAATTGGAACCCGGATCCGATGCAAGAAATACAGTATGCGACTCAAGAAATGGAATGTTCACCGAATGTGATTCAGGAAATGGTGTGACTACCAAATGTGACTCAAATTTGAACAAATGCAATCCAGGATGCGAGGTGTGACTCTGGAATACCGGATTCGATCTTATGATGACAGGGAATTTGCAATTTTAGTGTTTCTCAGAAAATGTGTCATGTCTATCAGATTCCAATGACTGTCAAGTGTTTGTAAATGTTGTGTGCTTGTTCATTTGGGGGAAATTAACTGAGTTTGTATTTAGAACACATCAAGCAAACATTTTAATCAAACACACCTAACCTGCCTTATACTAGGTAGAGATTGAAACCACTTGTTCACTGACTTAGGAACACACCCAAAGACTCCTCAGAATATCGTAGTCCAATAACACACAATGGATATTGGAGGCCATATTTTCCAAGTGTTAACATCAATGGGGGCTCAATATGGTGAATTTCTTGGGGCAATTACTATTTGCCTCGCACAAGTGATAACAACCTTTCGAGGGAGATCTGGGTGGCATCTAACATAGAGCTTTTAATGAAGGCATATGTTCACAATTATCTCCCATAGTCCCGCAAGAAGGATTGAGGTTGTTAACCCTATAGGAACTTGAAAGTGTGTAGTCTCGAAAAGTGAGATTTAAGAGGCTCCGCTCTACATGAAATCTGAGTCAGTCATTAGGATTGATCAACAATCTCCCAAGACAAGATAAATCATTTCTTCCAAGGCTTTAGCCTCAAGGAAGCATCAAATTTTATAGTGGGGTGGAAGAGTCGGCAAAAGACTTCTCCCCACTTGGGTCATTCCTGGGAGATTTTTTCCTCAACCGGCAGGCCCTCTAAATGTTTTCAATAAATTAAATAGATAAGTGATAGTAAGCTCTGGATTTCTAGTTCTCCATGAAGGAGAAGAGCATAATCTCCTAACTTATACCACAAATCACAAACACATCAAGCATGTTTAAAGTTCAATTACCCCAATTTGATGCCAAATAACAAGCCAATGTTTGAGTTTCTGGTTTTCCCTCAAGGGGAAAAGAGCATAATCCTCTAGTTGATTTGCAACTTGATCTCAAATTGTTTAAGGTTCCTAGAAAAATCAAGCATGAAGTTCTTTTGTCGATTTTTCTTTGGAGGCAACTTGCATGACAAGAATTACTAATCTTTTGTTTTTGGTCTTGGGCAAACATCCTGCAACCACTTGTTAAGCTTTAAAAATCACACGCAAACACCAAATTCACCCATTAGCTTGTCAGTTTGTTAGAAATCTCAAAATCAAAAGATAATGCTTTAAGGAAAACTAAATATGCAATTTGTTAGCATTCATTCCCCAATTTAATTCCAAAATATAAGCCAATTTTTGATTTTTTGATTCTCCCTCAAGGGGAAAAGAGCATATTCCTCTGATTGGTTTACAAGGTGAAACCAAATTTCCATTAAGTGCTCAAAACAAAAACATAAAGTTTATTTTATCCTCAAAGAAAATCAAAGACAAGGGTTAGCATTTGGGTCTCTATTTTTCAACCTGCAAACCATAGTCAAGCTGCTAAAAACTAGAGAAATCAACAATGAAATTCATTAGGCATCATAAAACCCAAAAATGCAATAAAAATCCCATATGCGATCCTAGATTTTCCCCCCAATTTCCAGAAATGATGCAATTTCCCACATGCGACCCAATTTACCGCATACGACTCGGATCACAAGATGTGATCCTGGATTTGAATGGATGCGACCTTGTTACAAGATGTGATTCGCAAATCCGGGATGCGATCCAAGAAATATTGTATATGACTGATCTTCCCAGATGTGATCCTCTCACAAAAAACTGCATGATGATAGTTAGTTAGAAATGCAAGAAAATTGGAAAATCTGGGGCTCAGCCCCACGGTGGGTGCCAAAAATGCGTGTGTGAGTTTGTGGCCTGCAACACAACACTTCAATAGGATAATAAAATCACTTGTTAGATAAACTAAGTATTCAATTAAAGAAATTAACAAGAAAAAGCATCCTATTTCTCTCTAATTAGTGTGAGTATGAAATAAGGGGTTAGTTTGCTCTCAGATTTAACCCTTAAACAGTGACAATCTACACTAAAATGAGAGATTCAAGAGTACATGTATGCAAATAAAGTTCTTTCCATTTTAACCAAATTGAATTGTTCTTTTAATTAAGCATGAAAGTAAGCATGAAAAGCATGAAAACATCTATCAAACTAAGACATTAGTGAGCAAATCCTCCAAGCATGATAGTTCAATAATCATGGATTATGAAGCCTCACAATTCAAGCATGTAATCTCAAAATGTCAAAATAAGCTAGAGTAGCCAAATTAGAAGCATGTAGAAGCATTTAGAAAACCATTGAGAAGAAGAAAAGAAGCCTTTGAAAATTCTATTTTATAGGAGTTTGAAGAAATTCGACAATTGAGATGCATCTGGGAGGAGTGGTTGAGATGCATCTTGGCTTGATCCTTGATCCATGTGCAAGCCTCCCAATCATGAGAGTGTGTTTGTTTGATTTAGGAGGTATTTATGCTTTTCTTTTAATTAATAACTCTAACCTTGCATTTGGTGGGATTGGATTAATTAAATAAGCCTAGAGTTATTTGTCTTGATTTTGCTTGAAACCTTAGTAATTAATGATCGATTTAAGATTTGATTGAGTTTATTGAATTTTGGGGGGTTTATGTTAATAATCAAAGATCAAATTAACATAATCAAGGTTATATGCCAAATTAAGGGCAAATAGGGCATTAGGTTATAATAGCCCAGTTTTAGGTGATTACACATATACATCAACCTAACCTCAAAAATTAGGCTCTTTGCATACATAGAATATTAGTATATCATATTTTAATTTAGTGTACTATCCCTTTTCAAATTATATCAAAATCTCCACAAAAAATCAAGCATATATACTCAATAGAAAAGTATTCCAAGTTAACTTATTGGTTCCAAGAATAAAACATGTAATGTGTAGAACCTCGATGAAAAAAATAATCAAATCTTCATTCTAACCTCGACCAAATCATAGATATCATCTCTGATGTTGGATTTGTTGGAAATAATATTTTTTGGCACTTGGATGTATTGATTTTATGTTGAATTAGTGGCAGGTTTTTTCATTGATGTCAACACATTCTTATGTGTTCATGACAGGTAGAGATTATGTACATCATAGGCAGTTATCAGGACAATGAAGTCACATGTTGATGAATTTTGGTATGAGACCTTAGTTTTGTATGCATGGATGAGAATAGATATCATATCTATGTTTGTTGGATCTTATATTCCATTTTGGATGAGTTATTATTCATTTGGTGAAGACTGGTAGCAAGCCAATGAACATGAATTGTTAACAGTGATAGTCTATGGTATATTTGCTATATCTTATTAGTGAAGTGGAATCAACATCCATGAGCTTGGACCATGGTAGAAGAATTGTTAGTTCAGGTATATTTCTGATAGCTAGGCATTTGGATTATTCTAGAATAGTCGTTGTTGTGTAACGTACACCATATTTTATTGGCAACCAACTATGTTGAGGAAGCATGTTGTTTTTCATTGTAAAATGTCATATATGTGTTGCAACATGTGGGAACAATTATGTAACATGTTTAATAATGCTTAAGAAGGCATGTATGCCTTAGCATGACCCTATGTAATTAAACGATCATTGGAGAATCTTTAACAAGCTTACCAAATTAGTATTTTTGTATTAGGTATAAAGGAAAGTTGTTTGGTATATATGGTATGTACAAGGAAATGGATGGATATGTGAGATAGTGCAGAGCAAAGAAGATGCATTACTGAATTGAGTTGTGGACTTCAAAGGAATAGTTATGGAAAATTGAGTTGCAAGTTCATTCAATTCATCCTTTTGGATATGTTATCCTAAAAGATCAATCTATCATCTTTGTTGGAACATTTGGATAGTGGGTCTACTTTCTTCCTTTCAAGCTTTATTAGGGTTAGAACCTTCTAACAAGGGTTCAAGGTCTCTTAACAGGGATTTGTCCTTTAATAGGGAATGTTGTACTAAATGAACTTAATTTGACTCCTAATAGGGTCACATCCCTTCACAAGGAATTTATATGTTAGTATACAATCTTGTGAATTCCATCCCCACTAGGGTTTTCCCTCTGATCAAGATTTTCCTCGAGAACAAATATTTGTGTTATGGTGAATGATTACTTGTCTAGTTTATTCTTGTTACTGTTGTTAATAATCTACATTATAAGTTTTGGATTTAATTTGATTTTGTCACAACTGATTCACCCCCCTCTTAGTTTTGTGTGGACTTTACTTATTAACAATTGGTATTAGAGCATCAGGTCCTCTTTGAGAAAAAAGCTTAGCAGCTTGAGAAAATATTAAATGGCCTATGAAAAGGAGAGTCCTAAGTTTGATGGAGATAACTATGACAGTTGGAAGAACAAGATGAGAACACATCTGATCTGCATGGGAATAGACTATTGGCTGATTACCAAGACACAAACTCAAGTCAGAGATGAGAGTGATCTAGGTGAATGCACTGATTATGAGAAGAAGTTATTTCAACACAACATGATTGCAAGGGAAGCACTAATAAGATCCCTATCAGAAGTTGAATTCATTGAGGTAAAAGAATTTGATCTTGCACATGATATTTGGGTTAAATTATAAAAGTAATATGAAGGTGATGAATATAAAAAAAGGGGATAAGTTGCATAATTGGAAAACAAGATTTGAAGAAGCTAAAATGTAGGAAGATGAAACCATTAGGTTATATGTTCAAAGGATCATTGAGATTGTCACAAGAATACAAAGCACATGAGGTATTATACCTGAAGATGAAATTGTTGGAAATATTCTCAAATCTGTTACACTATCTTATGAGAAGAAGGAAAATGCTATTGAAGAAGTCATTCCACTCATGACTGGATTTAACAAGGAAATGTTGATTGGTAAGTTACAAGATTTTGAATCTATCAAATTAAAAGATACTTTACCTAGAGTTGAGACAACATTTAGAGCTAGTGCACAGAATGATAAAAAGGTACTATCCAAAAGTGTGAGTACAAGCAATAGAAATCTTGGAGAGTATGTAATTTATGATATGCAAAAAAAATTATAAAAGCATCTAATATCATAACTTGATGTGTAGCAACATATTATGACATTGTGAAATATTTAAAAGATCTTCTAACAATTCTATGATACATAAGGGGATCTTTTAAAAATATCTCAGTGACTCATCATGTTAAACAAGGATAAAATTTGATCCTTTCTTTAGGTACCATATTGGATCATGGTTTGATTCCAATTTTTTTTTGCATGCCGTTCATAGTTTTCTATTTATTTCTGTTATAAATTTGTGCACATGATGAAGAGGTATCTTATAATTTTACAAAAAGTTGTGATATAAATTATTCTCCAGATTTGTGTTAGTAGTTCTCCTATGAAGGATTGAACTTGTTTATATATTTTAACTAGATTGATATTGTCAATAGATTGTTTTAATATTTGGAGAATAGATTTTTCCGAAAGCATTTTCATAGGGTAGAAATTTGTCAAGTAATAAATAATTTATTGTGTATATTTCCTTTTTTGGCAATATCTGTATACATTTATTAGTTTATAAAATATTTTCATTATCATCATCTTTTCATTTGATAAAAAATATTGATGAACTCTATTTCTTCGATGATAGGGAAAACATTATTTTGGACTAATCTTGTTTTACTAGGATTATTTCATAGAAAAAAAATCTTTATTTTGATGAAGATGGAAAGAAATAAAAGTTGAAGATGAAATAATTTAACAACAATAAATTTAATAGGGGATCACTAATAGAATGAGATGTATGGAGAACATTTTATAGAAAAAGACCAAGTTATGTACTTAGATGACTAGCTAGTTTTATATAAAAAACTCAAAAGCCTCATTTCAAAGTTTTAGTAGATTCACTACTCTTGAATGTTCTGGGATACCCTACCTAAATTCTTTTGAGAGACTCAAGTGGTAAAGAATATAAAATCCTAGTTTCCAATGTAATTGATGGTTACAAATGAAGAATGATTTTTTGTTGCTAGATTGGAATCATATTGTGACATGACTCCTACTTTGGGTCTAAGCATAATTATAAATCAACAGTTGGGTTGTTGAGGCTATTAGATATCTAGGAAAGGGGCACATTTCACATATGTTTGGGTTGACAGATCAAACACAAGAAATTCATAATATAAAATATGGAGAATATCTAGACAAATTTTCTATCTCCAAGCACATGATTTTAACTTTAATCTTATAAGTACTTCCATACATCATATCATTATATAAAATGCATTTTTCTTTCTTAATCTTATATAAAGACACTTCCTCAAGAATACAACACAATTAAATTTATTCATTTACGGTAAAAATAACACCAATGAATTTATTAATACATGCACCTATAATTTTTTTATTAAACTAAACATTCATTATTGTATATGTAAACTAATGATACTTCTACTTAAAAATGACAAAAGATCACATTAATGATTCTCTAACCTTCCATAAAACCTAAATCCCCAAAACCCCAAACCCTCAGATGTATGATCTTCCACCTTGTATCCCCTTACTGTTTGTCTGCTGGAAGATGGCTGGAATTTGAAAACAGGAAGATGTACTTTTGTACAGCGAAATTCTCATTTTGGTCCAAAATGAAAATTTGGCAAATTCCACCCCCTGAAGTGGAAGATGGCAAATTCCACCTCCTGAAGTGGAAGATGTCCACTTTAACTAGTTATCTTTTCTCATCTACTTCTTGCCCCACTTCCCAAATATTTGATGAAGACTTGAAATCAACTTCAATAGCTTTTTCTAAAGCTACTTATTAATGTGAGCCCATCCATATCAACAAAAAAGTATAAAACCATTTTAAAATGTCACTTAATATAATATAGATAGATTATGGTGGTTGATAATATCAAAGCAACTTTAAATGAAATATCTTCCCATCAACGGAATTAGAGCCTTCAATATATGGGCGTACCATAAGATTTATAGATGTAATGGCTATAGTTTATGAATACAACAATAAGAGAACTACCTTTGCCCACCTATAATTTCTTGAAATTATTGAATAATAACTTATGCTTGTCTTTCAGATTCAAAGATACATAATTTTAGCACCACGGGATATCATCATATATATAACTTAATAAAGTATCATGATAATTATGAATTTGGTAGTTATAAATTCTAGTCTTGTCAAATACCATGACTAGAGCATGTATTATTCGAAATTTGTAGAAAAGAGTATGTATGACTAGGCTTGTCATACATACCTAGTAGCGTTGTATCTTTATATAGCCACTTGTTAAAAGGAAATCATCATAACATATTCTCTATCTTGTCAAATATCATTCATTGGTAAAGTATGATTAGCCCTTTTGATCTTTTAAGACATATTCTCCCTCCTTATCAAATGTCATTCAAACATGATGACTATACTATGTTTGGATTTATATGTCATTTGATGGTCGTAGCAAAACCTTTATTTTATATACAAGTTAACTACTTGTAATGGCCATATTTGTGTTCTATGGTAATGGATAAAGATAGTGTGATTCTATTTAAAACTAATCTATTATTTATATGTATTTATATATCGATTATTGTCTTTCCATATATATATATATATATATATATATATATATATATATATATATATATATATATATATATATATATATATATATATATATATATATATATATATATATATATATAATGTTTATATTTATTTACATACATATAATATACATTATGACTATCTCACTTTATATCCCAAAACTATTTTGTAGTTATAATATTGTCCTAATGGTCATGAACTCATCTCACCCTTATTTAAAATTTTACATTCCAATTTAACCAACTTTTCACATTTTCCTTTTTATTTGGTATTGACTACATGCAAGTTTGGGAGATATTTTATTATGCCTGCAAATATTAGAAGTTATTTATTTCTTTTACTTATCACATATAAATCAAGCAAGTAGTTCAAATATCACTACATCCACACACTTTAATTAATTCTCTAAATGGAAACCAACATTTCTTAACATTTTAAGAATATTTGTATGACTAAAAAGTGTTGTTTTAAAGTTGTTCAATTTCAAGGATTGATTAGGGAAGAATGATTTTACAACTTAAACATGTAACATCATAAAAGAGGTATTTATATGTTACCAACCCCTATATAAATCAAGAAAAATTCAAATAACTCAAGATACCTAGAACATGATAAAGAAAATGTAGTATATGGATCTTAAACATCAAGTTCATAGCTACAAGACAAGTTCATGGTTGCAGATTTTAATTTGATTATTATATTTGTCATTACATTGAGTCAAAAGAGAATTCTAATTTCAAGATTATACCAAATTGATATTAGATGATATTGAAGATATTTGAGACCCACACTCTCCTTCATCCCCTACGAATTCATCATTTTTTGAGCCAAGTACATTTATTTTCTATCTAAATTTCTCATAGTGTACTTGGTGTAGGAGCACCTAGGTAGAATAGGCTTACTCCTACAATTTTTTGGCTTGTACTTGACCTTAGCCAAGTCAAGAAAAGAATAAGACTCCAAGTGAGTCTACTAGATAGGAAAATAGTTTAATTTTTGTCCTTGGCACCTAGTTGCCCCTAGTGGACCTTAGGTTGCCAAAGTAGCCAAATAGGGCCTAGAGTGTGAAAATGCTTTGAAATAGGTTAGTCAAGTTGTTTTTAGGATGTTTTAAGTTTTTAATGGTTTAGAGTAAGGTTAGAGATCAATTTAGACCACTTTGAGGGTCTCTAGCAAAGTTGCAAACACAAAAATGCAAAAGTTGTCAAAGTTACTCAAGCAACTTTGACAACATTTTGACAATTTTGTAATTTTCGGGCAAGAAATGTCAAAAATCCCTAAATGATAGTTAGGGATCGGACATGGGTGTTAGAGGTGGTATTTAAGGTTTTAATTAAAGGAATACGAGGTTGGTTAACTTGGAGACACAAATCACAGGGTGGATTTGATCATTACATTCTCTATATTTTGCTAATAGTCTAATGAAATCTGGAGCTTCTCACTACAAATATGATTGAAGTCTTGCGTTTTTGTTAATTTCATTCCTTTAGATTGCTTTTTGTATTGTGTAAATAAGTTGCAGTGTGATTTTCTTTTATCTTGTTTTTGTTGTGTAAGCCAAGCACTCACTGGACCGTGTCTTGCCAGTTTGAAGGGTTACAATGAAATATGGTTCCACCACAACTTCCCTCCATGAAATCTCAATGGGTCATGGAGGAAGTGTAGTGGAACCTTTTTACATAGTGTCCCCATTTGTACAGGTGCTAAAGATGGTTGGAGCTCAATGTGAAGGCTTGTCATAGATGAGATAAGGTGTCCCGATTAGTGCAAAGCCAATGATAGTGAATTAATGAAGGAAGGCTTGGATTGGGAAATGGTAAGTTTGGATTGGAGGGTGCCATTAGAGACCAAATGAAGCCCTAGAACCATTGAATGGTGTTGGTAGAGGTGAATTTTATGACTTAGCCATGTGACCTAGGAAATTAGGCCCATTTTCTAGGAAAAGAATATCATAAATTATTTGGTACTGTACAGACACTTGGGAAACCCTAGACCTCCAAAATCTTGTAGAACTCCCAAAAGGGTATCCATATCTTGAATTATTTTTAGGGAACTTTTGTATAGTTTTAGATTTATTGACTTGAAATAGTGTTCAAAGACCTAGTTGGGGCTAATAGGACTACAAGCCTAAAAATTAGGAATTCTTGGAATCGGTAAAGAAGATTTACCTAGTCTATGATATTTTACATCATAAGGATGAAAAATACATTGTTGAAAATGGATTCAACCCTGCACAAAGTTAATGTGAAGTGTGGTGAGTGTGAAGTGAGTTTACCCTGTGAACTCAAGGAGGAGAAGTGATAACACTAGTTGATAGGAAGATCCCAAGTTGGTAGGAAGGATTGGTAGTTCTTCCAAAAGGTGAAGAGGAGAAATAAGACACCCTTAGTGGTCCAAGAGTGACCTTTTTAAGATAGATCTTGCTTGGCTCAAGGTGTAGTTTGGAGGTCTCCCTATCAGTATTATTTTAAGTTACCAACCTCGAGTCAACTCAACTGTAATTTATTATCTTAGGATAATATGTGATTATGTGTACATGCATTTATTGGATTAATCAAGTTCCCACATAAGGTAAAATATATTTTCTATTATACTTTTCCAAAACTATATGATTGTACATATCATACCTTCTAATCCTCTTTTTTGCATCTAATATTATATTTAAGGGTTTGATTCTTTCTTTCTTGTTTTTTTGTTATAGTTAGGATATAAATATTAATTTTTATTTTGTCCCTACCTCCCAACCTAAAATATCATACTACTATTACACCTATTAATTTTTTTGATTCTTAATTTTCACTTATTTACGTCACATTATGACATATTTCCATCTGTCATATCACATGACACATCTATACTTGATACACTTATGGAAATTTTATGCTATGCATACAAATATGTCTTTATATATGGATTTTTTGTTCTATCATGTACACAATTTTCCCTCTTTTATGAGGCAATTGTTAGCAAGAAATCTAGGGAGCACAATGTTGCAGATATAAAACAATGTATTATCATTGATATCAATACATGATACACTTATAAGGAAAAAAGGGGGATATTTTTGTAGATATGGAGCTCAGTGTGTTATCATGATATCAACCTATATTTGTATGATTGAATATTCATGGTTGGATTTTAAATATGTTGATCTATTGTTCATGGTTAGATCAAAGGTGATGTTCCAAAGTTCATGATTGGATGTCAAATGTGTTGATCTATTTTTCATGGTTGGATAAAAGGTGGTGTTGTGAAGTTCATGTTGGATTATTGAAAGGGGGGTGAATAAAAAATCATTGATTCTTTAAACCTTGAAAATTGAACTTTGATTCAACTTGGTGACAACTCGGTAAGACAAAATTCAATATTAATCGATAACAGTAACTTAACTTATCAATCAACAAGAACATGCACAATAAATATTTAACATATATAACACAATTATTTAATGTGGAAACCAAATCTAGGAAAAACCATTGTGGGAATTTTCACCCACAAAAGAAATACTCTTTTGAAGTATGCTCGATTAAAATCCAATCTAGTTAAAGATTACAATGTACATTGTTAAATGTGACCCTATTAGGGGATTTCCCTCAGATCTGTTAGGATCTTCACCCAGTTAGGAGAGGCCTAGTTAAAGGTCTTCAAACACTCTTCTAGAATGTCACCTCTCTTAAAGTTTTACAATAAGACTGCTAAGTCCACTCGGTTAAGATATTTTTCTGCTACATATGTTAATAAGAAACAGTATAAAAATTTATCTGTAAATATGCAACTACCTCTTCCTTAGTCAGATCCCTTGTTCACTCTTTGTCTTTACTCAGTAAAATGTTTTATCATCATCTTGGAACTTGAACATTTCTTGGAACTTTTACCTTCACTTTTTGGCACTTAGATCTTACCATAGATCATCATCTTGAATTTTCCTGATCATAGATCTCTTCAAATAACTCTTCCTCATCCGTAGAATCTTCCAGATCATTGTGGCTCTTCATTAAATGTCATTTTGATCCTTGTATTTAATTTACATTCCTTGCTTGGTGGCTAACTTATTTTCCTTCAACAATAATTATGTTTTCTCCTCTCAATAACTAACTTGGTCTATAGTCTTACTAAAGAATTGGAAGGTGTGCTAAGGGCATCGAGAAGGGAAATAACAGGTGTTTGATTATAAAATATGCACAACTAAGGAATATTTCTCTTAATGAACAACAAATTTTTTAGGACAAGATAACCTACGAAAATCAAGGAAACAAAAATAAATTACTTTCAAATAGCACATTCCATTAAGAAGACAACAAGTCCAATACCACTGACTACATGCTCTAAAATATTAATAGAAAAGGTTACATTAATTAATACACCAATTTCAATTTAAGATGTTTATAGGTATTAATAATTACATTAAAAAAATTAATGACAAATGAATACCTGCACTATTGGGATGCACATCTAGAACTTCATCATGTGTTGTTGGTATCCATTTGCTGCTGAGTATTCTCGTAGCTTGTGGGATTCTTATACCCATACAAGAATAGTTGCAAGTTTTTCAAGCATAAATAATTGCATGGGTAAAACATCCCATAGTATATGAGAATACTATGCTCTCAAATGCTAAAGGTATGCAGAAATACTTTAATGACAATCCAATTTTTTTAACATACAAGAGTAAGATAGATAGTTACATTATAAAATTGATACATGATGATAAGTGATGCTATCAATATTATGATATCTCTACTTGAGCATTAATATATTGTCATTAGTATCAAATGATTTTAATCGATAATCAACAAGTTATTCAGTCAATGAAGGTTGGAATAAGGAGACAAACAAGTCAGTCGGTCAAACATACAAAGCCTTCACAATGAGAAAAGACAAGGCAGAAGTTCATGTTAATCAAATATAGGCTTAACCGAGCACATTTACCAAGCATTAGGAATTTACCAAGTACTGATCTAGTAAACACCGAGCATTCATACCCACCAAGCATCAGTAATTTACTGAACAGAGAATGTAGTGTTTACCGAGTTATCCAGGAACTGACATAGTAATAAGTAATGGCACATATCTCTATGCAAACGGTTTACACTGATCTATAAATGGTTTACCAAGATCGAGACATATTTAATATGGATGTAATCATTAATTTTTGTGGTGATTCCTATGTAATGGTAGATCTAGGTTATTTTTGTACACCGTTGATCTTAGGTTTTATAAGATCTTGTAACCCTAATTAGGTCAAGATTGTTTGATATATAGTCATAAAAGATAACATTAAGATCATAGATCATGAAGCAATAGCCCCACATAGGGACATCAGGAGATCATATAAGCATTTTATGACAAACAGTTTATCACAGATAGTATCAATTTTATCAAAAACATACAAGGCTATCAAGTAGGACAGAAGAACTTATTCATCACATTGAGGTGATATTTGATTGTTATTTCATAGATATGAATCAGACAAGTATAAGTTATCATTTTACAAATATTCTACTATTATCAATTTAACCATTGTAGCAGATTGCAAATCTCTTAATAGAGTAAACTTAACCATCTTATGTAGATCTCTTAACCGAGTGCACACTTCATTATGTTACTAAAATCCTTTAAAAAGGTAGATCTAGTCAATCTTTTCTTACTCCTAATAGGGTAAGATCATCATAAGTGATAAAAAATTGTAGCCTTAATCGACATACTTTATTTACTGCAATAGTGAATAATTTGTGGGTGTCATCCCCATCGCATTTTTTACCTTCTAACAAGGGTTTCTACGTAACCAAAATATCTGAGTCATGAGTACTTATTTTCATGAATGGTTTATTATTTTGTTTGAATGCACTTTACATTTCCAAGTTATATGAATGTATGTTTCATACAATGAAATCAGCCAGTTAGTTAAGGACTGCTATTGCAGATTGTTAAGTGTTGAAAGTTTTTTAGGGTACTGATTCATCCCTCCCATCTCAGTACTTTATATTTCCAATCCCAACATATTATTCATCCAAATGATCACTTTATAAAACAACAATAAGTTTCAATTAAAAGCACAGGACCAACCATAAATACATATGCAAAACTTCATAGATCACAATTATGGAGCAGTCAGATAAATAAACATAAAGAATTACTTTCAATAAACATTATCAAAAATACATAAAAGGATGGAAGATATTGACAAGGCCTTAAATGGTGCAAACAAGGAGCTAGCTTTAAGCAACAAAAAATGCACTACTTTGGAATAAAATTTGAGTATCAAGAATGATATCAAGTATTTACAAATAGACATTACACAACAATCTGAGGTAATTGGACAAGTGGAATTATAAAAGATAACATTCATTCATTAATTATAATAGTACATTCATTAACATTTATCAACACACAACATTAATTACCTTTGTGATAGATCCATTAGTAGAACCTTGCGCACTCAATTGTCATAGCCATTCAACCATGACTCTATAGCCTTGTTGGAAGCCAATTCTCCTGTCATCTTCTATGAGCTATCTATTGAACTCAGAGCCCTGCATTTTTGCTTGGTATCATGATTTTTTCTTGCATTGTTTCATTAAAACAAAATTGTTTGCAATTTAAAAATATTTTGATACAATTTTTCATTTACTAATACTTACAAATCGTGTGACAAGTTTTGAATAATACAGGAGGGATGCTTGTACTTCAATTTATTCTCTAATTTTGTTCTCTACTACCAAGTATTCTTGTATCTTGTGGGAAGCTTGTACCCATGCAAGCATAGTTACAATTTTTTCAAGCATAAATGATTGCATGGGTAAAGCTTCCCACAATATATGAGAATTTTGTGTTCTCAATTGTAAACATATTGATTTCATTCTCATTTTCATGGATCAGAGTGTAGATCAATAGTAGCAAGCCACAATGATATATGAAGATAATCAGAATAGTTACACCAAGAATACACAAATCAATGTAGCAGAGTGACTTGTTTTAGCACAAGTGCAATGTGATCAAACATTAATCATTCACATAGGGCCAACCATAAATACACATGAAAAAATTCATAGATCACATTTATGGATCAATCAAATAAATAAACATAGAGCATTTATTTCAATAAAAATTATCAAAAACTAATAGAAATATGGAGGACATTGACAAGGCCTTAAATGGTACAAACAAGGAGCTAGCTTTATGCAACAAAAATGCACTACTTTGGAACAAAATTAGAGTATCAAGGATGAGACTCTATGGGAAAAAGAAAGAGAGATATCTTATTTACAAATAGACATTACACAACAGTTTGAAGTAATTGGACAAGTGGAATTGGATCTTCAGTTCATAGTACATGTAGGACCAACTATGAGGTGAACTTGAGAAGCAAGATAAATTGGAGAATAATGTTTCTCTTTATGTGATTCAAATTGAAAATCTACAAGAATTCAATCAAGAGTTGGAGAATAGGTTTTACATGCTAAATCAGAGATGGAGGATGATTTTTTTTGCCAAGAAAAATTTTAATGTATGATGTGGTCTCAATGGAAGAGACTCCAATTAATTTGGTGGTCCATGAAGAGGCCTTAGAGATTCTAGGCATTAAGGATGCATGGGTATCCTTGGATTAACTTATGGGTATCCAATAAACACTTTCATATCATGCTTCACAATCTCTTGGTGTCCTTCAAAAGGTCACCGTGCTTCTTGCCTACAAATACCAACTCATGGATTAACACTTTATAGGAATCCATTAACCATAAGAACATATTAGAATGGGGTAACTTGACATCTTCCAATCCTTAACTACCTTCAATGACACTGATTAATTCAACTACTAGACCCTTCACATTAATTTCCTTGTTCCCTACTAGCCTTTACTTTTGAGATATTTGTTCATGACACTTGAGTGTAGGAAGATATAAAAAAAATAATAAATTTTTGAAATACCATTTAAGGGGTTATAAAACATATGCAAAACAATGATATATGTGTCTTGGAACAAGGATTCAAAAATTAGACTGTTACTGTACATTCTAGGCCTAATTAGGCATCCTCCACAAAGAACATTATTCAATGGTTACTCCCAAGTCTTTATACTATACTCTAGGGGTTAGCATATTTTTGAAACAACATGAATCCATAATTTTATCATTATTACCAATCAATCTTTACTTATTTCATAAAGAACTTGTCTCTACACACTATAGAAAATGGACAAAATACTTAGTCTGTCCACCTAGGGCAACATTATTTTGCCCACAAATAATATTATTCACAACTAAAAAATAAAAAATATTAAACTATATTATTTAATCTTCAATCCAAAAAATTTACAATAAATTTCAATGGTGGAAATATTAGAAATCATCAAATTTGTGTGCAAACCCTTAATGATGAGGGTTTCATTTCTGAGTACAAAAAGAAACCAATATCTCACTTAATACACCATGAAAATAACTAAAATTGGTGCCTAAGGAAATTTGATTCACTGCTTCATCTCCTACAAATGTGTGTAGGTCAAAGTACCATCATGCAAGATCACAATAATCATTGCAACAGTCATAGAATAGGAAAAATGTGCAACAATCACCTTTTTTTCATTGAATCTTTCTCCTCAAAAATTACAAAATTGACCCTCTCCTCTTCCATACACCTAGCCTCAAGTTTTGAGGCCTTAAATAGAAAACAACAAGAAAAAACAAAAACCAACTATCAATAACCATCTTTTGGATTGCTAACCGTTCATCTTCCCAACCAAACTATCATTTTATTAACAAATTGTATTGACAGACTTTGACATTTTTTGCAAAATATTCCAATATATAACACTTAAATCTGAAACTAACTAAATTCCCAAGTAATGACTCCAACACACCAAATATGATCTTATTGCATTAAATAAATTTTTAAACTCTCAAAACAAGATCCTAGACAACTATGAAAACTTTTGTAGAATATGACACTGTCAATTCAAATTAACCTTGTTTCATCATGGATGGTATATTAAGACCTTATTACAATCCCAAATGTGTCTCAAGACACCAAATACATTAACCGACCATGAATCAAGGCTAGATTCTCTTGCACCAATACACTATTTTTCTTAATTTATATACTATATGATTTTAGGCTTGTAAACAAGGTACATGGTGCATAGCACATCATGAACTTAGAGAAGGGTCACTCGGTTGACCATGAGACCTATAATGAAAATCACAAAGGATTTGACAAACAAGACTTCCAAGGTCTCTTTATATAATGTCAACATGATCCTTAAGATCATAACAATGTTGTAAGGGGGCTAATAAAGCCATTTTGTTAATGTTTTGAACAAAGTCCCAAGATTGGAAAATATAGCCAATAAGGACTAATGAAAAGGTTTAAAAGGGTAGCTATAGGATTGGCCAATATTAGAGTTCACTAAAAATACCATTTTTAGCTATCTTAGAAGGTCATTAAGTTATTGGCCATTTAGTTGTGGAGTTGACAACTTAGTTGTCAACTTGACCACATTTTGATCATTTTTGTTTTGAGAAATGGGCTATAAGGTAGTTATAAGATGTTGGGGAAGTAGTTATCAAATTCCCAAGAATGGGACATGTAGTAAAAATATATGAGAAATATTTCCAAGAAAGAAGAGAAGTGAATGCAATGTTGGTATTCAACTATTTACGGACTACACAGAGTTCTTTGTAAATATAGAAAAAATCATAATATGTTTTGGAATTTTACTTGGATATACTGAGTAGTAACTCTTATGCATGATTGAGGAGTATTTTTTCCATTATTTTAAATTGATATTAATCCATTTCCAAGTCTTTGTGTTGAGTTATAGCTGACTGTACTGAGACAATGAGGATTCATGAATGGTGCATAGTACATACCTGCACCCCCATGATAGTACCATTGTTTTTATCTATGAGATTCAAATTGTAATTGATAAGAAGCTCTTCCCCTACATGTAGAGATTTTATCTCACATACAAATACATGATTTCCCTCGCGTGCCTCAAGTAAGCAATTAGGTTTCTTAATAGTTGACACAGGTCGCGCACTATTTATAAAACCTATAATATTCCTTGATGCTTTTGGCCTTCCGTCAATGTATATAGACACTCTTTTAATTTGTTCATTGTATTTATATTGAATATAATTTTCCAAGAGTATATACCTACACATACTTTTTTTATATCGAACAATCTACATCCAACTTTTGTAATTGTAACAAGGTCCAACATAAACCATAAATTCAACAACTTTGTTGTAAGAAACCTTTATGCCATCCATGTAAAATAGGCCCAAACCATGTAATGATGATGGTGCTATGAAATATATCTTGCCTTTAACACTAAAATAAGTCTTTATTGGAGGAAGTTCCTTGGGGACCCATTGTTTCTATAGATGTTGGTACATCAAGGGAACCTTGATGTCACCTTTTCTCTCATCATCATAAGAACATGAGACCCCTTGAGCAAGGGAAAATTTCATACATTTATTGAATTTCCTTCTAGTCTATCTCCCTTATTTGGTAATACTACATGTCTCACTTTCTTCTTCCATTCCTCTATTTCTCTCGCTCGAAGAAGACACATCTGAAAAATACCTATTTGCTGCTACCTGCACTCCATCAAATGAGAGAGATAGTTGGTAATGTTACAAAGTAAAGTGCACCAAGATAACTGAGAGGAGGGGGGGTGAATTAGTTACTAGATAAATACAAATTTTATCAACTTTAATATATTTTAACCATGTTAACAATGTGATCAACAACCATAGAAAGATATACATACACAACAACACAATAACACAAGATATGTTGACTAGGGAACCTCTTGATCAAAGAGTAAACCTCGGTGGGAATGATACCCACAAAAGATGCATTAATATGAAAGTTTCTTGTGAGAGGATTGACTCTGTTAGGAGTCTTATGAAATACATTCAGTACATATCAGTCCCTGCTAGGAGACTTTGAATCCCTACTAAAAGATTCTAACTCTGTTAGGAGTTATGGAAGACAAAAGGACCCACTGTCCAAACAACTTCAAGGGAAAGATCATTGAACACACTATCCAACTGATCTCTATATTACTTAATATAATAATACCAAAAGATTACTAATCTCAATAACTTATCACTTCTCCTCTGACTATGCCAAACTACACCAACTGCTTCATCAGATCTCAATATCAGATCTCTCTACTTCGCATATCCTCTTTCAACAAGTATTGCACAATTCCACAATTCACTTTCATAATCTTACATTCCACATTCTACATTACAATAAGGAAAAAATTCCTTCCTTTATACCACACTCAAATAATTACAAATGAGTCGGCATACAAATTACAAAATAAAATCTTCCACACGTTACATAAAAATTCCATAATTACATAAAACTATCAGCTTCCAATTAAGCTAACTCTTCATTCATGTGACCTCTAACCTTTTTGTCACATCCACATCATAATTATCATGTATTCATCATCTGTTCAACTTCACATGCTAGATTCTATCCCGATTAGGAGATATCATCCAATTTCCAAAAACCGCTACTCAAGAACACTGCCTGAATACTGCTTCCACTGAATTACACATAACTGTCATGAATAAATGAATTTTTGTACACACTCTTAACCATGATCTTATAGAACATCATAGAGTAAGTCCTCAACTCCACATAGCTTAATCTTCAATATCCCACGTGTGCTAAGCCAAACATTGTATGCTTCTCTACTAAACTTTAGTAGATCACTGTGTTGACATCAATGACAATCATAGTCATGAATGCAACAACAACTGCTACAAAATGACCATGAATACTCCCCCATAGGATATATTCATCATTCATTCCTAACAATCTCCCCCATTGTAATTGATGGCAACATAAATGAAAAAATATCCAAGTTCCATGAATACCAACACTGTAACATTGCTGCTCTGAAATGCTTTCAAGTCCTCTTCATCAATCAAATCTTGCTTCATTTTCCTGTTCAACTATTTTAGTTTTCCATTTTATATTGCTTGTAACCTTCTCCCTCAAATTCTCTTAATAGATAGTTTTTTTTCATGTATCCTTCTCCCCCATTGACATCAATGACAAATGCTTCATCACTATGTCAACAACAACTTCAATGTCAAAAGACACTTTTCAAAAAATACATTCGCTAGAGTCCTCATGACTTAGCTTAGAAACACATACTCCCCCATAGAGGAAGTACCAACATCTAGTCCAGAAGAAAAATAAGGCTCATATACCACTGGATAGATGCAACAATCTGCATCACTTTTCAAAAGTAGGCTGGGACATAACCCCAAGCATACCTCTCAGATACTCAAATGTATCCTTAGGAAAAGGCTTTGTAAATATATCTGCAATTTTCTCTTTTGTTCTTATATACTCCAATCTGACTTGTTTTTCTACCACTTTCTCTCTCACTACATGATACTTTATTTCTATATGCTTTGTCTTAGAATGTAGTACAGGATTCTTAGACATACTAACTGTGCTGGTGTTATCATAATGTATAACAACAAGCTCAACAAATTTTATTCTAGTATACTTCAACATTTTTATCATCCAAATTATCTGATTATTATTGTTTGATGCTGCTACATACTCTGCTTCTATTGTGCTTTGTGAAATACAATTTTACTTCTTGCTTAGCCAAGAGACCAATCTTCCTCCAAGGAAAAATGCTCCACCACTTGTGCTCTTTTTGTCATCAACACTACCTCCCCAATCTGCATCTATATATGCACATAGGGTAAAGTCATCAAATTTTTCATACCACAATCCATATTCAATTGTGCCTCTTAAGTACCTCAATATCCTTTTTACTGCTGCATAATGTGATTCTCTGGGATCATCTTGAAATCTTGCAACAATTCCAACCTCATGTGATATATCTGGTCTTGTATGAGTTAAATATTGCAATCCTCAATCATAGATCTGTACTTATTTTGTTTAACTGCAGGAGTCTCATATGTTATAGATAACTTGTGTCTGGTTACCATAGGTGTTCCAACTGGTTTACAGTTCTCCATTCCAAATCTCTTCAACAAGTCATTCAAGTACTTTGTTTGACTTATGAAGATACCATCATTGTTCTGTGTTATCTGCAATCCTAAAAAGTATTTCATTTCACAAATCATACTCATTTCAAATTCAGTCTTCATTTCATTTGCAAATTTATCACTAGCTTCATCTTCTCCTCCAAAGATAATATCATCAACAAAAATAACTACAACCAACAAACCATTTTCAATTTCTTTTGTGTACAAGTTGTTGCCTGTTGTGCCTTTAGTAAATCCTAATTTTATCAAATAATTATCCACTCTTTCATACCAAGTTCTAGGTGCTTTTTTAAGTCCATATAAAGCTTTCTTCAAATTACATACCATATCTCCTTCATGAGTTAAATGAAAACCTTCAGGCTTCTCAATGTAAAATTCTTCTTCTAACTCTCCGTTCAGAAATGTTGACTTCACATCCATCTGATACACTTTGAATTTCTTATAGGCTGCATAAGCCAAAAACATTCTTACTACTTCAATTCCTGCTAGAGGTGAAAAAGTTTCTTCATAGTCAATTCCTTCTTGCTGTGAGTATCCTTTACATACCAATCTTTCTTTATTTCTTACAACTTCTCCTTGTTCATTCATCTTGTTCCTGAATACCCATTTAGTTCCTATAACATTCTTATCTTTAGGCCTAGGGACCAATTCCCAAGTCTTATTCTTTTCAATTTGATCTAGTTCTTCCTTCATAGCTTTAATCCAATGCTCATCTTCACAGACTTCACTAGTAGATTTAGGTTCAATTTGAGAAATTAAACACAACTTTTCTTGTACCTTATTTCATGTCAGAACTCCTTTGTCTATGCTTCCAATAATCTACTCAACGGGATGATTCCTTGATAGATTTTTGTTAGGTGCCACTGTCTCAGTTCTCACTTCATTTGTAGGTTCTTTTGTGATTTCCTTAATGAAGCTTTCATTCTGCAAATCACTGTCAGTTTCATAGAATAATTTTTCATTCTCTAGATTAGTTCTAGGATGAGTTCCTTCATCTAATTCATAATCAAGCATTCTTTCCTAAATTTTGAACTTTTCATCAACTTTAACATTTGCACTCTCAATAATAGTCTCAGTTCTTTTATTATAACATCTATAAGCTTTTCTCTTCAATGAATAACCAAGAAATATAACTTCATCACTTCTAGGATTGAAATTTCCAATGCCATCATCTCTCTTAATATAACATTTTCTTCCAAAAATTCTAAAATACTTAACTGATGGTGCATGTCCAAACCATAGTTCATAAGGTATCTTGTTTGTGTCTGCTATGATTTGTACTATGTTCATTGTATACACTATTGTGTTCACTACTCTCTCCAGAATGTCTTCGCCAAATCATTTTCAAATAACATGGCTCTTTCTTCTTTAGTCACTGGTCCTTTTTTCTTCTTTCTACAATACCATTTTGTTCAGGTGTCCTAGGAGTTGAAAACTGTCTCTTAATACCATTCACTTCACAAAAAATGTAAATTCTTTTGAAGTAAATTCTCCACCTCTATCTAATCTCAAACATTTAATCTTCATTCCAGATTCATTCTCAACTTTTTCTGAATAATTTTAAACTTATCAAATGCTTCAGACTTTTCTTTAAGAAATGAAATCCACATCATTCTTGTAAAATCATCAACAAGAATCATAAAATACCTTTCTCCATAGAATCCTCTAGTCCTTGTGGGACAACTCAAATCTATATGACCAATTTCCAACTTCTCTGTTGTTGTAAACTTCTTGCTCAAAAATGAGCTTCTCTTCTACTTAGCCATCACACATTCCTTGCAAATCATGTTAGTAGGTTTCATAATCTTTGGCAAATCTCTCACCACAAGTGTAGTACTCACTTTCACAATATTATCAAAGTTTATATGACAAAATCTTTTGTGCCATAACCAACTATCATGAATCTTAGTAATCAAGCATGTCATCTCAATAGGATTCAACTAAAATACATTACCTATGGTTCTTGATCCAGTACCAATCAAATTACCATCCTTATCTTTGATTACACAAGTTTTCTCAGTAAACCAAACTTGATATCCCTTATCAACTAGTTGTCCAACACTCAAAAGATTATGTTTCAATCCATCCACAAAGTAAACATCATCAGTATTTATCTTTCAATCAAGAGTATTTATTTAGATCCTATATGTTTTATCAAACAAGGTGCATTGTTTCCAACTCTAACAATTCCTCCATCATAATTGTTAAAATTTATGAATTTCTTCATGTCTCCAGTCATATGATGTGAACAACCACTATCTATAATCCAATCAGATTTCTTTTCTACTTGAGAAACTAAAGCTTTTTCTTCCTTAACTTTTGTTTCAAGATTTTCTTCTTTTATTGCTACAAATCCTATATCATCATTCGCATTATCACTTTCACTTAGAGATTTCTTCATACTAGCTTCAAATTCTTCATCATTAGAAAATAACATTCTTTAGATCTTCTAAGTTTAAAGTTCTTTCTATACTTCTTTACTCTCTTAGGACATTTAGATGCAAAATGATCGTATTCTTGACAAATCCAACATTTAAAAATTTTCTTACCGTCTGGTTCTCTTTTCACAAGGCAATTCCTTCTTCAATCTTCTTGTCTTCTTCATTCCTGGTTCTGCTGCTACTAGCATAATATCCACTCACACTCATGCTTCTTGTCAAAGTAGGGCAAATACTAAGTGCGTTGAATGTTGTCTCCATTCTAGGTAAATCTCCGGATTGCCTCATGTTCATTTATGTTGCTTCTAATCTTCCAAGAAGGGTTTCTCTGGTGAAGTTCTTAGTACAAGGTATAACTTTTTCTATCATCTATGTTGTCTGCTTAAATGCAGGAGTCAATATCCTCAGAATTTTCCATATCACTTCATTCTTTGTCTTGATTCCTTCACAAGATTTTATACCTGCAACAATTTATGTCATTCTACCAATATAGCTTCTAATAGATTAATCTTCCATCATTCTTATATCTTCAAATGCACACATCCAATTATGTAATATGACTTTATTTTCATGTTTTTCACCTTCAAAATTAGATTATAAAGTTAACCAAATTTCATGAGATGTTTTTAGATATTTTACCTGACTGTACTCATTTTCTGGAAGGGCTAACAAGAGTGCTTCTCTGGAAAGTATGTTACACATGAATATATCTCTTTCTTCATTAGTACATTCTTCAATTTTTTCTTCATCAATTATAGTCTTCTTGTTCTTTGTGATTAACCAATATCTTAGTCCTAAACAAAGTAAATGTGTCTTCATCTTTTCTTTCTAGCTGTCAAAATTTACTCCATCAAACTTAGGGCTTTCTTTCCTAAAATGACTTGCCATGGATCTCCTCAAGTTGTTAAAATTTTCTTTCAAGGACCTACTGCTCTGATACCAATTGTTAGAAAGTAAATTCCACCAAGATAACTGATGGGGGGGGGGGGGTGAATCAGTTATTAGATAAATATAGATTTTATCAACTTTAATAGATTTTAACCATGTAATCAATGTGATCAACAAACATAGAAAGATATACATACACAACAACACAATAACACAAGATATGTTGACTAGGGAACCTCTTGATCAAAGAGTAAACCCCGATGGGAATGATGCCCACAAAAGATGCACTAATATGAAATCTCCTTGTGAGAGGATAGAATCTATTAGGAGTCTTATGAAGTACATTCAATACATATCAGTCCCTACTAGGAGACTTTGAATCCATGCTAAAAGATTCTAACTCTACTAGGAGTTATAGAAGACAAAAGGACCGATTGTCTAAACAGCTTCAAGGGAAAGATCACTAAACACGCTGTCCAACTGATCTCTATATTACTCAATAGAATAATACCAAAATATTATTGATCTCAACACCTTATCACTTCTCCTCTAACTATGCCAAACCACACCAACTACTTCATCATATCTCAATATCAAATCTCTATACTTCACATATCCTCTTTCAACAAGTATTGCATAATTCCACAATTCACATTCACAATCTTACATTCCACATTCAACATTAAAGTAAGGAAAAA